>OZ012739.1:263882615-264195139 GCA_963859935.3 Lathyrus sativus | reverse complement strand
TGATGATGTACAGGCATTGTTTCAAACCCCCCCAAACACCGGAGATATAAGGAAGATAATCCCTTGTTAACCCCTTTGAGCCTTGTAGTAGGAGTTTCTTTCTGTGAATGAAAAAACCCTCAATCTTAACCTGGGGCAGGGTAGGTGTTAGCTAATTTGACCAAGCGTCCAAGTTACAAGAGGAGTGTCCGTTCAAGGATCAATCACACCCCTAGAGGTCGTGCCTAAAAGACCACAATGGTTCAATCAAGAGTGGGACAGCCACATCATTTCCCAAAGAGTCAAGCAACCAGTGTCGCACGACTTGTTCGAAAGAAAAAATGAAAAAAGAAATAAAAAAGCCCGCTAAGTCGAGAAAACTTCAAAACAAATGACTTAGGCAAAAATGAGGGCATCCCGCTGGACTTAAAAGAAATCAAAAGAAACTCAAAAGGAGTCAGTCCAGGCAAAAGTTAGGGATATGAAAAGAAAAAGATGAAAAGGATCAAAAGAAAAATCCTCGATGGAAATACGAGTCGTGCGACCTCAAGTGTCAAAGATGAAAAGTGAGTGGTTGTCACTCCAAAATCCAAAAGTTTCTCGAACTATCATTCCTATCTTTCAAACTCTGAGAGGTGAGCGCTAAGGTCAAATTAGCTGAACGTAGGATGGGAGAACATCAAGGAGAATGGGTGGGTTAAAAATAAACTTTGAGCCTTTATCCTTTCTTTCAAAACCATGAACCTGACCACATTACAACCTTCAAAAGTCCTAATTGAAGCAGGTTGTTTCGAAAGCATACTCCGGTAAAGGTCGCGTCGATTCTGACTCCTAAAAAGGTTCCTCTTACCATGTTGGTACTGCTGTTGATAAATGTTTTGTGCATTATATGCTATAAACTGTTTTCCTTTTCCCAGTGAACAGATTGGATGTCAAAACTGTCATATGTGTTGCATTAATACATCTTTTATGCATAACGACTTGTTTTACTTGCGAGTAAGCGCTTGACAGCAGAAAAGCTTCCTACAATGGAAAGTATGGTCAAGATAGAATGAAGAGCGCCCGAATGTTCCGAGAGCAGGGGCAAGTTTTTATTGTGATCCTCAGTCAAGTCAACTTTTCGAAGTCAGTTATTCTGGGGCAATCCGGTTGAGATTCAGGCGAATACGGTCAAGAGCGCTACTCTGAATTAGATAGTCAGGGGCAAGGTCATTGCAGTCAGGGGCAGACCATCTTAAGCGCGCAAAGGTGGTGCGAGAAGCAGGTAAGGTGAAGTATCTCTCAGAAGTTCAGAACGCTGAGGCATGTTATATCAAACCATCAAGGAACAGATTTGCAGATTTCCTTTCAGGGACTATCCCCACAGATGTCCTATAAGCTGGGGCATATCAGAAGAGAAAGGATTGTTGTTCTCCGTACCTACAGGGTCATTCAGAGTTATTCGAGCAGATGCAGTCGATTTTCGAGAGCGAGATGATTGCGAGAAGTTGTGTCACTATCCCTTGACTCTTCACCAAAAGGCTGTGTATTCAGAAAGAATGTTTTCCAACGTCAGTTGTATCTGACCCAGTAAGATAAGCTTAAGAGCTCAAATCCATGTTTGCGATTACTGTAAAGCCTATCCGTGTTGACGCATCAATTTCCAGATCCAAGCTTCATCAGCACGTGGAGGGCTCCCTCCATTGTCTCCAGCAAAGTCCAATTTGTCATTGGCGTGGATAAGCTATTCCCAGAGAAGTCTAATCATATTCAGCACATCTGCTATTTCACAACGGAGTTATATTCCCCAGCAGGGTATTACTTCGTTGAGGTGTTCGGTAAAGTTCCTAATATCCCCAGCAGAGTTGATTTCACTCTCCCAGCATTTATTTTGCTAGGACGATTCAGTGATATCCGGGTTATCCCCAGCAGAGTTGGCCTCGCCTTCAGCATTTATTTTGCTGAAGCGGTTTTCTGTACCCGGCCTTCTCCGGCAGCTCGAGCCTGCACTAGCATATTGCATGCATCATCATATTTGCATCATACTTGCATATCATTGTCAAAATGCGTAGCATTTCCATCCAGAATGGAGCATTACGCTGTAGAAAGACTAAAGCATTTGCATATGCATACGAAGCATAAGTCAGATTTTCTATCAGCCTCATATGGCGCGTGAATTACTCTGTGATCAGTTCAGGGGCATTTATCCAGCAACAGTATTCAGACCGTTCAGCAGATTATTTGTATCAGATCTTACGATAGTTGTGCTTTGATCAAGCAGTCATCTGATATCGACAGACTTTTCTTCCCGTCAATTCATATTGGCGATGTGTTCCTCCAATAAGTGGATTTCTCCGTCTATCATTAGACGTCTTGAGTACGAATGTGGTTTTCTTTCCGTCTATCCATAGACGATGTGAAGTTGCGGGTGATCACAGTAGGTTTCAAGAAGGGGTTCCCCAGGATATGCTTTCCTTACCGTCTATCAGTAGACGATGTGAAGTGTTGGGTTGATTTTCAATGGAGTTCAAAATAGGGGTTCCCAGGATATGCTTTCTTCCCGTCTATCAGTAGACGATGTGAGGTGTTGGTTGATTTTCAATAAGGTTCAAAACAGAGCTTCTCTAATAAGTGGCTTTCCTTTCCGTCTGTCAGCAGACGATGTGAAGTTTCGAGTTACTGTCCAGCGGGTTTCTTATTGCCAGATCATACATATGATGAGGTGTTTCCCCAGCGAGTCTTCTCCGGCTATCCTTAGTTGTTGAGGGGCTTCAAAATGATTTTGAATGTTGGTTTCTCTTTCTGGTTATTGGATGAGATGACGTTTCAAGAGGGATATTTTTCTAACTGTCAATCCTTATTGATGTCGAGGCTCTTCGAAGAATGTTCAGTTTGCGTGATCGTTGGTTCTTATTGACGACATGTTTCTTTAAAAGGTGGTTTTCTTCCCGTCGGTCCATACTGACGATGTGGCCCCTTCAAGGATATTGATCTTTTCCATCAATTTCCGTAGACAGAAGAATTCTGAAATTCAAAGGAGGGTGTTGAATTGCGTTATGGTGTCTTCCCGTCTATCCTTAGACGATGTGTGTATGGAGATTAAGAATTTGATCCCGTCTACCCTTAGACGACGAGAATTGATTTGTTCATCAATCAGGATGATGCCGTCTACTCTTAGACGATGAGAATAGTGATTTGTTCATCAATCAGGATGATGCCGTCTACCCTTAGACGATGTGAATACGGAGAATGATTTCTTCCCGTCTACCCTTAGACGATGTGCATATTAAGATGGTGTCTTTCCGTCCATTAGTAGACGATGTGAGTATGGAGATTAAGAATACTTCTTCCCGTCTATCCTTAGACGATGTGATATTGATTTGTTCATCAATCAGGATGATCCCGTCTACTCTTAGACGATGAGAATTGGTTTTGTTCATCAATCAGGATGATCCCGTCTACTCTTAGACGATGCAAGTACAGAGATTATTTCTTCCCGTCTATCCTTAGACGATGTGAATTGATTTGTTCATCAATCAGGATGATTCCGTCTATCCTTAGACGATGTGTGTATAGAGACTAAGAATTTGATCCCGTCTACTCTTAGACGATGTGAATTGATTTGTCATTAATCAAGACGATCCCGTCTACCCTTAGACGATGAGAATATTGATTTGTTCATCAATCAGGATGATGCCGTCTACCCTTAGACGATGTGAATTTGGAGATTAATGTTGTCTTTCCGTCTATCATTAGACGAGGTGAGTATTCAATCAGGGTGTCTTCCCGTCCATCTTTGGGCGATGTGAGTATATTTCTCTTCCTGCCTATCAGTAGGCAACGTGAGAAGATCAGGTATGTTGTTGTAGCCCTCAGGGTTTGTTATATGGGGTATCACAAGCGACGGGTATTCAATCAGGAGTTCTCTATCAGATGATTGATCAGTTTGGTGCCGCAATAACCGGGCTCAGTTTTCTGGACTTCATTCCCCAAGCAGTTTACAGTATATGCTCGCGGTTGGCAAATTTTCGGGTTTTATTTGTATTCAACCGTCTCGTACCTCTGAATGTTTGAAGGCTGAGCGCTCTTCAAACCCTTCAGGTCCAAGTCGCTTGAATAGGGGCAGCTGTTGCACCCTAAAATTTGACCAACCGATTCTCCTATCTGACTCATGGTTTAATTTCATATTCACAGTTCAGATGTATGATTTTTGTGCACAAGCAGGGGATATCAGAGTTTACAGCTTGATTTTTGTCTATCAGATATGGCAGACCCAGTCCAGATTATCGGGGTTTTATTTTCGGGAAATTGTGCGCTCCTCGGTGATTTTTCAGTGAATTTGAGGATATTCTGATGCCCGGGGATCTCTGTTCGATTCGATCTGGTCTCGTGCACTCTTTTGTGGGGGTCATGTGCATTCATCTGCAATTTTAGGGTTTAATAGGTTTTTGTGAATTTTTAACAGGCTTTACAGATTTTTTTTGGAATTTAAATAGGGTTTTTGAATATTTTAATAGCTTAATTCTCTTTTTAGAATTTTTTAGAATATAAATAAGATTTTAATTGGTTTTATCTTTTCTTTAGAATAATATAGCTTTTCTTTTATTAATGATATTAAGATTTTAATAGAGAATTAGTAGAATTTTGAAGTTAATTAGATCTTAATTGTTTTTAGATTTAATTAGGATAATTAGACTTTTAATCATTTTTTAGAGTTTAATTAGGATAATATAGAATTAATTAGGTTCTTAATCTTTTTTTAGAGTTTAATTAGGTTAATTGTTTGTTTAGGTTTAATTAGATTAATATGAGTTTTAATCATTTTTTAGATTTTTATTAGGATTAATCATTAGTTAATTAGGTGTTAGTTGTTTTGATTAAGTAATTAGGATTAATTGTCTTTTTATTAAAAGTCAGTTTTTTTTACAGTTTTTGTCATTCATTTTTCGTATGGGCCCATGGGTGTTTTTTTTGGTAAGGCCCAGATCTCAGCAAAAAGTCCAGAAAAATAATTCAGAATAGTCCAAAAAATCCAACGTAGCCCAAATTTCCAGCAAAGGTCCAAAGTCTTCCACCATTTTCCAGCAAATGCTAGAACATTCCAGAGTGTGCCAGCGAATTCCAGTGGTATAAAAGATAGCTGACACGTGTTGAAGCAAGGGGGGTCCCACGCGTTCCACAGGAATCACGCCACCACAGCAATTCAGAGTTCTCCCAGACTCTCCCACGTGGCCACACACTTCCTCTCTCTCTGCGCATGCGCGCCACCTGGCCTCACCTCACCTCCTCACCGGAACTCCCCTGACCGGCATGCAAGTCCGGTGAGCCCCCACCGCCGGCCACCGCCAACAGACTCCGGCCACCGTCTCACTCACCGGAATCTGCAAACAACCGTTTTTCCCCCAGAAATTCATCTCCTTCCTCCGATCTCCTCCCTTCCACCTTCATCAACTTCATCCTCCATCAATTTTCCAGAACAACTTCAATCTCCATCAATTCATCCAAACCTTCAACAACCTTCATACAAAGATTTCCAGAAACCCTAAACCTTCATCCTTCATACAAATTTTTCCAGAATCATCCTCAGACATTCGTTCATCTTCAAGCAATATCTCCAGAAAACGTTATCTGCGTTCAATCTTCAAGTAATAAACCCAGAAAACGTCATCTGCGTTCACTCCTCAAGGAACGTCTCCAGAAATTTCCAGCAAGATCTCAACGCGAATCCCAAACCGAACGTCTTCAAGGACTACTTCAACGAACGTCAATAGTTCACTGTGTCGTTCATACATCAAGCCAGGTATGGCGTTCTTCCACTCATCGCTGCTAATTGTTGAATGTAGGCTCTTATTAAGATTCACGGTTGGTGCGTGGTTTAAGACCAGATCTTGAGTAGTGATTTCGTGTGAGGGATTGAGGTGTTTGGATGAGGATTTGTTCGTTTAGGGTTTTGTTTGGGTTGATTGAGATCAGATAGGTTTCAGATAGAGAGAGCGTGAGGGAGAGGATGAAGACGAGGGGGCGGCGCAAGGTCAAGGTTGATGAACAGTACTAGGGTTAGGGGAGGAGAAATCAGTTTTGTTCCCTGAGTACTGGATTAGGGTTGGGCTGGGTTCAAAGCCCAAAAGCGTGTTCTGCTAACGCTGCACCCCGTTTGCTCGTACACCCCCCCCCCTGGCGTGTGTGAGTCTGAGTAGTTGGTGTGGGCCTTAGGCCCTATTGCTAATAACACCCCCTGGGCGTAAGTCCAATATTGGAAATCAACTGAAAACCCTACTAGCGTTGCACCCCCCCTCTGGCTTCAATTCAGTTTTTTGTTTTTTCTGGATATTAAACCTGGGCCCTGCGCCCTATTTGCTTTCAACACCCCCACCTTCAGGGCCCAGCTAGAAATAACCTCATAACCCTTGCTGTTTGCACCCTCCATTGCGTTTTCTTTTATTTTGATTTTTCTTTCTATATTTTCATGTAAATAATTCATAAAAAATGTAAATAATTGTTTTTTAATAATTCTTTTTTTCATCCATTTCATGAAAATGTTAAGAAAATTAAATAAAAATAAAAAATGACATTTTATTTTTATTTCCTATTTTTGTGCATATTTTCCAATTAATTGATGTTTTTTTTTAATATTTTCAATGCATGCATATCGTTAGAAAATTCATAAAAAATGGTAGATTTAGTCAAATAATTCCATTCTTTTTTCTGTAGACTCGTAATTCAGTGTAGAATTTTATAGTGCAGAAACATTAGCTTAATCATGCATTTTCATTTTAATTGCATTTTTCCACTGATATTGATGTTGAATAATTGGTCTGTGGGTATGTCTGTGTTGCTGATTTTAGTTCTTTCATCTGGTATTGAATTTTGTTCTGATTTTTCAGTATGTTACCCTAGAGCCATGTAGGTCTCCCATTAGATTTTTGATAGATTTTCATAGGATATTCTGATGTGATTTGTCTGAGCCTGAAGATAGGAGAAGTCTTGATGACTTCTGACTTTGAAGTTCAACTGTGGTTGAACTTCAGAGATAGTTCCTTGTGGTTTGTTGGCCTGTGGGTTCTTCTTGAAGGTGGGAGCTGATTGAAGTCCTGTTGGAGCTTGCAAAGTTGCAGTGGATTGAGGCTTAGTCTAGGAGCTTGTTGTCTGTTTGTGAGGTTCGAGATCCTGAAGTTTGAAGGGAGTTTATGGTACTTTCCTGAGGAAGGCACTATGAATGACTTTCATTCTTTCTTCTCACCTCTTTCGTAAGTATCCAATGATGTCGGAGCCGACTTGTGAGTTTAACTTCTCCTGAGGAGGAATGTAAACTGATCACATGTTGTTGAGCCACATGGGATACGATTCCTAAGTGGAAGCCCCCTAGTACTTTCCTGAGGAAGGTCCTATAGGTCTATTCACTTAGTTCCATTAGTTTATCTAGGATTTCTTAAGTATCCAGTGATGTTGGAGCCAACTTGTGAGTTTGATTTCTCCTGAGGAGGAATGCAGACTGATCACAGTTGTTGAGCCACGTAGGGTACAATTCCTAAGTGTCAGCCTCCTAGTACTTTCCTGAGGAAGGTCCTATGGGTCTACTCACTTAGTCCCCTTAGTGCATATAGGTTCTTTTCCAAGTATCCCGTGATGCCGGAGCCTTCATGTGAGTTTAATTTCTCCTGAGGAGGAATGTAAACTAATCACAGTTGTCGAGCCGCATAGGATATGACTCCTGAGTAGTAATCTCCTGGTACTTTCCTGAGGAAGATACCATGAGCTGGTCTGCTTGGCTTCCTTTTCTCTGGTAAGCTTGTTCTGAAGCTTGGAGACTGGGATTGATTCCTCTTGCTTAGGGTTTTGATTAGATTTCTGCTTAGACCTTTGCTTAGGGCTTTGTATAGAGTTTTGTTTAGAGATAGATTAGGAGCTTGTTTCAGGTTTGTTAGGGGCCTTGCCCAGGAGTAGCTTCTTGTTTTGTAGTTAGAGGCCCTGCTCAGGGTTAGTCTCTTGGTGTTGTTTGATTTGTATGATGTTATGTTGCATTAGACTTAGGTATTCATCTAGATAGTTCTAAGTAGGTGCATATTAGAAGTAGACTTTGTGAGCATGAGAAGTTGAGGTGGTCCTCCTTCTGCTTGTTTGTTATTGCGTGGCTTTGCTTGTTGGTATTTGGTAGAGATGAGCTCCCTTGCCTTTGTGGTTTGCGGCCTTTGTGCCTTGTTTGTGTAGTCGTTGCATTCATGCATATTTTCAGTATTCCTTTACTGTGCAGTTTCTTGTTTGTAGTTTAATCCTGTTGCCATGATCCCTTAGGAGCTCTGACTTCTCCGCTGCGGAGTTGTTATGATAGACATTAGGATGGTCAACCAGGTGCGATAGCAGTAGATAGATTCCCCTGTTTTTCAGCTATAGTTCTAAGGTTTCCCTTTCCTTTCTGTAGGAGCTTTTGAGTAGCTTGACCCGTAGTTAGCTGAACTACAGCTGCTCTGATTCTTCGTTCCAGACGAAGATATGTAGGCATAGGATGCGATATCCTAGCGAGCACACTAACGACTAACCTTTGTTCTCTCGCGGCTGTGCGATCGAGACTTTCCCGCTAACGACTAATTGTTATCCCTTTCTCTTGCCCGAGTGCATTTGAGACCAGATCGTAGTTGTAGGTTCCCGAGCCTTTAGAGACCAGTTTGTTTTCTCACTACTGTGTGAGAGCCCCCTGTTTACCCGTAGTTAGCCGAACTACGTTTGCTCTGATCTTTCATTCCCGATGAAAGTACGTAGGCACAGGACGCGATGTCCTGGCGAGCAACCTTTCCCCCGTTTAGACGTAGGCAGTCGAACTACGTTGACTCTGACTTTCCCATTGCACGAGGGAATACGTAGGCCCAGAACACCGTATGTTCTGTCGAGTCCTGTCCTTTTATTTTCTTTTCAGACCAGCCATTAGCGTAGATAGATAACACACCTTTTACCTATAAACACCAAGCGTGGATCCCATCGAGTACGATGGACGTGAGGGGTGCTAATACCTTCCCCTTGCGTAACCGACTCCCGAATCCAGGTTTTGGTTGCGATGACCATACCTTTTCCCGTCTTTGCGAGGTTTACTTCGAGCGTTTCCTTTCCCGCTCTGAGGGATAAATAACGCACGGTGGCGACTCTCCTGTCAAGCCGGCGCCGATTTTCGCAGTAGCGACAGGAGGCTTAGGCAAAACTGGGGCATCCCACTAGACTCCAAAGTCAAAAATTCAAAAGACGTCGTCCAGACAAAAGTGACAAAAGTTAGGGAAAGAAAAAAAAATAACAAAAACAAGGGATTACAATAAAAAAATACCTAATAAAGAACAAAGTTGGGTGACCAATCGCCATTAGAAATAGGTGAGTGACTGCCATATCCAAAGCCTTGATGAGTTCTCAACCATATCAAATCCAATTGAGATATGAGTGTTCGTATCCAACTAACTGGATTAGGATTGGAGAACATCACGAAGAGGGGTAGGTACAATCAAAATTTGAGCTTTTATCCTTTGTTTCTTAAACCGTGAACCAAGCCACGATACAACCATTAAAAGACCTAATTGAAGTAGGAATTCTCTTGAAAGCATACTCGACGAGATAACGTTTCCTGACTCCTACGAGCTATGCTCAAAAATTCATGTTGGCATTATAAATTAAACTTATATCCTAACTAGTGATTTCGGTCACGAGTTACAGTGATATCTTTTTCAAAAACAAAAATTTCAAGACAAATATATTATTACATTGATAGTTTCAGGATAGCATTTCATGCGTGTCGGTTTTGCCTGATATCTTAGAAACTTACATATAGATGTCACAAATTCTGCTAAACAGGGGCAGATGGTTTCCAGTTTTCTCATCAATGTGAGCCTGACATTCTTAAGAGCTATTTTTGAAGACTCAGTCATGTCACCATCGATCTGAGCCAGTTACGTCGAGATCTGACAAATCTCTCCAAGAGTTGGAAAACAGTGGGGCATCTGGACTCCATGTTTCTCTGTAAAATCCTCTTGAGCTGACTTTTCCTCACGAAGCAGGTACTCTGGGGCATGATATTTCCAAAATGGTGACTACGACAAAGTCCATTGAGATCAAAGTTAGCTTCGTTTCACGACATTCTTCATGCACCTGATGGATTTTACTCCCGGCGATCTTCATTCCCCAGTATATCTCATATTTGCAGAATCTACATCTTAACCATTGCCTCAGCACAGTCCCCAGAGAGACTTTAAGCTGACACAGTCCTCAGAGAGACTTTAAGCCGACACAGTCTCCAGCGAGACTATAAGCTGACAACACTTTGGGCTGAACCGGTAATCTCCAAGACAGCAGAGATCATACCAGCATCTTCCCAGTAACAGTCCCCAGCGAGACTTTAAGCTGACAACACTTTTGGGATCCATCCGATAAATCCCCAGTTACTCTCAAGACTGCAGAGATACCCCCGGTATCCTCCAAGTGATATATGTTCTTGAACCCCATTCTCAGCGGAATTATCTATTCCTCAGTGAAATTGCCTTACTTTCCTCAGGAAATACTTCCTAGGAGACTGCCATATTCTCCCCAAGAGGTCAAGATACCTTCCCTAGAAATGTCTGTTGATTTCTCCCCAGTAATTCGGATGAACTCTCCGCAGGGAAGTTTGATATATCTTATCCCCAGTCGGATATACCTTTTCCCTAGGAAGCCGAGGTACTTTTCCCAGGAAGTTGCTACACTATCTCCATGAAGCTGTCTAGCTCCACACTTTCCCCATACAGTGGATATTTATTTTATCCCCGGAAGTCTATGATCCAAGAGTTCTTGAGCTGATTATGGTTCATGATAGCAATCCCTCACGTGAAGTCATGACATCTTATCCCCATGCGGAGGTCATGAATCCCCGGTTTAAGTCAGGGCATCATACTCTCCGGTGAAGTCGTATTGCATCCCCATGTGGAAGTCATGAGATTTTCTCCCCAGGGAAATTTTAACTTTGAAGCCAGATTCAGTCTTACCATCAACTATTCCTATCCTTTAATAGATGTACTGTTGCAGAGGTCACCAGGTATTCCTGTCGAGATGTTTATTTCATCTCATGTCTCCTCTCTCATCTGTTTTGTCAGCATATGCATGAGTCTAAGCATTACATACTCATTTTAATTTCATTGTGATACACATTCATATACACTTTGGCATACTCATTTTTATGGATGATGCTATCGTGCGCATTCTAGCAGTTTAGGTGTTTTGTTGCTCGCATGTGAGGAGACTTATGCGTTACCTGTTTGCGATAGAACGGACATAACATACCCTTTTTGAAAGATTGATTAGTTTTCGCCATGCGAGGCAAGATGTCACGTTTTATTGGTTGAATTGTTTTTAGGGGTGAGATAAGTCCTTAGATAGTAACCCCTACGGGTAGTACCCAATTCTTTATCTCAAAGTTTTTGTTATGAAAGGTGTGGCGAACGTAGCATATTCGTATTGAAAGGCAAGTATCAAGACCAGCCACACTAAAGTGAATATACTGACACTTGGAGAGGAAAGAGACTACACTCAATCCTCTCTCTTTAATTCAAATACAAAAAGAACTTCATTCTCTTATTAACGTATTTCAGTTTTGAATGGTAAGTGCTTTGCAATTGTAAACCCTACGGTAAATGTCAGCACTCGGGATATGAGAAGGCCTACGCCTAACCATTCCACGACCAATCAAGTTTTGTTACGAAAATAAGTTTGAAAATGCACTCGGTGCGTGACCGAGGTTTTAGGTCATAAAGGTTTTGGAGGGAAGTTATGAAAGGAGAGGGACGGTAGATAAAGATAGGTGATGGATAAAGTTGCGTCTTTGTATTGAAAGATGAGTATCAAGACCACTCACACTACAGTGAGCGTCTTAATATTCGGAAGGGAAAAAGTCTACACTTAATCCTTTCTTAATATAATTCAACACAAAGAGGAAATGATTTTTATGATTGAAGATATTTATGAAAATGAATTCGGTACGGGACCGAGGTTTTTGATGAGGAAAATATGTAAGTTCATGGTGGTAACCAAAAGAAAACAGAGCTTTGATATGTTAACAAACACAAAGGAAACACATGTCAATAAATATCACAAGAAGATTCAGGCATGTTCAAAGGGAATTCAACAGTATATAAGGATAGCGATCTTAACAATGCACTAAAGTTTATATGGACAAAAGACATCATAATTGAGAACAACTTGCAATATTTTTACATCATATGAAAATAGACATTAAAAAAAGCATGTTGCAAAAAGAATGAGTTCAAAAGGATGAAAAATGAGAAAGATATGAATTTTGGAAGTTTCAAGTACAAATCATGTTTAACAAGCAAAAAATAAAATAAAATAAAAGTGCAAGGGGTGGGAGTTGAACCCACACCCTCAAGCTTGTACACGCGCGCGCATGAAAAGTAAAAAGGACAAAAGGGTTGATCCTCCTCAGGGATCGAACCCAGGTCTAGGCAGTGAAAGGCATGTTTAAGAGTAAGTTGCTTACCACTGGGTGGCTATACATCCATTGATATAGCCACCCCCATAAACATATAACCCTCACAAGACAAATATTTCTGGGCCAAAATCAAAGCAAACATGGTGGATGCGTGAAGGTTTCAAACTCTATCAAATCAACACCAATTTTCACAAACTAAAAGCCTAACCTGCTTGAAATTAAATGAGGATCACAAAGGTGCTTTTAATTTTTCAAAACAATGCACATAAAATGAAACACGATGGTAAATGCACAAAGGGAGGTTTGAGATACATAAGGGAAGTCCAGACTCAAACTAGACAGTTTCAATTCATGCAAACATTGCACACAAACTCTAAATATGTAAACTAATAATCTCAGGTTAAAAGAACAATTAGAAACAATTCAAAACAAGAACTGGTATGTAAATGGTAGTGTTGCACCCCAAAATTTGCTTAACCTTTTCTTGCCTGATTTATGTTTCATTGCATTTCATTTGCATAGTTACATCATTCACATATTTCAACCATTTGCATATCATAGCATATCAAGTCATCCAATAAGGGATCAAGTGCCATTGATGTCAAGAGAAGCCTATCTAGAGGTGTTCTCTAAGCCTGAGAGCCCATCCAAGTCATCAGAGAAGGGTTGAAGTCATGAGAAGTTTGAGTGCCCACAGGTGGATTTCTTCTCCTAACTTGAGGTGTATTGAAGACCATCAACATGGAATGTGAACTTGAGGTGTGTATGGATCTCATGGAATGCCTAGAGGGCCCTATTGAAGCTGAGACAAGTCATTGATTCAAGTACAAGAGCCACAGTTGAGGTGCAGTCAATTAGGGTTTCATCTGGGTCAACCCTAGGTCAATTGAGTAATTGGAGAGCATCAAAGCCTACCTTGAGGTCATGGGATTCATGAGTTGGTATGTTGATACATGTGTTGTGTTATGCCAAGATTAAGCAAAGAAAGATCAAGAATGTGGGAAGTTGCTAAATTAGGGTTTCAGTGTAAAATCCCCTATTTAGTGCCTAACTTCAAAGCCACATAAGTCCAAATACAAGTTTAAAATGTATCTTTGGACAACATGAAACTTGTAGAGCTTCTCAATAACTTTAATTTGAGTACTAGAAGTCTTCAAGAAGATTTGTAGAACTCAAGTTATGGTCTTTGCAAATTACAAGTCACCAAAGGACACTAAAATTTATCTATGAAAGTCACTTGACTTCCAAGCAACTTTTTCCCCTCAAGGAGTTTTCAAATGGATTCTTGTCCAACATAAGAGTTGTAGGTCTTGATCTTAGATTTAATTTGAGTACAAGAAGTCCTCAAGAAGATTTGTGGAACGCAAGTTATGATCTTGGCAATCCAGGGGTATTTTGGGAAAGTTGAATTATAGGTCATTTTCAAGCATGTGCCAAAATCTCTATCTTCCATGCCTCCAATGGAAAATTGTTCAACATGAAATGTGTTTAGAATGTTGTTTTTAGGTCAGATAAGTCATCATGGTGGATTGAATTGGCTTATATCATGAAGTGATTCAAAATGGCCTAAAAAGGAAGCTTTTCAAATGATTCAAAAGAGGGAAATTGGGATTTTTAAATTATAGGTCCCAAACATGTCATGTGAGTAGTCATTTTGACCAGAAATTGCATTCTAAACACAATGACATTTCCACATTTCTGAATTGAGCCCTAATTTCATGACTTGTTTTGAAAAGTTGTTTCTTCATTTATAAGTCACATTGCCAAAGTCAGTTCCAATGCAATCCAGGCCTCTCTCTTGATCCAAACACATTCACAAACCAATTTGCAGTTGAAAGGAACCTTCTAGAGCAAGCTGAGAGTGCAAAATCGTGACTGTCACCATTGATTCACAAGTGCCATGACAGAATTTTGGATTGGATAATTTGGGCTTCAATTTGGATTCAAAAGCCCACAAACAGCTTCTATTTAAGCTCTAGAGTGAATCCAGATGGGGGTTGGTGCTGTATTCGAGCTGAAAAGGAGAACTGCAGGTGGTTTTCACAAGCTCCCAAGTCAGAATCGGTTTTTGAGTTGCAAGCATATTCAGGCCAAATTGAAGGTTGAAGAAGCTCTATGGTGTATCACTGATCGTATCTGGAAGGTTTGAAAGGTTGAATTGAGCCACAACTACCTCTGTTGATCAAGATTCAGCAGGTATGTAACTCTCAAATTTCGTGTTGATCTAGGAAGAATTAGGTAGGATCTTGCATGTGGTTTAGGCCTAGGATGTATGAGGATCGTTTCTGGATAAGTTTGGGAGCCATTAGAGACAAAATTAGGGTGTTGCCATTTTCTGTTGGAGCTTGAATCTCTGTGTTCTTGAGGCTTTAAGAGTGTTTGAATGTTGAGAATTGATCAGGGAGATATGTAGTACACAATAGGATCATTAATTTCAAGAACTGAGTTAATCAAGATTGGATGTTTGTTCTGCAACTTCCATCGGGTTTGAAGTTGTAGTGAGAATCAATGGCAATGGAGGTTACAATTAGACTCAGGGTGAGAAAACGAGTGAGAAGAAGTATTTAGGTTTGAAGTTTGATGCACTTTTGTGATGTTGCTACCGGAGACGACGGTGGCGCAAACTCAGGCCACCGTCTCTTTTGTTCCCTCCAATTTTTGAAGTCTGTGGAGAAGATGAACATGAGCCTTTAGATCTTTGTTTGACCTTGACTACTAACCCCAACCAACGGCCTTGATTCGTTTGTGTTTTCTGAAGGAGATGAGTTTCACTATGAAACTCAGCGTTTCATTAAAACTTTGGTTTGGGCTTAACACAAGATTTGCTAACCACACTCCCCTCTGAGGCCCAATGAAGAATTACACGTGATTTAGTTGCTAAATGCCACACATGTTTTTCCGTTTTCCATTTATTTTCCTGATTGATTTTTAGTGTGGTTTGGGCTTAGTCCTCGCCTGCTAGTAACACCCCACTTTTGGGCCCAGTCTGGAATATAACTTGGTTTATTTGCTATTTGCAAAGCAGTTTTATCATTTTTCTCATTGTTTTTTCTTTTATTTTCATGCTTTGCATATAGTTAGAAAATAAATCATAATAAATTGAAAAATAAACATTTTTAGGCCAGGTTTTTTTCCCCTGGCTCCTTAGAGAGTCTAGAATTTTATAGGATTGAGAAATTACTGATTCATGCATTTTAGAATTTAATTTCATTTTTTATAGTTTAATTGCTTTTATTTTAAGTTTGGTTGATACATGATTTTGTGGATTTTATTGTGATTTGTGACCAATTGGTGTATGGTTTTGAGTTTATTTTTGTTAGATTAGTTAGCTTAGAGAAGCATGCACCCTTAGAAATTTTATCATATTTTTGTGAATAAATTTTAGGTCAATTTGAGTGGTGAACATAAGGAGTGTTAGATTTAGGGTTTCAAACCAACTAGTTGTAGTTTAAGGCATAGTTTGGGGACTTAGTGTTTGATTTAGGTCCTGGATTTATAGGGGGTATTGGGTATAGGCTTAGGTTCCCTTAGGAATTTAATTAGGATTTTATGATATATTTTAGCATTTTATTTGTATTTTGCAATTGGTGTGATGTTTGTGGGTTTCTCCCTTGGATGCTTGGTTTATTCAATTTGTTTGGGGCTATTTTGGGTGGGCTTTTGGCTTAGAATCTGCTTGGATGAATTGGAGGACCAATTGAAGTTGCTTTGGATAGCTTGAAGGAGCTTGGAGTTGAAGGTTTCTCATCTGTTGGAATGCTTGTCAGGAGCTTAGGAAAATTAGGGTTTTAGGAAGAGCTTTGTAGACTTAGTTCATTTCTTGCCTCAAACATGGAATGTTTTGTTTGCTTCCATCCTATCCTATGATTCAAAGTCCTCTTAAGGAAGCCCCATATCTCCCTTGGAGGGATGAGTGGCATGCCTTAAAGAGTAGAACTTTTGAGGATACCCTTCTTTGCAGATGATGGTTTCTAGTGATTTCCTTTGGGTTTCACTGGTTTCCATTCATTATAACTTGGTCTCAATAACCAATCTTTCTTGGTGGAGCTTTCTAGAGCTTGGGGATGAAGATATAAGATGTTGAAGATGCCTTTCATAAGGTCTGCTTGAAGAAGGAGTTATGTTACTGTCAACTTTGCTGTCAGAGCTGCTGTTTGCTGTCAGAGCTACTGCTGGTGCTGTCAACTGTAAGAGTTTGATGCTGCTGCTTGGGCTGCCTCCTCTGCTTTGGGGTTCTGTTTTCTGTATTGTTTGTTGGCTTGTGTAGCTTGCCCCCTAGGTTTTAGGTGAATGTTGATTCACTTTGCCTGTTGTTTTCCCAGGTTCGAGGTTGAGTGGGACTCCCTTGCCTCGCTTGTATTGCTGCATTGCATGCATTTTACTGTATTTGCTTGCTTTCTTTTCTGTTTATCCCCTAGGATCTCTGATTCCCTCTGTGCAGGAGGGAATTATGACAGACATTAGGATTCTTATCCATGCATGACAACATTAGGTTAGTTTTATTCCCTTTTCAACCCTAGGCTTTTTAGAGCTTCTTTCTCTTCTTATCTCAAAACAACTCAAAAACACAGTAATAAGGTTAATCGATGTCGTACGTTACGGGCCTTAAGCTATTTGAGAAAGGGTTGCTGGAGAGCTTCTTTCCAGTAGTCTGGTTGCTTAGTGTGGCACTCAAATCATAGTCTCTAGTACGTAAGAGATTGCACACAAACTAAAAAACATTTCTTTCGTAAAATATTCAAAACAAACATCAAAGTGTCATTTTTGTCCGCTTGGACTCTTAATCAAGAAAAACCCTTTCATAAGGTAATAAAAAACAGTCAGACAAGCTTGTGTCTTTCGTAGCCCGAACTACATTTTCTCTGATCTTTCATGCTGTATGAAAGTACGTAGGCATAGGATGCCGTATCCTAGCGAGCAACCTTCCCCTCCTTTCTTGTAGGTAGGCGAACTACGTTGACTCTGATTTCTCGTTCCAGACGGGAATACGTAGGCATAAAGTGCGATACTTTGCCGAGTCATTTTCTTTTCCTTTTGTCCCATAACCTGTAGAGTAGATAGAATAACAATCCGTACTAGAAAACAAGCGTGGATCCCGTCGAGTACGAAGGACGTGAGGGGTGCTAATACCTTCCCCTTGCGTAATCGACTCCCGAATCCAGGATTTGGTTGCGATGACCATTCCTTTCCCGTTTTGCGTTAGGTTTACTCTGAGCGTTTCCTTTCCCTCTTGTGGGATAAATAACGCACGGTGGCGACTCTTTTATCATATCCGGCGCCGATTTTCGCAGTAGCGACAGCTGGCGACTCTGCTGGGGACTCCAACGGTTCCCTACGCGAGTCAGTCCTAGCGCTTGTTTCCCCGTCGTGGGTTTTGTATGGATTTACATTTCCGTCTTTACTTTTCGCATTTTATTGTCAGCTTTATATTGTTATTGCTGTTGTAGAGAGGGGGTGATCTGTTGAGAGATAAGCCGGACCTGGGCTTGAGTGCACCTAGAATTAGTTGTGGAAAGTAGCGGGTGCGTGCATGCTTTGCATGTACTAGTGTCCCACAAAATCCACGCTCAGACGAGGTTCTTCTGGTTGACTTCTTTTTTAATCCTTTGGGTTGAGGGGGTTGTTGGTTAGTTGGATTGTCGACTCTGGGGACCGATCAATTGGAAGTTGGCTAAGTGAGGCCTCTTCAGGACATGATGATGCCACACCTTCTGGGTATCGTATCATCAGTCTTGAAAGTCTATGACGCCGACGACCGCATAGGTTTCCGTACCTTGTGTCAGTTGATAGGACACCTACCTGTGAGAGGGATTGGGGCATGCAGGAAACTTGACCTCCAGATTACCCGGTTTTCTTGATATTGGATCAGTATGTATGGTTACTCGGGGTTCTTCATCAGGACAGTGTTATAGGTCTGTTGAGACCAGGTTGGAGCTTTGTTATAGGTCTGTTGAGACCAGGTTGGAGCTTTGTTATAGGTCTGTTGAGATCAAAGTGGAGCATTGTTATGGGTCTGTTGAGACCAGGGTTGAGCAGTATTGTGGGTCTGTTGAGACAGATATTGTGGATGGATCTCTTCAGCAATATATCACTTGATCCCTGTTGCATGTTTGCATATTGCATTGTTGCATACTCATTTTGCATATCATTAACGTGTGTCTGTGCTGCAGGTGCATTTCATACCCTCTGATTCTAGTTACCCGGATTTCTGTCTGCTGCTATTATGGATACTTTGAAGAAGACTGTGGCATACAAGTTGCCTACTCTAGATGTTTCTTCTCTGCTTGGTTTGATGTCTCTAGCTGATGAGGATGTGAAGAGAAGCTTCAGGAAGAGTTATGGGAGACTGCTTAGGTTGGTTTGTAAACCATCCATGTATGAGCGGAACGGATTGTACGCGCTGATGCAGTTCTATGATCCCCCGTTGAGGTGTTTTACTTTCCCTGACTTCATTCTGGCTCCAACCATGGAGGAATATGCTGAGATCTTGGAGTTGACTATTCAGAACAAGGTGCCCTTCATTCATATGGGTGCTGAGCCCAAGCTGGAGGATTTGGCTGTTGCTTTGCACTTAGACTCCTCAGAGTTGCTGTTAACCTCGTGGAACGGAGTTTCTGGGTTTTCTCTCAAGTTCTTGGTTGGGAAAGCACAAGAGTACGCCAAGAGTGGCTGTTGGGTTGTGTTTAATGCTATCCTTGCTTTGTGTATCTATGGCATTGTACTGTTCCCTAATATGCCTGATTTTTTTGATTTGGATGCATTCCATATATTTGCTTCAGGCAATCCTGTGCCTACTCTGATTGGAGATTTCTATCATTCACTGCATTATAAGAACGAGAATAGGAGGGGCAAGCACGTCTCTTGTTGTGTGCCTTTGTTGTATATGTGGTTTGATGGTCACCTGCCCAAGAAGGGTATCTTTGCTGAGTCTGCAGCTACGGTAGATTGGTCTGAGCATCTGATGGGACTTTCTTCAGAAGATGTTGTCTGGTTTGATAGAGATTTACTGGGATCTGAGATTATCTACAGCTGCGCCGGATATCCTAACGTTCCTCTGATTGGGAGGAAAGCGTGCATTAACTAGAATCCATCATTATTTATCAGGCAATTCGGGTATGCTTTGAGAAGCCCGCCAAAAGAGGAGGAAGTGCAGGAATCTCTGTACTTCACAGGTGATCTGAGTGGAGAATTATTGTCCAAGCTTCAGCATGCTTGGAATAATATCAACAAAAGGGGTAAGCCGTTGTTGGGTAAGAATGATTGTCAAGCCTATGCTCCGTACAAAGTCTGGATCCAAGATAGGGCAAAGCAGGTGCAGATGTCGTTCCCTGTAGTATTACCTCCTACTCCCCCCGTGATTGAGGAGCCAACTACTGTGTCTATTGAGAGATATGAACAGATTGTGAAGGAGAAAGAAGAGCTGATGAAAGCCAACGAGAAGTTGGAAGAAGAGCTAGTGTAGCTCAGAAGCGAAAAGAATGAAGCCATATACTCCTTCAAGCAACAAACAGAGCTGGTGAATCAACTAGGCACAGAACTGACGGAAAAACGAAAGAAGCGTGAACGTTTGGGGGCAGATTTCAAGAGCTCTCATGACATGCTGGAGTCTAAGAAGAAAGCACTTGATGTAGCCTACCGGGAGATCTCTACATTCAACAAAACCTGGAATGTTACGTTGACAAATAACAAAGAAAGAGAGGATAAACTGAAGCTGCAGATCTCTGAACTGGAAGGTCAGTAGAAAGCTAGCCAGAAGAAGTTTGAAGAAGAGGTTATACAGAGATATGACGTTCAGAATGCCTTGAATAAAGTTATCAAGCGTAAGAAAGAGTCTGCATCCTAGAAGCGGAAGCTAGAGGAGTGCTTTGGAGAAGGTGCTTGGGAGGAATCCATTGGGGATCTCCAGCGTGTTATCAGGCAAAGAGACTCGCTCGTCGAAGGGTTGCTTTCTCAGCCAGACCATCCCAAGACTAAGAGATTGTTAGAGGAGTATCAAGCATATGGTCGCACTTGATTACCTTATGTACTGTTGTATATGCTTTATTTGCATTGTGCTGGCCATCACCAGGATTATTGGTTGAGGTCATGCCTTCTTGTTATTATACACTCAGTGATATTGTATTCCTGACTTGATGGGCTTCTCAGCAATATATGAGATGTTTTTCCCCGTGAATGGATCCAAGCTTCTTATCACTGTCACTATCACTACACTGGCACTTTGGCACTAGAATCAGGGGTTGATCCCCCTAACGCACGAACACGCATTGCATTTGCATATTCATTTTGCATTGCCAGTTACTTGTTGAATTTGTATCTTATTTCCCGCATCTCGCAGGTTTTACAGGATTGACGACCAGAGAGTCCACCGCTACTCAACCCGAAACAACTGCAAGAAAATAATGGATCAAGTCCAGGTCGAGATGCAGGAAATCCGCGAGAAGTTGACTCTGTTCATGCAGGCCATGGAGAGCATGGCTAAGGGCCAAGAGAATCTTCAGACTTTGGTGCAGCCGCTGCTGACGCGGGCAAACGGGAATGACAACACTGACCACATTTCTGTTGAAACTCCTCGTCGGGAGGATGAGATACCAGCAGTTGTTACTCCACCTGTTGTGACTGTCAATGGAAACACTGGTACTGGTGCCGGTGCTGGCGCCAGTAACGATAATACTGGATATGGTGGTGATGGGTATGTTGTTAACAACAAAGGCAACACTATGGATGCTGATCAAGGATTCGTTGACAATGTTGGCTTCGGAAACAATGGGTATGGCAATGTCAATCAGGACGGGAACTTCGGGTTCAACAATCAAGGCTTCGGTAATGACGGTTACGACAACACTCAGGGGTACGACTATGGCAATGGTGGGTTCGGTAATGTGATTAACAACGGTGCTGGAGCACTTCCTTTCAACAATGGTTTTGGACCTGCTGGGGTCAATCTAGGGTTCGGCAACCAACGGCAGGGTCCTGTGTTCAATCAACAAGGATTTGGCCGTAACATGGGTTACGATGGGTATGACAATGACTGGAATGTCGATCAACAGGAGGACGCTTTTTCAGGAAGAGGCATGGGACCTGAAGGCCCCATTGACCCTGTTCAGAGGATCAGAATGCTAGAAGAGCAGATGAAAGGTGTGGTTGATCAGAACTCCGCTGGGTTGGATATGGCTACTATGGGGTTGGTACCAGGGCTGAGGGTGCCATTGAAGTTCAAGGCTCCCACATTTGACAAATACAAAGGAGATACCTGCCCGAAGGTCCATGTGCGTTCTTACTATAGAAGGATGTCTGCATATTCCAATGATGAAAGGATGCTCATGCATTTCTTTCAGGATAGCTTATCGGGACCATCATTGGAATGGTACATGGGGCTGGAGCCCACCCAGATTAGGAGCTGGAAGCAGCTGGCCGATGCTTTCGTTATGCATTACAGATACAACAGTGATTTGGCGCCAAACAGAGTTCAGTTGCAGAGTTTATCGCAGAAAAATGGTGAAAGTTTCAAAGAGAACGCGCAGCGGTGGCGCGATATGGCGGCGCGGGTGCACCCTCCTTTGGTTGAAAGGGAGATGAATGACATGTTTGTGGGGACGTTTACAGGAATGTACTATGACAAGTTACTCAATGTTTCGATGGGTAGCTTCTCCGATATGATCCTTATGGGGGAAAGGATCGAAAATGGAATTAAAATTGGAAAGATTCAGGCAGGCAAATCTACTCCAGCTGGGGGTGCGAGGAAAGCGTTCGGCGGAAGACGACAGGGTGATACAAGCGCCGTATTTGGTGGCAGAGGCCGGGGCAGAGGCAGAAATTAGTACACTCAACCTCAACAGATAGCCAGTGTTACTATTCCCATTCCACAGCAACAACAACCGCAGCAGCAGCAGAGGCAGAATCAGGGTCAGGGAAGGTTTCAAAATGTAAGGCCGAAGAGGGTATTTGATAAGCCTCCATCGACATATGCGGAGCTTCTTCAGACACTATTGGGGTTGAATTTGGTGGAGAAAAGAACAATGGAACCGCCTACTGGACCGGTACTTCCTAGGGGGTATGATGCTAATAAGCAGTGTGAATTCCATTCCGGGGCGCCCGGGCACGATATAGAATCGTGTCATGCGTTCAAGCATAAAGTTCAAGACTTGTTGGACAGTAAAGCCATCAACTTTGGCCAAGTGGGGCCCAATATTGTACAACATCCTATGCCTAATCATGGGGCAAATGCCATCTTGACAGAAGAAAATTTGAACTTGGTGATGGATGTTAACGAATTAAAGACACCATTGAGTAAGGTGAAAAGCAGGTTGCTCAGAGGGGGACTATTTCCCGGTTGTGATGAATACTGTTTAGAGTGTTGGACCCAGCCAGAGGGTTGTAATAATTTGAAGCAGGGCATTCAGGCCATGATCGACGAAGGGACCTTGTAATTTGATCGAACTGCGGTTGAGAAGCCTGTGGAGGCATTATGCGACAAGCAGAATGATATTGCAACGGTGACGATCCCGAGGAAGACTATAACGATAGTGGCGCCCGCCAAGCGGCCAACTATTACAATCACCAAAGCAGGGTCTATTCCCTTTGAAAGTACGAAAGCTGTCCCGTGGACATACGGTTTAGAAGCGTATTGCAACGGTGAAAAGATTGTGGTGAATAGCCAGCCAGCTGGGGCTGTTGATAATGTCGTTGGAACGGGGGGCATGACCCGTAGCGGGAGGATCTTTACCTCACCTGAAATAGAAGCAGAGAGGTTGGCCAAAGACAAAGCCAAAGTAAATGAAAGCGGACCTACTCAGTCGAAAGAAAAGGATACGTCACTCAAGGATGTAGAGGAGTTCATGAGACTGATTCGCAAGAGCGACTACAAAATTGTCGAACATCTACAGCAGACGCCGTCGAAGATTTCTATCTTGTCGTTGTTACTATGTTCCGAGGCCCACCGGAACGCCTTGCTAAAGATTCTGGATACGTCATTTGTGCCTCAAGAAGTTTCTGTAAATCAGTTAAAGGGGGTAATGGCACATGTTAATGTTGGACATAGTCTGGGTTTCATAGATTTTGACCTAACACCCAGGGGTCGAGAGCACAACATGGCTTTACATATATCGGTGGAGTGTCGGGGCACCGTAATGTCGCATGTATTGGTAGATACTGGATCGTTGTTGAACGTATTGCCAAAGAAAGCCATGATGAAATTGGACATACGGGGAATTATTTGCACGCCCAGCGATTTGGTTGTGAGGGCGTTTGACGGGACGAAAGGATCGGTGTTCGGGTCAATAACATTACCGCTTCAGGTGGGGCCAGAGATTTTTGATACCGAATTCTACATCATGAATATCCATCCAGCTTATAGCTGCCTTCTTGGGCGCCCATGGATCCACGCTGCAGGGGCCGTAACATCCACATTGCATCAGAAGTTGAAGTACATGGTGGGGGTAGTGTTGTTACCGTTTGCGGGGAGGAGGACATTTTGGTCAGTCACCTGTCATCATTCAGATATGTGGAGGTCGACGGAGAAATACACGAGACACCTTGTCAAGCCTTCGAGGGGTTGCAGATTAAAGACAAAGCTCAAGGTTCCAGCAAAATGTCAGATGTGGCAGTGTCATCTTACAAAGAGGCTCAGGCTTTAGTGCAGGCTGGTGAGACTAAAGGCTGGGGGCAGGTGCTGGAGATTCCCGTGAAGAACGACAAGTTCGGGCTAGGGTATCGACGACGTCAGCGTCATCTTCAGGAGCGCCCAGGTTCAAGGGACCGGTCACGATTACGCCAAGTGGGGTGTGCTTCGAGACTATCAACGCTATTTCCGATGCCGAAGACGGAGATAGCGACTGTGATATAGACGCGTGGATCAAGCCAAGCGTGCCAGGACAAGGGCTCTGCAACTGGTCCATCCGGGAAACTATCCCAGTGACTTTTAAACAGTAATGATTTGTTTTACCAATTGTTGAATAATCCTATGTCCTACCCGGGGCATAATGATGTTATGTTAGGGCTACTTGATTATGTGTATTGCACTGTTTTAATCATGAAATGAAGGCGTTTTCATATTCAAATGTTGTGATCCCTGTTTTTCTTGTTTTTACTTTAACAATAAATGGCAACGTGGTTATTTGCTCTGTTTGCGTGTTGAAACGTTTAACCATTTCCTTTGCAGGACTAATATTTTAGATGACATCTCATACGAACCGCCTATGACTCGTTGCGACTTCGAGCACCCGGTATTCCAAGCAGAGGAAGAGATTGTTGAGGATAGCGACCTGCCGGAGGAGCTGACTCGTTTGTTGAAACAGGAAGAGAGAATTATTCTGCCTCATCAGAAGGAAATTGAGATTATCAACTTGAGGTCGGAAGAAGTTGTGAGAAACATCCGTATAGGGGCTGCGCTGCAGAGCGACGTCAAGCAAAGGCTGATTGAGATACTGCGAGAATATAGTGATATATTTGCTTGGTCGTACGAGGATATGCCTGGGTTGGATACGGACATGGTTGTGCACCGTCTGCCGTTGCGAGAGGAATGTCCGCCTGTTAAGCAAAAACTCAGAAGAACCATACCAAACATGGCTGTGAAAATCAAGGAGGAGGTGCAAAAACAGTGGGATGTTGGTTTCCTAGCTGTTACAACTTATCCGTCATGGGTCGCTAATATAGTAACAGTGCCGAAGAAAGACAGTAAAGTGCAAATGTGTGTAGATTATCACGATTTGAATAGGGCGAGCCCGAAAGACGACTTTCCACTTTCTCACATTGATGTGTTGGTTGATAATACTGCCCAGTTCTCCGTATTCTCCTTCATGGACGACTTCTCAGGATATAATCAGATCAAAATGGCACTAGAAGACATGGAGAAGACTACCTTCATTACTCCTTGGGGAACATTTTGCTACAAAGTGATGCCCTTCGGACTGAAGAACGCTGGGGCAACATATCAACGTGCTATGACGACTCTCTTTCATGACATGATGCACAAAGAGATCGAGGTTTATGTTGATGATATGATTGCCAAATCCCAGACGGAGGAGGAGCATTTGGTTAATCTGCTGAAACTGTTCAAAAGGCTTAGGAAGTTCAGGTTGAGACTGAACCCTAACAAGTGTACCTTCGGGGTGAGATCGGGTAAACTGCTGGGGTTTATTGTGAGCGAAAAGGGAATAGAGGTTGATCCTGCAAAGATAAAAGCAATACAAGAAATGCCGACGCCTAAAACAGAAAAAGAAGTGCGTGGGTTTTTAGGGAGGTTGAACTACATCGCTCGGTTCATATCTCACCTAACTGCGACATGCGAGCCGCTATTCAAGTTGTTGAAAAAGGATCAGGTGTTGACCTGGAATGAAAATTGTCAAAAGGCGTTCGACAGGATAAAAGAATACTTGCAGGAACCTCCTCTTTTGATACCCTCGGCGGCCGGGAGACCTTTGATTATGTATTTGACGGTTCTTGAGGAAAGTATGGGTTGTGTTCTTGGTCAACACGACGAGACCGGACGTAAAGAGCATGTGATCTACTATTTGAGTAAGAAGTTTACCAACTGTGAGTCCAGATACTCAATGCTCGAGAAAACATGTTGCGCGCTAGCCTGGGCTGCCAAACGTTTGAGGCAATACATGCTGAATCATACAACCATGCTAATTTCAAAGATGGATCCAATCAAATACGTGTTTGAGAAGCAAGCACTCTCCGGAAGAATTTCCCGATGGCAGATGGTGTTAACCAAATACGATATCCAATATGTCTCACAAAAGGCCATTAAAGGTAGCATTTTGTCCGAGTACCTTGCGGAGCAGCCTGTTGAGGACTACCAATCGATGAGGTTTGATTTTCCTGACGAGGATATCATGTACCTGAAAATGAAAGATTGTGAAGAATCGTTGCCGAACGAAGGACCAGAGTTGGGTTCTAAATGGCAGTTGATATTTGACGGAGCTGTAAATTCCTATGGTAGCGGAATAGGGGCAATTATCACTACTCCTCAGGGGTCGCACATCCCCTTTACTGCCCGATTGACTTTTCCCGTTACCAATAATGAGGCTGAATATGAGGCTTGCATCATGGGTCTGGAAGACGCTATTGAGTTGCGAATCAAACATCTGGATGTATACGGAGACTCAGCTCTAGTGGTGAACCAGATTAAAGGAGAATGGGAGACACGTCAGCCCAATTTGATACTGTATATGAATTATGCAAGGAGATTGTTGCCTTTCTTTGACAAGGTGGAATTGCATCATGTGCCACGAGCAGAAAATCAAATGGCTGACGCCCTGGCAACATTATCTTCAATGTATAAAGTTAACTTCTGGAACGAGGCTCCCCGGATTGTTATCTCTCGGCTTGATAGGCCTGCATTCATATTTTCCATTGACGAGGCTCCTGATGGTCAACCCTGGTACTTTGACATCCAGAATTTTCTGAAGAACAATGAGTATCCGGCTGGGGCATCCAGTCGAGATCAGAAGACTCTCAGGAGATTGGCGGGCAATTTCTATTTGAACCCGGACGGTGTCCTATACAAAAGAAACCACGACTTGGTGTTGCTACGTTGTGTAGATGAGAAAGAGGCGAAGTTGCTCATGGAAGAGATACATGAGGGTACATTTGGTACACATGCTGGTGGGCATGCTATGACAAGAAAACTGCTGCGGGCAGGTTATTATTGGCTAACTATGGAATCAGACTGTTTCAAGTTTGCAAAGAGGTGTCATAAATGCCAAATTTATGCGGACAAAATCCATGTGCCTCCAAGTCCTCTGAATGTGATGTCATCACCGTGGCCTTTCTCGATGTGGGGAATTGATATGATTGGCAAGATTGAGCCTACGGCATCCAACGGACACCAGTTCATTTTGGTGGCGATCGATTACTTCACCAAATGGGTGGAAGCAGCATCATATGCCAATGTCACCAAATAAGTGGTAGCCAGATTTATCAAACGAGATATTATCTGCAGATATGGAATCCCCGAGCGGATCATCACCGACAACGGTTCGAATTTGAATAACAAAATGATGAAAGAGCTATGTTAGAATTTCAAGATTGAGCACCACAACTCTTCTCCATACCGATCCAAGATAAATGGCGCTGTCGAAGCGGCCAATAAGAACATAAAGAGGATTGTCCAGAAAATGGTTGTGACATATAAGGACTGGCACGAGATGCTACCTTTCGCTCTGCACGGTTATCGTACGACGATACGCACATCAACCGGGGCAACCCCTTTTTCATTGGTATACAGGATGGAGGCAGTGTTACCGTTGGAGGTCGAGATTCCTTCCCTGAGGGTTTTACGTGATGTCCAACTCGACGAGGCAGAATGGGTGAAAGATAGACTGAATCAGCTCAGTTTAATGGATGAGAAGAGACTGGCTTCTCTAGCATACGGTCGGTTATATCAGAGCCGGATGAAGAAAGTGTACGACAAGAAGGTATGCCCTCGAAGCTTTCAGACGGGCGATCTTGTTTTGAAAAAGATTCTCCCACTACAAACAGATCACCGGGGCAAGTGGACTCCCAATTACGAAGGTCCCTACGTTGTCAGAAAAGTCTTCTCTGGAGGAGCCTTGTTACTATCCACCATGGATGGTGAAGACTTTACGTCTCCTGTGAATTCGGACGCCGTTAAAAAATACTTTGCTTGAAAGTGACCCGCTGGACAGTAAAAAGAGAGTCCAGGCAAAAATGGGGCATCCCGGAGAACCATAAAAAATGAATAGAAGGTTCGGGCAAAAGTTAGGGATAAAATTGAAAAGATGTACACCCGCGAAGTCGAAAACCTGAAAAGGGCGACTTCGGCAAAAAAGGGTATCCCGGTGAATTGAAAACCCACAAACGGCGGTTCACGCAAAAGTTAGGGATTGAAAAAGCAAATGATTGTGGTCCGGATTTGATACAGCATTGCTTAGTGGTTTGGGAGTACCTGGGGGCCGTCTATCCAAAAACAATCTCTTCCGAAGATCGTGTACCGAGAAAGCGCAGAGTCAGGCGAGCCATAGGAGGATCAGCTCATGGTGTTTGTCTGTACCACGTCGCCGACATGTATACAAATATTGTTTTGTATTTTATTTATGCTTCTTGTGCATATATGTATGTGTGTTTGTGCGTAACTTCCTCTTTTCAGGGTTGCATCTAGTGTACAAAACTTTGCCTATTCAGAGGCCCATTATCAATAAAACATGTTATTCAGTACTTGATGCTTGTTCTTTACTGTTTTGTTTGTGAAAGACACTGATGTTTTTGATAAACTTGCACTTACATAATCTTGCTGGCCCTTGCCAATAATTGATAAAACTTTGAATTGACTGAAGTAATGTCACAGGTGCTAACCCGGATAGATTTCGTTGTATAGGCCTGTTCTGTCTCGTTTGTGTTTTGCAGGGTTCTTACCTTTGGAGCAAACAATCGAGGATTGTATTCCCCGGTCAAAGTCTCTTGACGTAAGACCTGACTCCAGCCAATGTCATTCCCTAGCTAGTCGCAGCTTATTCCCAGAGGGTTGGAATGACGTTATCCCTTACCGAATGAGGGATTATTCTCCCTAGAAGAGTGTCCTCAGGGAAGTTGTCCATATGATATCCCCAGCAAGTCAAAATCAATGTTCCCTGCAGAGGTTGCGCTCCTTAGCAAATCGAAGGTGTACGCGTTCAATCTCCGGCATGGGAGGTTCCCACTATAGTTAACCAAGTTGTTGGTTCGAAAGGATTATACCCGGAGGAGGTTTTTCTTGCTCCCCCACAGGTCTTCATGCCAGTGACAGGATGTTGATCCTCGACAGAGTTCGAGGCTCTGAGTTTGTAAACTGTGCCCAGACAGTGTGCTTTTCCTAGAAGTGTCGCTTTTTCCCCAGCTAAGTTTGTTCACCAGTAGGGTGGCTTGTTCTTTCCTCCCAGTGGAAATTAATGTTTAATCGCTCCTCGGCAGAGTTGGTTGCGTTTCTGGCGTTTATTTCGCCGGAATAATTTGTGATACTTGTTCTCCAGCGGAGTTGGCGTCATCCTCAGCATTCATGTTGTTGAGACAACAATATCAGAGTAGCCCCGGCAGCTTGAGCCTGCATTCGCATTTGCATACATCGTCACATTTGCATCTATTCAAACGTGTAGCATTTCCGTGCCATACGGAGCGTTACGCCATTTTCAAACATACGCATTTTGAAGCATAAGTCAGGTTGTCTACCTCTTTGTTTTCAGGTGTTTTCCTGCAGGTAATTAGACCTCTTGTTCAGGATCGTTGTCAGGTATTCAGATTTGTGGCATAAGATAGGCGATGATAAGGTTCGTCCCGCCATATGTTCCCTTATCAGAGGTGTTTGATTAACTTCTCTTCTTCCTCAGCGGAGTATTCTTTACACGGCTTCATAATTGGACTGTGGAGATGTTGTTAAAGATTCCCCAGTGGAGTGTTCCATCGGGTTGCTGTCACGTCAGCATTTTCAGAAAAGATTTCAGGGACTAGACATCTGAGGTCATTACTCGTCATCAAGTTGAATGTCTGGCAGTTGACGTCAGAATTCCCCCGGCAGAGTTCTTCCTGGTTTGTGGTTATGGCTTCATAATTATATTTGGAAGATGTTACCATCATGATATGGCTTCATAATCTGACTTTGAAGTTATTGTCAGTTGCTTTCAGCGGTCAACGGCTTCACGATTAGACTTCGAAGTTGTGGTAAAAGGAAGATTGCAGCGATTAGATGTTTGAAGTCGCTACTTGTTGTTACAACTTCGTAATTCGACTTTGAGGTTGTTCTTGGCATTTTTCAGGGGGGTTTCAGCGTTTAGACGGCTGAAATCATTATTTTGTGTCACTGCTTCGTAATTAAACTTTGAAGTTGTTAGAAGCAGTGGATGGCTTCATAATTAGACCTTGGAGTTATTATCAGTTTATACGGCTTCATGATTCGACCTTGGAGTTATTGTCAGTGTTAAACAACTTCATAACTAGACTTTGGAGTTGTTGTTAGGGATTCCCTAGCGGATTTTCCTCGCGTAGCTGTTATGTCAGCATTGCAGACTTCATGATTTTACTTTGGAGATCAGCATAGTGTTCTTCGAGTGGTTGTTACATCAGCGTTACACGGCTTCATAATTAGGCTTTTGAGTCGTCGTTAGCAATTCCCCAACAGAGTTTTCTCTAGCAGCTGTTACGTCAGCATTGAGCAGCTTCATAATTAGACCTTGGAGTTGTCGTCAACGTCAAACGATTTCGTAATTAGACTTTGGAGTTCTTCAGCGGTACCGCATCTTCATGATTAGACTTTGGAGTTGTTGTCCGAAGGTTTTGTCCACATGGAATAGCTTCATAAGTAGACTTTGGAGTTGTTACCAGATTTTTCCCCACAAAGTTGTTTGTTGAAGTCTCTTGTCCGGCCATTGGAGTATTGTCTTCAAGTTTGCCATTCTGTCGACGTCATAGGGCTTCATAATCAAAATTTCAGGAGTTGTCGCTTGCTGTCGAAATAGGTGTCCGACCGCTATTTTCAGAGCGTCCCCAATGGGTTTGGCTACTGCAAAGATAAGGCGGAGTTATTGTCCAGTACGAGTGACTGAATTGAGTTACTATTGGGTGGAATAATTCGATCCCCAATGAAGTCGCCGTGATTTCTTCGTGTTGACAAAATATTATTATCCCCAGTAGAGTCCTCCTCAAAGTCGTTTATGGGTTGGGACCAACGGAGTTAGCTACTGCAGAGATAAGCAGAGTTTCCTGCGTTTAGACAGATGGTTTTCTCGTGTGGATAGGCAGATGAAGTTTCCTGTGATTAGGCAGATGGTTTTCCCGTATGGATAGACGGATGGAGTTTCCTGTGTTTAGACAGATGGTTTTCCCCGTATGGATAGACGGATGGAGTTTCCTGTGTTTAGGCAGATGATTTTCCCGTATGGATAGACGAATATAGTTTCCTGTGTTTAGACAGATGATGTTCCCGTATGGATAGGCGGATGGAGTTTCCTGTGATTGGACAAAATGTTTCCCAGTGAAGTCGACAAATCTATTGCCTATGATTGATAGGGCCTCCTCGTGTCGGCGAGATGCGGACAACTCATCCCCAGCGGAGTAGCCGGGATTTCTCCGTGTTGACGGAATGCGGAGTCCTAACGTGGACAAATTTTATTTCTTCGGGTTGACGAAATGTGAGTCCTGACGTGGACAGATTGGTGTTTATTTGTGATTTGACGAAATTTGGGTCCAGATGTGGACAAGGTTACTCCTGTGACGACAGAATCTCTATTCGTGTTGGTGAATTTGTCTCTCTTCTTGTGTTGACAAGGTTAGTCAAGCTGTAGACTGAGATGTTCAGTGTCTGTGGCGTCACACAGGTGGTTGATGTTGAAATCAGAGTTATTATCAAACGTTGAATCAGTTGTTGCCGTAACAACCAGATTCAATCGGCGGATGTCATTCCCCAAGCGGTTGTGCAGTTTATTTCAGCGGTTAGTAAATTTCTGGGTTTCTTGGTATTCAACCGTCTCGTACCTCGATCGTTTGAAGGCCGTTTTCTCTTCACCCAGTCGGGTCCAAGCCGTTTGAATAGGGGCAGCTGTTGCACCCCAAAATTTGCTTAACCTTTTCTTGCCTGATTTATGTTTCATTGCATTTCATTTGCATAGTTACATCATTCACATATTTCAACCATTTGCATATCATAGCATATCAAGTCATCCAATAAGGGATCAAGTGCCATTGATGTCAAGAGAAGCCTATCTAGAGGTGTTCTCTAAGCCTGAGAGCCCATCCAAGTCATCAGAGAAGGGTTGAAGTCATGAGAAGTTTGAGTGCCCACAGGTGGATTTCTTCTCCTAACTTGAGGTGTATTGAAGACCATCAACATGGAATGTGAACTTGAGGTGTGTATGGATCTCATGGAATGCCTAGAGGGCCCTATTGAAGCTGAGACAAGTCATTGATTCAAGTACAAGAGCCACAGTTGAGGTGCAGTCAATTAGGGTTTCATCTGGGTCAACCCTAGGTCAATTGAGTAATTGGAGAGCATCAAAGCCTACCTTGAGGTCATGGGATTCATGAGTTGGTATGTTGATACATGTGTGGTGTTGTGCCAAGATTAAGCAAAGAAAGATCAAGAATGTGGGAAGTTGCTAAATTAGGGTTTCAGTGTAAAATCCCCTGTTTAGTGCCTAACTTCAAAGCCATATAAGTCCAAATACAAGTTTCAAATGTATCTTTGGCCAACATGAAACTTGTAGAGCTTCTCAATACCTTTAATTTGAGTACTAGAAGTCTTCAAGAAGATTTGTAGAACTCAAGTTATGGTCTTTGCAAATTACAAGTCACCAGAGGACACTGAAATTTATCTGTGAAAGTCACTTGACTTCCAAGCAACTTTTTCCCCTCAAGGATTTTTCAAATGGATTCTTGGCCAACATAAGAGTTGTAGGTCTTGATCTTAGCTTTAATTTGAGTACAAGAAGTCCTCAAGAAGATTTGTGGAACGCAAGTTATGATCTTGGCAATCCAGGGGTATTTTGGGAAAGTTGAATTATAGGTCATTTTCAAGCATGTGCCAAAATCTCTATCTTCCATGCCTCCAATGGAAAATTGTTCAACATGAAATGTGTTTAGAATATTGTTTTTAGGTTAGATAAGTCATCATGGTGGATTGAATTGGCTTATATCATGAAGTGATTCAAAATGGCCTAAAAAGGAAGCTTTTCAAATGATTCAAAAGAGGGAAATTGGGATTTTTAAATTATAGGTCCCAAACATGTCATGTGAGTAGTCATTTTGACCAGAAATTGCATTCTAAACACAATGACATTTCCACATTTCTGAATTGATCCCTAATTTCATGACTTGTTTTGAAAAGTTGTTTCTTCATTTATAAGTCACATTGCCAAAGTCAGTTCCAATGCAATTCAGGCCTCTCTCTTGATCCAAACACATTCACAAACCAATTTGCAGTTGAAAGGAACCTTCTAGAGCAAGCTGAGAGTGCAAAATCGTGACTATCACCATTGATTCACAAGTGCCATGACATAATTTTGGATTGGTTAATTTGGGCTTCAATTTGGATTCAAAAGCCCACAAACAGCTTCTATTTAAGCTCTAGAGTGAATCCAGATGGGGGTTGGTGCTGTATTCGAGCTGAAGAGGAGAATTGCAGGTGGTTTTCACAAGCTCCCAAGTCAGAATCGATTTTTGAGTTGGAAACATATTCAGGCCAAATTGAAGGTTGAAGAAGCTCTATGGTGTATCACAGATCGTGTCTGGAAGATTTGAAAGGTTGAATTGAGCCACAACTTCCTCTGTTGATCAAGATTCAGCAGGTATGTAACTCTCAAATTTCGTGTTGATCTAGGAAGAAGTAGGTAGGATCTTGCATGTGGTTTAGGCCTAGGATGTATGAGGATCGTTTCTGGATAAGTTTGGGAGCCATTAGAGACAAAATTAGGGTGTTGCCATTTTCTGTTGGAACTTGAATCTATGTGTTCTTGAGGCTTTAAGAGTGTTTGAATGTTGAGAATTGATCAGGGAGATGTATAGTATACAATAGGATCATTAATTTCAAGAACTGAGTTAATCAAGATTGGGTGTTTGTTCTGCAACTTCCATCGGGTTTGAAGTTGTAGTGAGAATCAATGGCAATGGAGGTTACAATTAGACTCAGGGTGAGAAAACGAGTGAGAAGGAGTATTTAGGTTTGAAGTTTGATGCACTTTTGTGATGTTGCTACCGGAGACGACGGTGGCGCAAACTCAGGCCACCGTCTCTTTTGTTCCCTCCAATTTTTGAAGTCTGTGGAGAAGATGAACATGAGCCTTTAGATCTTTGTTTGACCTTGACCACTAACCCCAACCAACGGCCTTGATTCGTTTGTGTTTTCTGAAGGAGATGAGTTTCACTATGAAACTCAGAGTTTCATTAAAACTTTGGTTTGGGCTTAACACAAGATTTGCTAACCACACTCCCCTCTGAGGCCCAATGAAGAATTACACGTGATTTAGTTGCTAAATGCCACACATGTTTTTCCATTTTCCATTTATTTTCCTGATTGATTTTTAGTGTGGTTTGGGCTTAGTCCTTACCTGCTAGTAACACCCCACTTTTGGGCCCAGTCTGGAATATAACTTGGTTTATTTTCTATTTGCAACGCAGTTTTATCATTTTTCTCATTGTTTTTCTTTTATTTTCATGCTTTGCATATAGTTAGAAAATAAATCATAATAAATTGAAAAATAAACATTTTTAGGCCAGGTTTTTTTCCCCTGACTCCTTAGAGAGTCTAGAATTTTATAGGATTGAGAAATTACTGATTCATGCATTTTAGAATTTAATTGCATTTTTTATAGTTTAATTGCTTTTATTTTGAGTTTGGTTGATACATGATTTTGTGGATTTTATTGTGACCAATTGGTGTATGGTTTTGAGTTGATTTTTGTTAGATTAGTTAGTTTAGAGAAGCATGTACCCTTATAAATTTTATCATATTTTTGTGAATAAATTTTAGGTCAATTTGAGTGGTGAACATAAGGAGTGTTAGATTTAGGGTTTCAAACCAACTAGTTATAGTTTAGGGCATAGTTTGGGGACTTAGTGTTTGATTTAGGTCCTGGGATTTATATGGGGTATTGGTTATATGCTTAGGTTCCCTTAGGAATTTAATTAGGATTTTATGATATATTTTAGCATTTTATTTGTATTTTGCAATTGGTGTGATGTTTGTGGGTTTCTCCCTTGGATGCTTGGTTTATTCAATTTGTTTGGGGCTATTTTGGGTGGGCTTTTGGCTTGGACTCTGCTTGGATGAATTGGAGGACCAATTGAAGTTGCTTTGGATAGCTTGAAGGAGCTTGGAGTTGAAGGTTTCTCATCTGTTGGAATGCTTGTCAGGAGCTTAGGAAAATTAGGGTTTTAGGAAGAGCTTTGTAGACTTAGTTCATTTCTTGCCTCAAACATGGAGTGTTTTGTTTGCTTCCATCGTATCCTATGATTCAAAGTCCTATTAAGGAAGCCCCATCTCTCCCTTGGAGGGATGAGTGGCATGCCTTAAAGAGTAGAACTTTTGAGGATACCCTTCTTTGCAGATGATGGTTTCTAGTGATTTCCTTTGGTTTTCACTGGTTTCCATTCATTATAACTTGGTCTCAATAACCAATCTTTCTTGGTGGAGCTTGCTAGAGCTTGGGGATGAAGATCTAAGATGTTGAAGATGCCTTTCATAAGGTCTGCTTGAAGAAGGAGTTATGTTACTGTCAACTTTGCTGTCAGAGCTGCTGTTTGCTGTCAGAGCTGCTGCTGGTGCTGTCAACTGTAAGAGTTTGGTGCTGCTGCTTGGGCTGCCTCCTCTGCTTTGGGGTTTTGTTTTCTGTATTGTTTGTTGGCTTGTGTATCTTGCCCCCTAGGTTTGAGGTGAATGTTGATTCACTTTGCCTGTTGTTTTCCCAGGTTCGAGGTTGAGTGGGACTCCCTTACCTCGCTTGTATTGCTGCATTGCATGCATTTTACTGTATTTGCTTGCTTTCTTTTCTGTTTATCCCCTAGGATCTCTGATTCCCTCTGTGCAGGAGGGAATTATGACAGACATTAGGATTCTTATCCATGCATGACAACATTAGGTTAGTTTTATTCCCTTTTCAACCCTAGGCTTTTTAGAGCTTCTTTCTCTTCTTATCTCAAAACAACTCAAAAACACAGTAATAAGGTTAATCGATGTCGTACGTTACAGGCCTTAAGCTATTTGAGAAAGGGTTGCTGGAGAGCTTCTTTCCAGTAGTCTGGTTGCTTAGTGTGGCACCCTTTGGGTGACATGCGACGTAGTCACTCTCAAATCATAGTCTCTAGTACGTAAGAGATTGCACACAAACTAAAAAACATTTCTTTCGTAAAAGATTCAAAACAAACATCAAAGTGTCATTTTTGTCCGCTTGGACTCTTAATCAAGAAAAACCCTTTCATAAGGTAATAAAAAACAGTCAGACAAGCTTGTGTCTTCCGTAACCCGAACTACGTTTGCTCTGATCTTTCATGCTGTATGAAAGTACGTAGGCATAGGATGCCGTATCCTAGCGAGCAACCTTCCCCTCCTTTCCTGTAGGTAGGAGAACTACGTTGACTCTGGTTTCTCGTTCCAGACGAGAATATGTTGGCATAAAGTGCGATACTTTGCCGAGTAATTTTCTTTTCCTTTTGTCCCTTAACCTGTAGAGTAGATAGAATAACAATCCGTACTAGAAAACAAGTGTGGATCCCGTCGAGTACGACGGACGTGAGGGGTGCTAATACCTTCCCCTTGCGTAATTGAATCCCGAATCCAGGATTTGGTTGCGATGACCATTCCTTTCCCCTTTTGTGTTAGGTTTACTCTGACCGTTTCCTTTCCCTCTTGTGGGATAAATAACGCACGGTGGCGACTCTTCTGTCATAGTCGGCGCCGATTTTCGCAGTAGCGACAGGTAGCCATAGTTGAAAATGCAAGTTGGAAAAGAAAAACAAGTTATGATGCAGTATGTTGTACCTTAAAACATCCACACACACTTCCAAGGATTCACACTCTGTCAAGACATGAACATAGATATACAAGATTACATAACCTCAACCGAAGCCTTAACATCACAATAGGTTGAAAAAACTCACAACAGTCATGGCCATGAACACTCATTATTGATCAAGTAAATGCAAGGCCAGATCCACACACACATATGAGACATAGATGCACACATGGACAGGAGGCACACATGTTGGAAGTTAAGCAAGTAAATTCAAACATATTGAAATAGCTACCAAAAACAGGAGGTAAGCAATATGCACAAAATCAACAACTTGTCCAAAGTTTAACTGGTCTAGGCAGCAGTAGCATTTGTGGTATTTTTGAGGTGCATTGAGTGAAATGTAAACATGCTTGCACACATTATGAATATAGCATAAGCAGAAACTGAAACAAGAAAGATGGTTTAAATTTGAAAATGGTATATGAGTTGAAAAATGGAACATGAGTTAAAAACAGCCCACACCAGTTATGACAGATCTCAAAATCAAACTAAGTTTCAATCAATACATATCCAAAACACTTCATAGAATTATCCCAAAGTAATTGATCTAACAAGAAAAATTATGGACCAAGGGATTGCAATGACAGGATGATGGGAGCAATAATCTCATTTCAATCAGAAAAAAACATAAGGCAAACAGAATTGATTGATTCATGAATATACAAGTCTCATATGTTATTAGAGGTCCACTGTTGAGTGAGTTAACTTAAAATAAATCAAGCAAAGCAAGGTGAGGTGTGTGACTGTGATTTTCAAAACAGCTGCAGCAGCAGGGCATAAACATGGTTCAGTTGTGAATCAAAGGTTTCATGTTGACAAACATCACACACACACATTATAAATGCAGGGGGGAATGAGTTACAACTCAGAAATTTAACATATTGCAAGCAATCTTGGTTTTGGCATAGTCATGGTAAAATTTAGCTCAAAGATGCAATTTGATAGTAAAATGAGAAAGCAAGCAGTCATTGATCAAACCAAACACCAACACACATTGGAACCAAGCATATAAGTGAGTAACAACTCAAAGATTAGGCAATATTGCAAGCAGACAAGATATTGGTATGTTCATGGTGATTTTGACTTGGAAAGGAGCAGTTTGAGAGTAAAATAAGAAAACAGGTACACATGGCTCAATTCAATCATCCACACACCTTAAACTCATGAATATAAGTGAGTTACAACTCCAAACATAGGCATATACACACAGAACAACAATTTGGCATGATCAAGGCACATTCTAGCATAAAAATGCAATTGGAAGTGGAATTTGAGGAATTCTGAAAATAGTCATGAATATACCAAATAAATCAAGTAAACACATCATTATCATGATAAGGGATATGTCTTAACTCACAAAACAAACATAGGACTGCTGAAATGAAAAATGGCATGTTACTGTGAAAAGTGAAAAATCTGTCTTGGCAAGACTTGTGGCGGCAGGTGTTTTTTTTAAAGCAGTGAGTTTTAAACCAAGATAACAACATACTCACATCATAAATATGTCAAGGAAAATGATCATGCATTTAAATCAAACTCATAACATTTGGAGCAGAATGTTGATATGCTGTTGGAATATGGAACAGTTTTTTGTGAATGACATGTAGCAGCAAATATGTTTCATGACAGTTGGGGTATTTTTGTAGCATACACATGTTTTAAATAGATAGGACAATGATATTATGCACATGGATCATGTAGACATGGATTAAAACAGAATGTAGTATGTTTGGTATCAATGATGTTTTGAAAAAATGCAAATGAGGCATGAAAAGGCAGTTAGAATCATTCAAAAGGATTTGAGCATAAAAGCACCATACACATTCTCAACACAAGTAAACCAATGAATTTCCAATCTTAAAGTCAAGCAAAAATGCTCCAAGCCAAAAATGACATGTTGAACCAAATTGGACAGCAAAATTATCAATAGCTCAAGACAACCCTAATGACTAAACTTCATACTTCTCACATCTCCACCAAAACAACATCATGAGCAAAATCCAATGACCATTAAACAATGATTTACAACCAAGAGATATCATTATGGCAAGCCAATAGTCCAACACACAACTCATGATAGTGAAAAAAAACTAGAATGACATCAAAATAACATAAGAGCAAAAAAGAGCCATATTGATCCAAACATAATCAAAGGTAGGGGGAACCTATGAGTAACTTACAAGTTATCCATATCTCACTTAATGAACTAGGTTTGACAGTTCTAGGGTTATACACCACATTTCAATGTTGGAATCCTAAAACTACCACATAGACCAAAACTTCACAAACAAGGCTATACATGATATCAAAGCACAAACTTGTAACATATCATCCACATATCATTTACAAATGACAATATATTAGTGAAAGCAAGTACCATGATCATGAAATAAAAGTTCTTGACAAAGAACCACAACGGGGCAGTAATGGCATATTTTCACAAAATTACCTCAAAATGTCAAAACATGATAATGTATGATTAGTGAGGAGTTTGAATATCACATACCTCTTGTAGACAAGCCTTGAGCAAGCTAAAAAGCTTAGAAACCCAGAGATACTCCTTCCTTTGCAAAGAGATACAGCTTGCTTCCTCTTGAAGCAACAAACCAACTTTCAAGATAGTTGGAGTTGTGTGATTTCCAGCTGATTTTTATGGCTTAGACACTTGAGATATGATGTATAGGAGGTGTTAGGAGTATTAGAATGGTAGGAAGTGGTTCAAGTGAGATTTTGGCTTTCAAAGTGGAAGAAAGTCAAACTATTAGGGTGTGGAGGTTGACTTTTGTGAAAATGATATTTTTGAGAGGTTTTACTGTATGGATACCTTCTACACCATATTTAGGGATTGTGTGGATGATTTTGAGAGGCTTAGAGATGGTAGAACTGGTCTTGAGCAGAGTTTTGCTCAAGACAGCTTTTTGGTAAAAAATGGAGGTTTTGAGATTTTGAGATTCTTAAGGAATGAGAAGGAAATGAGAGCTATTGTTTCTCTGGTTTTTTGAGATTGCTCTGGTGTCCAAATGCAATACAGGGAGCCCCTATTTATAGGAGAATGCAAGGTGGGGGTAGATTTGTAAACTTGGCATTTTGGAGGGATTTTGAAAAGGAAACGCTTGGCTTGGGGTTTGGTACAGCTGCAAGCTTCAAAGCCTTGCCTCAACTGATGAATTAGTCAAGTGAAAATTAATGACATGAGATGATTAGAGTGGCTAGGCAAATAAGGAACTGCAACTGCAAGTGCAAGTGGCAAAAGTTTCTCTTTCCAATTTTATGAATATTATATTGTCAACTTGCCTCCAAGTTACCAAGTCCATCAATTCCTCCTTTCTTTTGGTTTTCTCTTCATCTAGGCCTCAAGTTATTAGAATAAAACATGATCCAGTGGTTAGGGATTTCCCAATTTGTTGAAATTTGAATTTGTGAAGAATAGCCAATGTGGGACTCAAGTGTTAAAAGCTCATCTTGCCAAATTCATAACTCTCAGCTCATAAGGGTTATGGAGGAGTTCTACCACAATTTGGAAAACCATCATGTAGTCCTATAACTTTCATGTTTTCATGAGTTTCAGATTCTCAAAGGAGCTTGGCCAAAAAGCCTCTCAAAGTTGCTGAAAAACAAGCCTAAAAGTGAAATTTCTCTAAGTTATTTTCCCTTCTTGAAATGAATTTGATCATAACTCCAAATATATGCATTTTATGATCATGGACCACTTTGGGACTTTTGTAAGACTTGCCAAGAGCTTTCTAATGAGCTTTGAACCAACTCAATTGGATGTGTGGTTAAGGAGTTATGGTCTTGCCCCTTTCAAAACCCTAATTCCCGACTTTTGCCATTACTTCCTAACCCTTGATCCAATGGTCATGAAATTTTATGGGAAGGTGTAATATGACATAAGAAACATTTTTGATTCACATCTTGAAGTCAAATTCCTTATGGTTGGAGAGTTGACTTTTCAGTCAACCGTTCGATCGATCGGTGACTACCGAGTCGACTGTTGACGATCCGAGTGTCTTGAGGCCTTGAATCTTCTTGAATGGACTTCACTAAGCCATATAAACCCTATGAATTAAGATTGCATCATTATAACACCTTTCATATCAAAAGTTAAACTACAGTTGACTTTTCTTGATCGAAAACCCTAATCGGGCTTGAGCTGCATTGTCTTCAATATTTGAGTGCCAATCCTCAAATTGAATTCATATTTGAACCAATGTATCATCCTTGACCCTATTTCATGGGAGATCAATTCAAGACGTCGACTGATCAAACCATTGAAACCTCGACTTTTAACTGTGCGAAAACCCTAATTTCCCCTTTTTGCTTGGATACTATGCAGACGAACTGGATGATCCTTCCAACCCTGCTATGACTTTTGAGATACTCAACAGTCTTCTCCTTTCTTTTTCTCATGCTCCTGATGACTTGTACCAATGCTTTTGATAAAAAAAAAGGGCGGGCAAATTTAGGGTATGAGAGATGCCCCTATCTAATCGGCTTAAACCTAGTAAGACGAAATGCCACGACATTCATTCTTTTGAGGTAGAAGATGATTAGATATAGAAGACCCTGAATTTGTCCGGGAAAGTAAATACTTGGGAATGGGATACTGGATATTTTGCAAAGGTTGCTAACACCAAAAGGATGTTAACAGAGAAAACTTGACACCAAAAGGATGACAAGCCTATCACCAAAAGGATGATAGTATACTCATAACGCTGCTCTGAAATCAAAAGAAAGTGAGGGTCCTACTGCCAAAAGGACAATGGAAATCATGCTAGTTATGACACCAAAAAGATGTCAGACCCATCACCACAAGGATGATGGAGCGGAAACAAGATCATCCCTAACACCAAAAGGATGTAGAGAATCCATTACAAAAGGATAATGGAACATACGCTAGTCATGACATCAAAAAGATATCAGACCCATCATCAAAAGGATGATGGAGCGGAAACAAGATTAACCCTAACACCAAAAGGATGTAAAGAATCCATTACCAAAAGGATAATGGAACATACGCTAGTCATGACATCAAAAGGATATCAGACCCATCATCAAAAAGATGATGGAGCAGAAACAAGATTAACCCTATCATCAAAAGGATGTAAGGAGTCCATTATCAAAAGGATAATGGAACATACGCTAGTCATGACATCAAAAGGATATCAGACCCATCATCAAAAGGATGATGGAGCGGAAACAAGATTAACCCTAACACCAAAAGGATGTAAGGAGTCCATTATCAAAATGATAATGGAAAACACGCTAGTCCTGACATCAAAAGGATGCCAGACCCATCACCAAAAGGATGATGAAGCAGAAACGCTAGTCAAAACACCAAAAGGATGTTAGACCCATCATCAAAAGGATGATGGAGAGAAACAATATCAACCCCAACAACAAAAGGATGTAGGGAATCCATTACCAAAAGGATAATGGAAAATACGCTGGTCATGACACCAAAAGGATGCCAGACCCCTCACCGAAAGGATGATGGAACGGAAATAAGATCGATCCTAGCACCAAAAGGATGTAGGGAATCCATTACCAAAAGGATAATGGAAAATACGTTGCAAGCTACTACCATAGAAAAGGATGATAATAACTCCCATGAGGAACGCTCATGTTACTGAATGATGTGCCCCTGATCAGGTTGAAACTGCTTTTGATAGACCCACACTTTTTGTGGATAATGCCCCTAACCGGGCTGATGGTTGTTTTGAAGCTTTGGAATTGATCCAACCAAAAGTTGCACCACTCCGTGGAGGAACACTCATGGCCACGCGGAGACTACCCCTGACTAGGCTAATGATCTTGGAAATCTTCAAGATTGATTTTGGATCTGAGCTCGCACATGCGAATGTTTGATGATGATAATGTTCCAAAAATGGAAATGCAAATGCAAATGCTGACGCGCGGAGATGCAAGAGCTGGGGAAAGAATGATATGATTTTGGATATGCATACAATGCAAGATGCTTATGAAGTCGAATGCGATGCGTATGATGCTTATGATTATGATGGGTAATTGGAAATGCAAGCGCCGATGTGGCGGATTTTGGTAGTTGCCAATGCAAGTTGGACTTTGGGTTTAGGTGGAAGGTAGAGGACAAGCCTGACTTCCTAACATCATCTTTTCATGATGTAATAAAAACTTGGAGGTGCTGATACCTCCAACTTGGGACCAGCTTTGCTAGACTTGACGGCCTTGTCGGTCAAGTCGTTTCAAGATTTAAAACGGTGTTCCTGTGTACTTCTTAGAATTATGGAGTCGTGGTCACCCTTTAATTACCCTAAAAGAGTGAGTCGTCCCCTAATTCAATTTATCATAATGTCGTTATATGCAAAACCCATCATCAAATAAACGAAACTCGCAACCATATGGTAAATAAAAAGAACAGGGAAAACTTCGATGAAAGTAATTTTTATTGATGAAAACCCATAAATGGGAAAATTACAAAAGGAGGCAATTCCTAAAAGAGGTAATTGCTTTGAACGAAATATATAAAAGAAACTAAGATAATGTTGGAAACGATTCCTGCCGAGTTTCAAATCCGTTATGGCCCATATGTCTCTGAAAACCCTTCATGCCTTGCTTCTGAATGTAACGATTGAATTGATCTTTCTCAGTCGAAAGCTTGATAATTATGGAGGGGGGTTCGCACGTCTTTTCAAGATGCAGTTTTGCCCTTTTCGAATCCCTAACTTTTGCCTAAGCCGCCCTTTCGGGTTTTCAGCTTACCAGGATATTTTACTTTTTTTTTATATAGTCCCTAATTTTTGCCTGAGCCATTTTTATGGCCCACCAGGACGCCCATTTTTGCGTGGATTTTCTTTTTGGTCCACCGGGTCTATTTTCAGGCATAATATTTTTTAACTGTATCCGAATTCATAGGGGATGGAAGATCATCACCGTCCATGGTCGAGAGGATCAAGGCTCCTCCGGAGAAAACCTTCTTTACTATGTATGGCCCGTCGTAATTTGGTGCCCATTTGCCCCTTGGATCAACGTGAGTTGGCTGAATTTTCCTCAGTACCAAATCTCCTGCTTGAATATGTCGTGGGCGAACTTTCTTGTCAAAGGCCCTCTTCAACCGTTTCTGGTATAACTGTCTATGACAGATGGCTGTCATGCGCTTCTGTCATGAGATTTAGCTGGTCGAGTCTGGCCTGTATCCATTCGGCTTCATCTAGTTTGACGTCTGCCAAAATCCTCAAGGAAGGAATCTCTACTTCGATGGGCAATACTGCCTCCATGCCGTATACGAGAGAAAACGGGGTTGCCCCTGTGGAAGTGCGCACTGAGGTGCGATAGCCATGCAGCGCAAATGGCAACATCTCGTGCCAGTCTTTGTAAGTTTTCACCATATTCTGGACGATTTTCTTGATATTCTTATTTGCCGCCTCAACAGCTCCATTCATTTTGGGGCGATAGGGTGTTGAATTATGGTGTTCAATCTTGAAGCTCTTATTGTTGAGGTTTGAACCGTTGTCCGTAATGATCTTGTTTGGAATCCCATATCGACAAATAATCTCTTTCTTGATGAAGCGAGTCACTACTTGCTTAGTGACGTCGGCATAAGATGCAGCCTCTACCCACTTGGTGAAGTAGTCGATGGCCACTAGGATGAAACGGTGTCCATTCGAAGCAGTTGGCTCGATACGTCCAATTACATCTATACCCCACATGGCGAACGACCAAGGAGAAGTCAACACATTCAGAGGGAGTGGTGAAGTATGAACTTTGTCTGCATAAATTTGGCACTTGTGGCATGACTGGACATGGAGACAACAATATGTTTCCATTGTCATCCAATAGTATCCCGCCCTCAAAATCTTTTTGACCATAGTATGACCACTAGCATGTGTTCCAAAAGATCCTTTGTGCATTTCATTTATGATGCATTCTGCTTCGTGTTTATCTATGCATCTGAGCAAAACCGAATCATAATTTCGCTTGTACAACACATCACCGCTTAGGAAGAACTTCGAGGAGAGCTTTCTGAGGTACTTCTTGTCAGGGATAGTTATGCCTTCTGGATATTCCTGTGTCTCTAGGTACCGCTTGATATCATAGAACCAAGGATGATCATCAACTTTAGGTTCCTCTGCATCGGCTTCCAGGCAATAAGCGGGTTCGTCCAGATACTCCAGACAGATGGATGGCGCCTTGTTCTCCCACTTGACTTGAAACATGGACGCTAGTGTTGCTAGAGCGTCAGCCAACTGATTTTCTCCTCTGTGAATATGGTGAAAAGTTATTTCATCAAAGTATGGGATCAGCTTCAAGACGTGATCTTTGTAAGGAATCAGTTTGAGGTCAAGTGTTTCGTATTCCCCTTTAATCTGGCATATGACAAGCGCAGAATCTCCATAGACTTCCAGAATCTTGATCTTATTATCAATGGCAGCTTCAATTCCGAAAATATAAGCTTCGTATTCGGCCATGTTGTTAGTATATTTGAAGCATAATCTGGCGGTGAATGGTAGGTGAAAACCAGTTGGAGAAGTGATGACTGCCCCAATCCCATAACCTTTAGCATTTGCGGCACCATCGAACACGAGCATCCATCGCGATCCTGGTTCAGGTCCATCATCTGGGCCTGGCATGGTATAGTCTCTGGCAAACATGACGTCTTCGTCGGGGAAATCAAAGCGCACGGACTGGTAGTTGTCCATAGGTTGGTGAGCAAGGTATTCAGAAAGTACATTTCCTTTGATAGCTTTTTGCGTAACATACTGGATGTCATACTCTGTTAATACCATTTGCCAACGGGCCACTCGTCCGGTGAGAGCGGGCTTCTCGAATATGTATTTGACAGGGTCCATCTTGGAGATCAATAAGGTCGTATGGGTGAGCATATATTGTCTCGAGCGTTTTGCTGCCCAAGCTAATGCACAACATGTCTTCTCGAGCATTGAATACCTGGATTCACAGTTGTTGAACTTCTTGCTGAGGTAATAAATTGCATTCTCTTTTCTACCAGTTTCGTCATGTTGACCCAACACGCATCCCATGGATCCTTCTAGCACAGTCAAGTACATGATTAGGGGTCGTTCGGGTACTAGAGGCATCAAGATCGGTGGTTCTCGTAGATATTCCTTTATTTTCTCGAAAGCTTTATGACAATTATCATTCCACACCACTGCTTGATCCTTTCGAAGTATTTTGAAGATGGGCTCACAAGTGGCCGTTAGATGAGATATGAACCTAGCGATGTAGTTCAACCTCCCAAGGAAACCTCAGACTTCCTTTTTTGTTTTAGGTGTCGGCATCTCTTGGATAGCTTTGACCTTATCTGGATCGACTTCAATCCCCTTTTGGCTTACAATAAAACCTAGCAGTTTACCAGATCTTACACCAAAAGTGCATTTGTTGGGATTTAATCTCAGCTGGAATTTCCTTAGTCTGGCGAATAGCTTTTCCAAGTGGATGAGATGTTCTTCCTCAGTATGGGATTTTGCAATCATATTGTCTACATAACACTCAATCTCTTTATGTATCATGTCATGAAAAAGAGTGACCATTGCTCGCTGATATGTCGCGCCTACGTTCTTGAGCCCAAATGGCATGACCTTGTAACAGAAAGTTCCCCATGGGGTGATAAAAGTCGTTTTTTCCATATCTTCGGGCGCCATCTTAATCTGGTTATATACAGAAAAGCCATCCATAAATGAGAAGACAGAGAACTGGGTTGTGTTGTCTACTAGTACATCAATGTGTGGTAGAGGGAAATCATCTTTCAGACTTGCTCTGTTGAGGTCCTTGTAATCGACACACATTCGCACCTTCCCATCTTTCTTTGGTACTGGGACAATATTCTCTACCCATTGCGGATAGCTGGATACTGCCAGAAAACCAGCGTCTAGTTGCTTCTGCACCTCCTCTTTGATCTTGAAGGACATTTCTGGCTTCGTTCTCCTCAACTTTTGCTTCACCGGCGGGCAACCTTCTTTGAGGGGTAACTTGTGCACCACAATATCTTCATCTAGACCAGGCATATCTTTGTAGGACCAAGCAAATACATCGACATACTCTCGAAGCAATATGACTAACTTTGTCTTAATCTCTGACTCCAAGGCTGCACCTATCTTGATTTCCTTGACGTCCTCTTCAGTTCCCATGTTGATGATTTCGACATCTTCTTGATACGGATGAATGACCTTTGACTCTTGCTTTAGCAATCTAGCTAGATCTTCTGGGAGATCACAATCTTCCTCGCAGTCTTCGTCGACTTGGTAGATCGGATTATCAAAATCATATCGGACCATAGCGGGGTCGTTATTGACAGGAACAGAGGAAGATCTGCACGATGAATGACTTCATGCTTTTAAAAAAAGATGAAAGAAAAAGAACAAAACAGAACAGAACATTGCCTTTCAAAAATAATTTTATGCGCAAAAAGTAAAAATGAAAGAAAGAGAGCGTAAAATGGATGCGAAAGTTTATTTATTGATGATAAGTTGTGCTTGTAAAAGCCAAAAGCCCTACAACATGATCCATATGCCTTGGGCAGAGCATAGGATTTTTTTTATAGGTAAAATAAAAACAGGGAATTACTCGTCTACTAGGGTAACTTCAGGGATTTCTACGACTCTCTAATTGCTCAAGTTTGATTAGGCGCCCTAGGATACACCATGCACAGCTCTTCATGATCTTCGGCTTCAGTTTCCAAAAACATGACTTGACCATCGACAAGGTGGCCCCCACTAGTAAAAACCAACGGAGTTGCAAGCCCCTTGCCTCTATCGGTTGTATTCTTCTGCTTGTAACCTAGACCAGCTCCATTTTTGTTAACGGGCAATTCCAACACTCTGCCCCATCCTCGCAGATGTCCTTCCTCTATCACTGTTCTCGCGTCCTTCCAAGTCACTATTGAAGATGCTGGCTTTTCGTAAATCATTTCAACATTGATCACTTCAAAGGCTTGAAACGAGGTCTCATGCACTTCACCTCCCACTTCCACATAACGGAAAGAAACCAGATGGCTCACAAGAACATCTTCTTCCCCTTCGATGATGACCATCTGATTGTTAATCATAAATTTGATCTTTTCATGCAAAGTTGAAGTTACAGCACCTGCGGAATGAATCCACGGACGACCAAGGAGACAACTATAAGCGGGATATATATCCATTACATAAAATGTAATTATAAAAGTATGAGGTCCAATCTTGATCGGGAGATCCACCTCTCCTACCATCGTTCTCTTAGCTCCATCAAAAGCTTTTACAATAGTCTGACTTGGCTTCATCACAAGTCCTTCAATTGACAGCTTGCACAACAATCTCTTGGGCAACATATTCAGCGATGATCCAGTATTAACAAGTACTCTAGAAAATACGACATCCACACATTCGATAGTAATGTGTAAGGCCTTGTTATGATTCTTACCTTCGGGAGGTAATTCATTATCATTAAAGCTCAAAATATGACCTGATGCTATATTCTCCACCACTTCTTCAAACTGCACTACTGATATCTCCTCTGGCACGTGAGCTGCCTTTAAGAATTTTAACAGAGCTTCTTGATGGGCTTTTGAACACATTAGTAATGACAACATGGATATTTTCGAGGGAGTCTGATTGAGTTGGTCAATCACTTTGTAATCGCTTTTCTTAATGATTCTTAGAAACTCCTCTGCTTCATTATTTGGGACATCGTTCTGCTTAGATGATTGCCCCTATTCAACAGTGCTTGATCTAACAGTATCTTTCTTTGTATTGTCACTGCTGTTGACAGGTGGTGTAGTTGGAGAAAAAATCCGACCACTTCTAGTGACACCACCGGTTCCCACGATGTTCTCTACAGTCTTTTTCTCTTCCAAGACATCCTTTTCTTCTATCTTTCGCCCGTTGAGAAAGACAGCCTCATCATATAGCCAAGGTACAACATTAGTGCTTTCGTATGGAAACGGAGCTGGGGCCGAAATGACAAGCTGGTTCATTGATGGTGGAGACATAGGTATCTCAACTGGATCATATGGGATTTGTAGTGGGATAGAGATCTTTCTATATATGTTATCCCATTCTTCCTCATCACAGGGTATGGTTAATGGTGTACGAGTCAAATTATCCGAAGGAATCCACAGCTCATACCCATCATCGTATGGTATCTCCAATGTTTCAAATGGAATTTCAAGAGTAGCAACTTCTTCAGACTTTGACAGTTGTTTTGCTACTAATACACCTTGATCGATCAGGTTTTGGATGCCTTTCTTCAACTCAGTACATCCTTGAGATTCGCCCAAACAAACGTGGCAGTCAGTTGAACATCCTGGATAAATGTTCTTCAACAGGAGTTGCTCCTTAATAGTGGAAAGAGGAGTTCTCAATCTGTCAATATCTGAAATTAATCGGATCCCCTTTGAGTCTTCAATCATGTTTGTTGAGTGATGAGTCGGCATAGGATTGGTTTTGATGTTTGGAGTATTTCGAGTGAAGTTTATCGCCTTTGAATCGATAAGATCTTGTACAATGTGCTTCAGAGTCTTGCAATTTTCAATGTTATGGCCGGGGGCGCCAGAATGGAACTCACTTTTGGCATTGGCGTCATAGCCAAAAGGGAGAACATCTGGGGGATTCCTCATTTCTCTAAGCTGAACAAGGCCTCCTTTCAACAAGAATGGTAGTAGTCTGGCGTAAGTTGACGGAATTGGATCAAATTTTCTTTCTGGTCTCCTCAGCCTTTGCTGACCTTAGTACTGATTTTGTCTTGGTTGATAGGGTTGTTGTTGTCTGTTTTGTTGAACGGCGGGTTGACTTGCTGGAATGGACAACGATTGCTGCGGAGCGACGACAGCAACATGGTGATAACCCTGGTGAGTTCTGCCTCTATCTGCGAACACATCATTAGTTTCACCTTCTTTCTTCTTAACGAATCCCTGATAAGGTTTTTTGAACCCGCTTGAAGATCCGCTAGCATTCTGAATCTTTCCTGCCTTCATAAAACTCTCTAATCTTTCACCGGCCGTGACAAGTTCAGAAAACACTGTAAAGGTTGTGGACGCTAGTCATTCAAGGATCAGTCCCTGCAACGTGCCCATGAAAAGGTCTGTCAGCTCTCTTTCTATCAATGGGGGTTGTACCCTTGCAGCTACTCCCCTCCACCTCTGAGCAAAGTCTTTGAACGATTCATTTGGTTTCTGGATTAAATTCTGAAGCTGCATCCGGTTTGGAGCCATGTCAGTGTTGTATTGATAATGTCTCACAAAAGCGTCTGCTAACTCCTTCCAACTCTTCACATTGGACCGTTCAAGATGCATGTACCATTCCAGAGAAGCCTTTGTTAAACTATCTTGAAAGAAATGGATTAACAGCTTCTCGTCATCGGAATACGTGGCCATCTTCCTGCAGTAAAACCTTATATGGGTCCTAGGACAACGTTTACCCCTGTATTTCTCGAAGGTTGGGATCACAAACTTTGGAGGTATCTTAACTCCGGGTACAAGACATATTTCAGCGGCATCTAGTCCCAAAACATCGGGGCCTTGTAGCGAATTTACCATTTCTTGTAAAGCATTGAACCTCTTCTCTAATTCAGCGGTCTGTGGCGCATATGCTTCGCCTGAATTCTCGTAGAAGCCTTCATGATCATCATAGTGAACTGGTGGTGGAATCGTGGTACCATGAGGATCAGTTGTACCGACTTGGGGATGGACTGTGTTGATAGGTGCAACACCTGCAGAGGTAGGATTTTCCCCCAACAGGGGTTAGGATGGCGTCGGCAAGAGTTGGAACTGCGCCATTTGCGTTAGGAACTGCACCAGTCAAAGTCTGGTTAGCGTTCCTCTCTGCTGTTTGCCTTATCTCTTCTTGACTTCTGGCCATGTTCTGAATCACCTCCATGAGTTGATTCATTTGCGTCTTCATACCTAGCATCTCCTTCCTCAAAGTAGCCCGGTCTTGCTCTAGCTGATCCATGACTCTTTTCTGATTATTCCTTGTGTTGTACTGATATCGAGAAGTCAGCTTGCTTTTACTCTCCCTCTCTCTCTCTGAAAGGGTAAGCGGCGTGTAAGATCGGGTTTTAGGGAATGCAAAAAGGAATGATGCGCAAAACGTATGCAATGTTCAAGAGACTTTCGAGTTTTATAATTATCATTGGTATTATAGAACTATAACTGAATAATAAAGAAATGCACAATTTAGACCAAAAAGCAAACTTTCATTAATTTGAGAGAAAATTCAATACAAACGATTGCTGAATAAGCTGAAAATAACAATTCATGATACAAGAAAGATACTTAATAACTAAAACTCTTTCTTTCGGAGACGTTCTTCAAGATTTTTTGTCTCGAACATGAATCTTCTAACCATTTGGTCGCAGAGTTGGATGAAGTGGTGAATAGAATGAGGGATATCTGTTGCACCCTAAAATTTGACCAACCGGTTCTCCTATCTGACTCATGGTTTAATTTCATATTCACAATCAGCTCAGATGTATGATTTTTGTGCACAAGCAGGGGATATCAGAGTTTACAGCTTGATTTTTGTCTATCAGATATGGCAGATTCAGTCCAGATTACCAGGGTTTTATTTTCGGGAAATTGTGCGCTCCTCGGTGATTTTTCAGTAATTTTGGGGATATTCTGATGTCCGGGGATCTCTGTTCGATTCGATCTGGTCTCGTGCGCTTTTACGGGGGTCATTTGCATTCATCTGCATTTTTTAGGATTTTTATAGACTTTTGGGAATTTTTAACAGGCTTTAGAGAATTTTTCTGGAATTTAAATAGGTTTTTTGAATTTTTTTTAATAGCTTAAATCTCTTTTTAAAATTTTATATAGATTTTAAAATTAGGGTTAATAGGTTTAATTAGTTTTTTTTAGATAATATAGAAAATTAATATAGTTTTTCTTTTCCTAATGGATATTAAATGATAATTAGATTTTTAATAGAAAATTAGGATAATTAGACTTTTAATCATTTTTTAGAGTTTAATTAGGATTAATTGAATTTTTAGAGTTAATTAGAGGTTAATTGATTTTTTAGGGTTAACTAGTATAATACAGAATTAATTAGGTTTTAATGACTTTTTAGAGTTTAATTAGGTTAATCATGTTTTAGATTTAATTAGATTGATTTAGAATTAATTAGGCTTTTAATAATTGATTAGATATAATTAGGTTAGTTAATTGTTTTTTTTATTATTCAGTTTTTTTCAGTTTTTCATTCATTTTTCGTATTGGGCCCAGGGGGGTGTTTTTTGGTAAGGCCCATATCTCAGCAAAAAGTCCAGAGAAATAATCCAAATCAGTCCAAACTTCCAGCATGCACCAGAATAATCCAGAAGTTTCCAGCGCACGTCAGAGTAATAAATAAGCGCCACGTGTTGCGCAGAAGAGGTCCCACACGTTCACTCAGAATCACACCACGCGTCCCCACCTGTCCCCCACTATCTCTCCCTCTCTCTCCACGCCACCACACGTGGCACGCATGCAACCATCTCCCTGAGCCACCTGGCCTCCTCTCGTCCTCGCCGGAGCCCCCTTACCGCCGGGCATGCAAACGCCCTAGCAACCAACCGCCGGCGACCCAACCAACTCCGGCCACCACCGGAATCTGCAAACACCAGAAAATCACCAGAGCTTCATATCATCTTCTTCCTCCGATCGTCCCTCCGTCACCTTCATCATCGTCGCCGGAATCATCAAACCTCCAACCAAAATTTCCAAAAACCAACACCAGATCTTCATCCTCCTCCATCAACTTTCCAGAACAACAACAGATCTTCATCCAATTTTTTCCAGACATTCATCATCTTCATCATTAATTTCCAGAAATCGACAACCTCCATCTTCTTCCATCAACTTCATCCGTCCTTTCAAAACAATCTTCATCAAGAGTACCAGGATCTTCAATCGTCTGGCTTCGGTATCCAAGAACTCTCCAGTTCTTCTCAGAAAATTTGTAGATCTTCATCAGCGTTCAAAGAACTTCGCGCTTCAAGACATTTCAGCGAACATCCAGAATCCTTTATCTTGTTCTTGCTTCGCCCAGAGATTTGAGAATAGATTTTGTGTGAGAGCTGTTGGGAGGTTCGTTGAGATTCTGAGAACTCTTTCTCCAACGAGTGTCAAGAACTCTTCGCTACAGGTACACGTCATCTCACTCTGGTTGCGTGTTTCTTCTAAATGATGATGCTTCTGTGTTGATTCGTTGAGTGTTAGTTTCGTTTAGGGTTTAATTGTGTGTGAGGCTTGGATTGAGGGGGATAATGGTGACATTGTGGCGTGTTGTTGTTGTTGGATGTTTGAGAGTTGCAGAGAGAGATGAGGGAGAGACGAAAGAGTGAACGGCGCAAGGTCAAGGGAGGATGAACAGTGCTAGCGTTAGGGTTGAGAGCTGAGTTTTGTTGTGTACTGGATTAGGGTTTGGGGCACTGGGCTTAGGCCCAAGCGTGTTCTGAACGCTACACCCCATTATTGCTCAATCACCCCCATGGCGTGAGAGACCTGAGTGAATTGTAGTTGGGCCTTAGGCCCTATTGCTTCCTGCACCCCCTCGTGGGGGCCCATAGGGGATAATAACTGAATAAATTACTAACGCTGCCCCCCCCCAGGTTTTTTTCAGTTTCAATATTTGTTAGTTGTTTTTGGCAGCTTGGGCCCTGCGCCCCAGATTGCTTTTAGTACCCCCCAAATCAGGGCCCAAGGAATTGATAACTAGACTCTTGCTGTTTGCACCCTCCATGTCATTTTCCTTTATTTTTTTGATTTTTCTTTTATATTTTTCATATTAGAAAATCATAATAAATGTAAATAATTGTGGTTTTTTTAATAATTCTTTTTCCATCCATCTCATGAAAATGTTAGGAAAATCAAATAAAAATAAAATTGTCATTTTATTTTAGTTTGCTATTTTTTGCATATTTTCCATTTTAATTGATTTGTTTTTAATATTTTTAATGCATGCATATCATTGGAAAATTCATAAAAAATGGTAGAATTGGTCAAATAATTCCGTTCTTTTTTCTGTAGACTCGTGATTCAGTGTAGAGTTTTATAGTGCAAAAATATTAGCTCAATCATGCATTTTTATTGTAATTGCATTTTTCACTGTTATTGATGTTGAATAATTGATCTGTGGATATGTCTGTGTTGCTGATTTTGATTCTTTCATCTGGTATTGAATTTTATTCTGATTTTTCAGTATGTTATCCTAGAGCCATGTAGGTTTCCCATAGATTTTTGATAGATTTTTGTAGGGTGTCCTGATGTGATTTGTCTGAGCCTGAAGATAGGAGAAGTCTTGGTGACTTCTGACTGTGAAGTTCAACTGTGGTTGAGCTTCAGAGATAGTCTCTTGTAGTTTGTTGGCCTGTGGATTCTTCCTGAAGGTGGGAGCTGATGGAGGTCCTGTTGGAGCTTGCAGAGATGCAGTGGATTGAGGCTTAGTCTAGGAGCTTGTTGTCTGTTTGTGAGGTTCGAGATCCCGAAGTTTGAAGGGAGTTTATGGTACTTTCCTGAGGAAGGCACTATGAATGACTTTCAGTCTTCCTTCTCACCTCTTTCGTAAGTATCCAATGATGTCGGAGCCAACTCGTGAGTTTAATTTCTCCTGAGGAGGGATGTAAACTGATCACAGGTTGTTGAGCCACATGGGATACGATTCCTAAGTGGAAGCCTCCTAGTACTTTCCTGAGGAAGGTCCTATGGGTCTATTCACTTAGTTCCACTAGTTTGTCTAGGTTTTCTTAAGTATCCAGTGATGTTGGAGCCAACTTGTGAGTTTAATTTCTCCCGAGGAGGAATGTAGACTGATCACAGTTGTTGAGCCACGTAGGATACGATTCCTAAGTGTCAGCCTCCTAGTACTTTCCTGAGGAAGGTCCTATGAGTCTGCTCACTTAGTTCCCCTAGTGCATATAGGTATTTCTCAAGTATCCCGTGATGCCGGAGCCTTCATGTGAGTTTAATTTCTCCCGAGGAGGAATGTAAACTGATCACAGTTGTCGAGCCGCATAGGATATGACTCCTGAGTAGTAACCTCCTGGTACTTTCCTGAGGAAGGCACTATGAGCTTGTCTGCTTAGCTTCCTTTCTCTGGTAAGCTTGTTCTGAAGCTTGGAGAATGGGATTGATTCCTCTTGCCTAGGAGTTTGTTTAGATCCTTGCTTAGGGTTTTGATTAGAGGTGTGGCATAGAGTTCTGTTTAGAGCTAGATTAGGAGCTTGTTTCAGGTTTGTTAGAGGCCCTGCTTAGGGTTAGTCTCTTTGTATTGTTTGACTTGTGTGATGTTATGTTGCATTAGACTTAGGTTCATCTAGATAGTTTCTGAGTAGATGCATCTTAGAAGTAGACTGTGTGTGCATGAGAAGTTGAGGTGGTCCTCCTTCTGCTTGTTTGTTATTGCGTGGCTTTGCTTGTTGGTATTTGGTAGAGCTGAGCTCCCTTGCCTTTGTGGGTTGCGGCCTTCGCGCCTTGTTTGTCTAGTTGTTGCATTCATGCATATTTTCAGTATTTCTTTACTGTGCAATTTCTTGTTTGTAGTTTAGTCCTGTTGCCATGATCCCTTAGGAGCTCTGACTTCTCCGTTGCGGAGTTGTTATGATAGACATTAGGGTAGTCAGCCAGGTGATAGCAGTAGGTAGATTCCCCTGTTTCTCAGCTACAGTTCTAGGGTTTCCCTTTCCTCTCTGTAGGAGCGTTTGAGTAGCTTGACCCGTAGTTAGCTGAACTACAGCTGCTCTGATTCTTCGTTCCAGACGAAGATATGTAGGCATAGGATGCGATATCCTAGCGAGCACACTAACGACTAACCTTTGTTCTCTCGCGGCTGTGCGATCGAGACTTTCCCGCTAACGACTAATTGTTATCCCTTTCTCCTGCCCGAGTGCATTTGAGACCAGATCGTAGTTGTAGGTTCCCGAGCCTTAGAGACTAGTTTGTCTTCTCACTGCTGTGTGAGAACTCCTGTTTACCCGTAGTTAGCCGAACTACGTTTGCTCTGATCTTTCATTTCAGATGAAAGTACGTAGGCACAGGACGCGATGTCCTGGCGAGCAACCTTTCCCCGTTTAGACGTAGGCAGTCGAACTACGTTGACTCTGACTTTCCCATTGCACGAGGGAATACGTAGGCCCAGAACACCATATGTTCTGTCGAGTCCTGTCCTTTTATTTTCTTTTCAGACCAGCCATTAGCGTAGATAGATAATACACCCTTTTACCTATAAACACCAAGCGTGGATCCCATCGAGTACGATGGACGTGAGGGGTGCTAATACCTTCCCCTTGCGTAACCGACTCCCGAATCCAGGTTTTGGTTGCGATGACCATACCTTTTCCCGTCTTTGCGAGGTTTACTTCGAGCGTTTCCTTTCCCGCTCTGAGGGATAAATAACGCACGGTGGCGACTCTCCTGTCAAGCCGGCGCCGATTTTCGCAGTAGCGACAGCTGGCGACTCTGCTGGGGATTATAGCATCTAGGGACTTTTCCCATCCCTTATGCTGGGACCGTTTCCCATCCCCTACGCGAGTCAATCCTAGCGCTTGGATGTTTATTGGTTGGGTGTTGTGCATACTGTGTTTTACTTTTCTGCACTTTACTTTTCTGTACCTTTACCTTTCCGCATTTATCTTCCAGCATTATATTATCATAATTATTGCTGTGGGCAAGGGAGGTTACTGTGAGTGAAAAGCCGGACCTGGGCTTGAGTACACACCTAGATATAGTTGCGGAGAAGTAGTAGACGAACCTGTCTGCTGAGCAGGCACAGTTCCCTACGAAAATCTGCGCTCAGACGAGATTCTTGCAGAGGTGCTCCTTTCCGGTCCTGAGGATCTGAGGGGAGTCCAGACGTGAGGATTGTCGACTCTGGGGACCGATCAATTGGAAGTCAGCTAAGTGAGGCCTCTTCATGACTTGATGATGCCACTCCTTCTGGGAATCGTATCGTCACTCATGAAAGTCTGTGACGCTGACAACCGCATAGGATGCCGTACCTTTGTCCGTGGATTAGGTCTATCCTACCTGTGAGAGGGACTGGGTTATTGCAGGGAAACTGGCCTTCAGAAACCATGATTCAGTACTTTTATCAGATGGTGTTCTTGATTCATCTCCAGGTGTGTTGTCTGGGTCAGATGGGTTTCTTATCTGAGGTTGAGGTTATTATCAGATGGTATTCTCGTCAGATACAGAGGTTCAGATGGTTTTCTTACCAGGGGATTGATATTTTGAGTATCAGATGATAGTTATTGGCATGAGGTTCTGGTGACCGTGTTGGTTTTCTGTTCTTGATCACAGAGATATTCCTCTTCAGGCTACAGCATAGCCCCTGTGTTCACAGATTGCATTATTTATCATATTGCATCATTGCATTACCATCTGCATTCAACTAACGTGTGTGTATTGCAGGTACGTATTTTCCCTTCCAGTTCTGGTGTTTGTTCCTAGCAAGACATGGAAAACCTGAAGAGAGTATTGCCCTATAAGTTTCCGTCGCCGAATATCAGTCTATTGTTAGAGTTGATTGCTATTGCTAAGAAGAGGGGAATGGGTGACTTCAGAAAGAGATATGGGAGGATTCTGACCTACGTTTATCAGCCATCTGCCTACGAGACCAGCGGCATCTATACTTTGTTACAGTTTTACGACGCGGAGCTCAGGTGTTTTGTATTTCCCGACTTTGTTTTGGCTCCTACCCTGGAGGAGTACTCTGCACTTCTGGATATACCGATCCGTGAGCAAATGCCTTTTTATCGTACGGACGCTGAGCCTAAGCTGGCTGAGCTTTCTGCCATCCTGTGCTTGAAAGAGTCTGAGCTGTCTGGGAAGATGATCAGAAGAGGAGACGTATGGGGATTTCCATTGGATGTCTTAGTGGAGAAGGCTCGAGAATATGCCCAGAAGGGTAAATTGGATGTTTTTGACGTTATCCTTGCTGTATGTGTGTATGGCATCGTGTTATTCCCGAACATTCCTGATTTTGTTGATTCAGATGCCTTCTATATTTTGGCTGCGGGAAACCCAGTTCCTACTTTGCTGGGAGATATCCACCATTCAACCCACTATCAGAATGAAAAGCGACGAGGAAGGAATGTGTCTTGTTGCGTACCTCTCCTATGCAGGTGGTTCACCAGTCATTTGCCTAAGTCGGGCCCTTTTGTCACGTCTATCAATTCTCTAGGATGGCCCGAGCGCTTAATGGGATTAACTGCTGAGAACGTGGTATGGACCAATAAAGAGGTATTTGGAGCTGAAGTCATACTCAAAGGCGAAGGATTCCCGAATGTTCCGTTAATAGGAAGGAAAGGTTGTGTCAACTACAACCCTTCTTTATTGATCAAGCAATTTGGGTACATACCTCAAGGAGCGCCAAAGCCCGAGGAGATACAGGAATCTCTGTATCTCACCGGGGCAATTGGGAAAGAGATGCTGACCAAACTTGAGAAAGCCTGGAAAAACTTGCACAAGAGAGGGAAGCTTTCAGGTAGCAGAGGGGATACTCGAGTTCCTAGCCCATATGTAGAATGGATTCGTGAGCGAGCTGTGAAGTTCCTTATGCCGTATCCAGCAGTTCAGCCATTGCATCCTCCTCCGGTAGAGGAGCCTACCACTGTGGACATTCAGGTTTACAAGCAGCTGATGGCGGAGAAAGAAGAGCTAGCCAGGGCTAAAGAGGCTTTAGAGCAGGAGAATGCCAAGCTTCGGCATGAAAATAATGAAACAGGATATATTTCTAAGCAACAGGCTGAAACTCTGAAACATCTGAAGGCTACGCTATTGGAATTGACTGAAACCAAGAAGCGTCTGGAGTTAGATGTAGACTCCGTTAGTAGTGTGTTGGCCACCAAGAAGCAAGAGCTGGAAAGGGCCTACACAAAGCTAGCCAAATTCAGAGAACACTGGGATCTCACTATGACCAAGCGCAAGGAGCGAGAAGAAGAGCTGAAGACTCAGATTGCTCAGTTAGAAGAACAGGTCAAGGTGAAGAACGAAGAGCTTGAAGAAGAAGCCTGTCGCCGATACGAAGCCGAGCGCAAGTTGATAGATGCCAAGAAGAACTTGGAAGATTTCCAGCATAGAGCAGATGCCAAGAGACCCAAACCAGGGGATGGTGCTAATGATAAGGCTTGGGAAGACTTTGTCAGAGACATCCAGGGGACAGTCAGGAAGAGGGATCGACTGATAGAAGGTTTGATTTATCAACCAGATCATGCAGAGACAAAGAAGATGGTCGAAGACTTCCGCAACCGTACCCGTATTTGATTTCTCTTGTATTCTGTATGTTGAGATCACCACCAGGCATGTTGGCTGGGATCCTCTTTGTCATATCAGCTGTGTGGAGCATAGTTATGTAACTTCTTGACAAGACTGTTATGCTAATCAATATATGAGGGTTTTTCCAAATATTGTCTCTATGGTGTATCTCGTTTTGCTACCACTGACACTGGAATTGGAGGGAAAATATCTCCAATGCACACATGCACGTTAGCATTTTTTGTATTTCTGTTTGCATAAATCATATTGCATAGCATTTCTCTAGCAGGTCAGAGCACTTACCCAGCCTTTGTTTTCACCAGAAAGTGATTCTCGGGGAATTGTTTGAGGCAAGAGTGGAGTGTTGAAGACGACCAAGGGGCTGAAGCAGATTTGAGCAGAATCAAGCAACATAGTCGGTTACAGGTAATTGGTGGCTATGTCTGAAGGCAATTTCCAGGCTCCTGACACCCAGGCAGGGTTTACTGTGGCGTCCAACCATCAGTATGATTCTATGGAAGGCTTCCCGCAAGCGAACAATCTTATTGCAACCCAAGTTGTACAGCCAACTGTTGAGAACCGAGACCGGCATGAGCAGTTTCTTGCCCGAAATGAACATTATCCTCCTGTTAACAATCAATGTGTTGCTTTCCCTGCGATGAATTACCGGAGAGATATTCCAGTGACCGGGTTAGTAGATCCAAGAGCTCTTGACTATGGTAGAAGAGTCCGAGTGTTGGAAGAGCGAATGAAAGCCTTGGAAGCGAAAGATGCCGTTAACCTGGATGCTGTAGCCATGTGCTTGGTCCCTGACCTCGTGTTGCCGTACAAGTTCAAAATGCCGGAATTTGAAAAATACACAGGAGATAGCTGTCCAAAGCTGCATTTGATGATGTTCTGTCGGAGGATGACTTCGTTTGTGCGAAATGACAAATTGATGATCCATTGCTTTCAGTATAGCCTGACTGGGGCATCGTTGAGATGGTATGTGCAATTGGAAAGTAATCAGATTCGATCTTGGGTGGATTTAGCCAGAGCTTTTATGAAGCAGTACGATTACAACTTGGATTTGACTCCTAGTCTCGTAGATCTGCAAGAATTGTCTCAGGCGGAGAATGAATCATTCAGAGCGTATTTGCGAAGATGGAAGGAATTGGCTGATAGTGTTCGACCACCGCTTCCGGAAAGAGAACTGGTTGACATCTTCTTGGGTACTCTGAAAGGCCATTATTTTGACAAATTGTTCAGCTGCACAAACTTTGTGGGCCTGATGAGGCTGGGAGAGATTGTCGAGAAAGGACTCAGGAGTGGAAAGTTTCGAGGTGTTCCTTACGTCCCAGTTGATAAGATTGAGTCAGTTGTCAGTTCTCAAGAAGAATGGGAAGGAGATGACGTCACCTCAGAATCTCTAGCATCTCAGGATCAGTTTTCAGACACTTCAAGTCAACGGTCATCCTATCGCCGATCGCGTCAGCATGCTCCACGAAGACCAAGGAAGCCTGAAAGGCAGTTTACTCAGCTACCGGTGTCGTACAGCCAGTTGTTGCCAGATCTGGTCAAAAGTGGATTGATAGTGCCGAAAGAGACTAAGCCGGTGATTCCACCGTATCCTCCGGGTTTTGATGCCAGCGCCCGCTGTGAGTACCATGTTGGGGCACAGGGGCATTCAACAAATGATTGTAAGGTGCTTAGAAGTCAGGTTCAGGATTTGTTAGACTCTAGCCGTATTTGCATCACTCCTCAAGGTTGTGTTCAGATTAATGATTTTCCGTCTTCTAGTTGTGGGGGTTCGTCAGTTAATATCATGGAAGACTCCACAGGAAGTGTGTGCTCTGAAGATTGCCAATCAGAAAGTTCGGTTGTATGGGAGAAATTTCTAGAGGTTTTCGCGTCGGATGCCGCATCTGTTTTCTCTGCTTAATCCGTTTAGCTTTTTGTGCATCAGTATTTGTCGATCACCACCAGGATTGTTGGATGGGGTCGTTATATTCAGACTCATTTGTGCTTACCTGCTGATTTTGTTGGTTGTACATGTGTTGGAGATGTTCATCTGTGTGCTTATAGTTTGAGTTTCTCTTTATCTCGTTATGAATATGTGTTTGCTTTCTGCGCTGCATTATCATTTAACAGGTATATCAGAACTGTGGGCCTTATTTCCTCATCGTCCAGTTTATTGCAGGAATTCCTTCAGAGATATGGAACAGAATCAATTTGAATTGATCGAAGTCCAAAGCCAGCTGGGGCAGATGATGAGAGACATGCAAGAGATGCGTTCAGAGCAGAAGATTCTCAAAGAGGAGAACAGTCAGCTGAAGACCCAAATGAGCTTGATCATGGAAGTAGTCAAGAATGTGCTTAGAAAAGAAGACGATCAGCTATTTGAAGCCGCAATGAAGAAGCTCGCGCCGTCTGTGCATGTGGAACCTGAGCAGCAACAGAGGATACATCCGGCTCAACAGAGGATCCAGGAAGGGAAGCCAAAGAGAATGTTTGAGGCACCACCTATGGCCTATGCTGAGCTCTTGCAGATCTTATTGAGGTTTAATCTGGTTGAGAAAAGAACGTTGTCACCACCAACAAAAGCGTTTCCTCAGGGATACGATGCCAATAAGCAATGTGATTTTCATTCCGGGGCATTCGGACATGACATCGAGGGATGTCATGCTTTCAAACACAACGTTCAAGACCTGATTGACTCGCACGATATTGAATTCACGCCGGGCGGCGTAGCTGTGCATATTGCTCCTGTCTCAGTCGATGCTAAGATGACAGATGTTTCCAAAGCTGCAGTGGGTCAGAAGCGTATCCTGGACTCCATGGTGTCAGAATCTCCAGGCCCACAATTGTTGCCTACTCCTGGGGCAGATCTGAGAAAGCAAATGGCTAAGCATAAGGAGAGCGTTAATCAGTACATCGAAGATCAAGAAGCCGATGTTGCATTTGATACGAAGGGTGCTCAAGGGTCAACCCGATACCGGCAGCAGCAGCCTCAGCAACAGAATAATCGGGGGTATAAAAGAGGTCAGAATCAAGGTCCTTTGGCAAACCGTCATTTGGAAATTCCTCCTATGTCGTATGCCCAGCTTCTGCAGACATTGCTTCAGCTCCAATTGGTTCGTAAAAGGACATTGGCTCCCTTAACGGGACCACCACCACCGGGGTACGATGCTGACGCTACTTGCGAGTTCCATACCGGGGCACCAGGCCATACGGTTGAGAACTGTAAAGCATTTAAGCACAAAGTGCAGGATCTGCTTGATAGTGCAGCAATCAGCTTCGGGCCGGGAGGTCCCCACATCATCTGAATGAAAGAGGAAGAGCTCTATAGTTTGGTTGGGTCGTTGAAGCAGATCAGGACAGCATTGGATTGCCTTTAATAAAGATAGCTGGTTCAGCAGCAGGGCAGATGTGAAAGCCCAGTTCTCGGAAGCTAGCATATTTTCTTTGTTTTAGCTTGTCATTTCTTTACATTTGTAGTTGCTTTCCTGTTTGAATTTGTAATCTTGTTTGTAAAACTTGGTTGTTTTCATTCAAATTGATGATAATGAAATAAATGTGCATGTTTTGATTGAATCCATTCGTGTTCACTAACTGTTTTGCAAATGTCCAACACTTGGTTAAGTAGAATTTGGGGAGGATGACGAAAATGACCGACATGCAACTACCGATATTGTATGCTTTTGAAATAGAACCTGTTGATGATGTACAGGCATTGTTTCAAATCCCTAAACACCGGAGACATAAGGAAGATGACCCCTTGTCAACCCCTTTGAGCCTTGTAGTAGGAGTTCTTTCTGTGAATGAAAAACCCTCAATCTTAACCCGGGGCAGGGTAGGTGTTAGCTAATTTGACCGAGCGTCCAAATTGCAAAAGGAGTGTCCGTTCGAGGATCAATCACACCCCTAGAGGTCGTACCTAAAAGACCACAGTGGTTCAATCAAGAGTGGGACAGCCACATCACCTCCCAAAGAGTCAGACAACCAATGTCACACGACTTGTTCGAAAAAAAAGAAAAGTGGAAAAAGAATCAAAAGCCCGCTAAGTCAAGAAAACTTCAAAACAAATGACTTAGGCAAAAATGAGGGCATCCCGCTGGACTTAAAAAAATCAAAAGATACTCAAAAGGAGTCAGTCCAGGCAAAAGTTAGGGATGTGAAAAAGAAAAGACGAAAAGGATCAAAAGAAAAATCCTCGATGGAAATACAAGTCGTGTGACCACAAATGTCAAAGACGAAAGGTGAGTGGCTGTCACTCCCAAATCCAAAAGTTTCTCGAACTATCATTCCTATTTTTTCAGCCTCTGAGAGGTGAGCGCCAAGGCCAAATTAGCTAAACGTAGGATGGGAGAACATCAAGGAGAACGGGGGGGTTAAAATAAACTTTGAGCCTTTATCCTTTCTTTCAAAACCATGAACCTGACCATGTTACAACCTTCAAAAGTCCTAATTGAAGCAGGTTGTTTCGAGAGCATACTCCGGTAAAGGTCGCGTCGATTCTGACTCCTAAAAAGGTTCCTCTTACCATGTTGATACTGATGTTGATAAATGTTTTGTGCATTATATGCTATAAACTGTTTTCCTTTTCCCAGTGAACAGATTGGATGTCAAAGCTGTCATATGTGTTGCGTTAATACATCTTTTATGCAGAACAACTTGTTTTACTTGCAAGTAAGCGCTTGACAGCAGAAAAGCTTCCTACAATGGAAAGTATGGTCAAGATAGAATGTGGAGCGCCCGAAGATTCCGAGAACAGGGGCAAGCTTTATTGTGATTCCCAGTCAGGTCAGCTTCTCGAAGTCAGTTATTCTGGGGCAATCAGGTTGAGATTCGGTGAATGCGTCGTAGTCAGGAGGTGCTACTCTGAATCAGATAATCAAGGGGTTGCAGTCAGGAGCAGACCGTCTTAAGCACGCAAAGTTTGTGCGAGAAGCAGACAAGGTGAAGTATCTCTTGGAAGTTCAGAACACTGAGGCATGTTACATCAGACCATCAAGGAACAAATTTGCAGATTCTCTTTCAAGGGCTATCCCCACGGAGATCCCGTAGGCTGAGGCATATCAGAAGCAAAAGGATTGTTGCTCTCTGTATCAGCAAGGCCATTCAGAGTTATTCGAGCAGACGCAGTCGATTTTCGAGAGCGAGATGAATGCGGGAGGTCGTGTCACTATCCCTTGACTCTTCAAGGCTGTGTATTCAGGAAGAATATTTTCCAGCGTCAGGTGTACCTGACCCAGCAAGATAGCTTAAGAGCTCAAATCCATGTTTGCGATTACTGTGAAGCCCATCCGTGTTCGCGCATCAATTCCAGATCCGAGCTTCGTCAGTACGCGGGAGGGCTCCCTCCATTGTCTCCAGCAAAGTCCAATTTGTCGTTGGCGTGGATAAGCTATTCCCAGAGGAGTCTAATCATACTCGGCACGTCTGCTATTTCACAGCGGAGTTACATTCCCCAGCAGGGTATTACTTCGTCAAAATGTTCGGTTAAGTTCCCGGTATCCCCAGCAGGGTTGATTTCACTCTCCCAGCATTTATTTTGCTAGGACGATTCAGTGATATCCGGGTTATCCCCAGCAAAGTTGGCCTCGCCTTCAGCATTTATTCTGCTGAAGTGGTTTTCTGTACCCGGCCTTCTCCGGCAGCTCGAGCCTGCTAGCATATTGCATGCATCATCATATTTGCATCATACTTGCATATCATCGTCAAAATGCGTGGCATTTCCATCCAGGATGGAGCATTACGCTGTAGAAAGACTAAAGCTTTTGCATGTGCATACAAAGCATAAGTCAGATTGTCTATCAGCCTCATATGGCGCGTGAATTACTCTGTGATCAGTTCAGGGACATTTATTCAGCAGCAGTATTCAGACAGTCCAGCGGATTATTTGTATCTCAGATCATACAGCGATTATGCTTTGATCAGTCAGTCATCTGATGTTGACAAGCTTTTCTTCCCGTCAATTCATATTGACGATGTGTTCCTCCAATGAATGGATTTCTCCGACGTCCTGAGTACGAATGTGGTTTTCTTTCCGTCTATCCATAGACGATGTGAAGTTGCGGGTGATCGCAGTAAGGTTTCAAGAAGGGGTTCCCCCAGGATATGCTTTTCTTACCGTCTATCAGTAGACGATGTGAAGTTTCAGGCAATCTTCAATGGAGTTCAAAATAGAGCTTTTCTAGCAGGTGGCTTTCCTTTCCGTCTGTCAGCAGACGATGTGAAGTTTCGAGCTACTGCCCAGCGGGTTTCTTATTGCCAGATCAGACATATGATAAGGTGTTTCCCCAGCGAGTCTTCTCCGGCTATCCTTAGTTGTTGAGGGGTTTCAAAATGATTTTGGATATTGGTTCTCTTTCTGGCTATTGGATATGATGACGTTCAAGAAAGACTTTTCTGACCATCAATCCCTATTGATGTCGAAGCTCTTCGAAGAATGTTCAGTTTTCGTGATTGTCGATTCTTATTGACGACATGTTTCTTAAAAGGTGGTTTTTCTTCCCGTTAGTCCATACTGACGATGTGGCCCCTTCAAGGATGTTGATCTTTCCATCAATTCCCGTAGACAGAAGGATTCTGAAATTCAAAGGATGATGTTGAATCGCGTTATGGTGTCTTTCCGTCTATCTTTAGACGATGTGAGTATGGAGATTATGGTAACTTTCCGTCTACCCTTAGACGATGAGAATAATGATTTGTTCATCAATCAGGATGATGCCGTCTACTCTTAGACGATGTGAATATGATTTGTTCATCAATCAGGATGATTCCGTCTACCCTTAGACGATGAGAATAATGAGTTGTTCATCAATCAGGATGATGCCGTCTACCCTTAGACGATGAGAATAATGAGTTGTTCATCAATCAGGATGATGCCGTCTACCCTTAGACGATGAGAATAATGAGTTGTTCATCAATCAGGATGATGCCGTCTACCCTTAGACGATGAGAATAATGAGTTGTTCATCAATCAGGATGATGCCGTCTACCCTTAGACGATGAGAATAATGAGTTGTTCATCAATCAGGATGATTCCGTCTACCCTTAGACGATGAGAATAATGAGTTGTTCATCAATCAGGATGATGCCGTCTACCCTTAGACGATGAGAATAATGAGTTGTTCATCAATCAGGATGATGCCGTCTACCCTTAGACGATGAGAATAATGAGTTGTTCATCAATCAGGATGATTCCGTCTACCCTTAGACGATGAGAATAATGAGTTGTTCATCAATCAGGATGATGCCGTCTACCCTTAGACGATGAGAATAATGAGTTGTTCATCAATCAGGATGATACCGTCTACCCTTAGACGATGAGAATATTGATTTGTTCATCGATCATGATGATGCCGTCTACCCTTAGACGATGTGAATATGGAGATTAATGTTGTCTTTCCGTCTATCATTAGACGAAGTGAGTATTCAATCAAGGTGTCTTCCCGTCCATCTTTGGGCGATGTGAGTATATTTCTCTTCCTGCCTATCAGTAGGCAATGTGAAAGAATCAGGTATGTTGTTGCAACCATCAGGGTTTGTTATATGGGGTATCACAAGTAACGGGTATTCAAATCAGGAGTTCTTTATCAGATGATTGATCAGTCTGGTGCCGCAATGACTGGACTCGGTTTTCTGGACTTTATTCTCCAAGCAGTTTACAGTATATGCTCGCGGTTGGCAAATTTTCGGGTTTTATTTGTATTCAACCGTCTCGTACCTCTGAATGTTTGAAGGCTGAGCGCTCTTCAAACCCTTCAGGTCCAAGTCGCTTGAATAGGGGCAGCTGTTGCACCCTAAAATTTGACCAACCGGTTCTCCTATCTGACTCATGGTTTAATTTCATATTCACAATCAGCTCAGATGTATGATTTTTGTGCACAAGCAGGGGATATCAGAGTTTACAGCTTGATTTTTGTCTATCAGATATGGCAGATTCAGTCCAGATTACCAGGGTTTTATTTTCGGGAAATTGTGCGCTCCTCGGTGATTTTTCAGTAATTTTGGGGATATTCTGATGTCCGGGGATCTCTGTTCGATTCGATCTGGTCTCGTGCGCTTTTACGGGGGTCATTTGCATTCATCTGCATTTTTTAGGATTTTTATAGACTTTTGGGAATTTTTAACAGGCTTTAGAGAATTTTTCTGGAATTTAAATAGGTTTTTTGAATTTTTTTTAATAGCTTAAATCTCTTTTTAAAATTTTATATAGATTTTAAAATTAGGGTTAATAGGTTTAATTAGTTTTTTTTAGATAATATAGAAAATTAATATAGTTTTTCTTTTCCTAATGGATATTAAATGATAATTAGATTTTTAATAGAAAATTAGGATAATTAGACTTTTAATCATTTTTTAGAGTTTAATTAGGATTAATTGAATTTTTAGAGTTAATTAGAGGTTAATTGATTTTTTAGGGTTAACTAGTATAATACAGAATTAATTAGGTTTTAATGACTTTTTAGAGTTTAATTAGGTTAATCATGTTTTAGATTTAATTAGATTGATTTAGAATTAATTAGGCTTTTAATAATTGATTAGATATAATTAGGTTAGTTAATTGTTTTTTTTATTATTCAGTTTTTTTCAGTTTTTCATTCATTTTTCGTATTGGGCCCAGGGGGGTGTTTTTTGGTAAGGCCCATATCTCAGCAAAAAGTCCAGAGAAATAATCCAAATCAGTCCAAACTTCCAGCATGCACCAGAATAATCCAGAAGTTTCCAGCGCACGTCAGAGTAATAAATAAGCGCCACGTGTTGCGCAGAAGAGGTCCCACACGTTCACTCAGAATCACACCACGCGTCCCCACCTGTCCCCCACTATCTCTCCCTCTCTCTCCACGCCACCACACGTGGCACGCATGCAACCATCTCCCTGAGCCACCTGGCCTCCTCTCGTCCTCGCCGGAGCCCCCTTACCGCCGGGCATGCAAACGCCCTAGCAACCAACCGCCGGCGACCCAACCAACTCCGGCCACCACCGGAATCTGCAAACACCAGAAAATCACCAGAGCTTCATATCATCTTCTTCCTCCGATCGTCCCTCCGTCACCTTCATCATCGTCGCCGGAATCATCAAACCTCCAACCAAAATTTCCAAAAACCAACACCAGATCTTCATCCTCCTCCATCAACTTTCCAGAACAACAACAGATCTTCATCCAATTTTTTCCAGACATTCATCATCTTCATCATTAATTTCCAGAAATCGACAACCTCCATCTTCTTCCATCAACTTCATCCGTCCTTTCAAAACAATCTTCATCAAGAGTACCAGGATCTTCAATCGTCTGGCTTCGGTATCCAAGAACTCTCCAGTTCTTCTCAGAAAATTTGTAGATCTTCATCAGCGTTCAAAGAACTTCGCGCTTCAAGACATTTCAGCGAACATCCAGAATCCTTTATCTTGTTCTTGCTTCGCCCAGAGATTTGAGAATAGATTTTGTGTGAGAGCTGTTGGGAGGTTCGTTGAGATTCTGAGAACTCTTTCTCCAACGAGTGTCAAGAACTCTTCGCTACAGGTACACGTCATCTCACTCTGGTTGCGTGTTTCTTCTAAATGATGATGCTTCTGTGTTGATTCGTTGAGTGTTAGTTTCGTTTAGGGTTTAATTGTGTGTGAGGCTTGGATTGAGGGGGATAATGGTGACATTGTGGCGTGTTGTTGTTGTTGGATGTTTGAGAGTTGCAGAGAGAGATGAGGGAGAGACGAAAGAGTGAACGGCGCAAGGTCAAGGGAGGATGAACAGTGCTAGCGTTAGGGTTGAGAGCTGAGTTTTGTTGTGTACTGGATTAGGGTTTGGGGCACTGGGCTTAGGCCCAAGCGTGTTCTGAACGCTACACCCCATTATTGCTCAATCACCCCCATGGCGTGAGAGACCTGAGTGAATTGTAGTTGGGCCTTAGGCCCTATTGCTTCCTGCACCCCCTCGTGGGGGCCCATAGGGGATAATAACTGAATAAATTACTAACGCTGCCCCCCCCCAGGTTTTTTTCAGTTTCAATATTTGTTAGTTGTTTTTGGCAGCTTGGGCCCTGCGCCCCAGATTGCTTTTAGTACCCCCCAAATCAGGGCCCAAGGAATTGATAACTAGACTCTTGCTGTTTGCACCCTCCATGTCATTTTCCTTTATTTTTTTGATTTTTCTTTTATATTTTTCATATTAGAAAATCATAATAAATGTAAATAATTGTGGTTTTTTTAATAATTCTTTTTCCATCCATCTCATGAAAATGTTAGGAAAATCAAATAAAAATAAAATTGTCATTTTATTTTAGTTTGCTATTTTTTGCATATTTTCCATTTTAATTGATTTGTTTTTAATATTTTTAATGCATGCATATCATTGGAAAATTCATAAAAAATGGTAGAATTGGTCAAATAATTCCGTTCTTTTTTCTGTAGACTCGTGATTCAGTGTAGAGTTTTATAGTGCAAAAATATTAGCTCAATCATGCATTTTTATTGTAATTGCATTTTTCACTGTTATTGATGTTGAATAATTGATCTGTGGATATGTCTGTGTTGCTGATTTTGATTCTTTCATCTGGTATTGAATTTTATTCTGATTTTTCAGTATGTTATCCTAGAGCCATGTAGGTTTCCCATAGATTTTTGATAGATTTTTGTAGGGTGTCCTGATGTGATTTGTCTGAGCCTGAAGATAGGAGAAGTCTTGGTGACTTCTGACTGTGAAGTTCAACTGTGGTTGAGCTTCAGAGATAGTCTCTTGTAGTTTGTTGGCCTGTGGATTCTTCCTGAAGGTGGGAGCTGATGGAGGTCCTGTTGGAGCTTGCAGAGATGCAGTGGATTGAGGCTTAGTCTAGGAGCTTGTTGTCTGTTTGTGAGGTTCGAGATCCCGAAGTTTGAAGGGAGTTTATGGTACTTTCCTGAGGAAGGCACTATGAATGACTTTCAGTCTTCCTTCTCACCTCTTTCGTAAGTATCCAATGATGTCGGAGCCAACTCGTGAGTTTAATTTCTCCTGAGGAGGGATGTAAACTGATCACAGGTTGTTGAGCCACATGGGATACGATTCCTAAGTGGAAGCCTCCTAGTACTTTCCTGAGGAAGGTCCTATGGGTCTATTCACTTAGTTCCACTAGTTTGTCTAGGTTTTCTTAAGTATCCAGTGATGTTGGAGCCAACTTGTGAGTTTAATTTCTCCCGAGGAGGAATGTAGACTGATCACAGTTGTTGAGCCACGTAGGATACGATTCCTAAGTGTCAGCCTCCTAGTACTTTCCTGAGGAAGGTCCTATGAGTCTGCTCACTTAGTTCCCCTAGTGCATATAGGTATTTCTCAAGTATCCCGTGATGCCGGAGCCTTCATGTGAGTTTAATTTCTCCCGAGGAGGAATGTAAACTGATCACAGTTGTCGAGCCGCATAGGATATGACTCCTGAGTAGTAACCTCCTGGTACTTTCCTGAGGAAGGCACTATGAGCTTGTCTGCTTAGCTTCCTTTCTCTGGTAAGCTTGTTCTGAAGCTTGGAGAATGGGATTGATTCCTCTTGCCTAGGAGTTTGTTTAGATCCTTGCTTAGGGTTTTGATTAGAGGTGTGGCATAGAGTTCTGTTTAGAGCTAGATTAGGAGCTTGTTTCAGGTTTGTTAGAGGCCCTGCTTAGGGTTAGTCTCTTTGTATTGTTTGACTTGTGTGATGTTATGTTGCATTAGACTTAGGTTCATCTAGATAGTTTCTGAGTAGATGCATCTTAGAAGTAGACTGTGTGTGCATGAGAAGTTGAGGTGGTCCTCCTTCTGCTTGTTTGTTATTGCGTGGCTTTGCTTGTTGGTATTTGGTAGAGCTGAGCTCCCTTGCCTTTGTGGGTTGCGGCCTTCGCGCCTTGTTTGTCTAGTTGTTGCATTCATGCATATTTTCAGTATTTCTTTACTGTGCAATTTCTTGTTTGTAGTTTAGTCCTGTTGCCATGATCCCTTAGGAGCTCTGACTTCTCCGTTGCGGAGTTGTTATGATAGACATTAGGGTAGTCAGCCAGGTGATAGCAGTAGGTAGATTCCCCTGTTTCTCAGCTACAGTTCTAGGGTTTCCCTTTCCTCTCTGTAGGAGCGTTTGAGTAGCTTGACCCGTAGTTAGCTGAACTACAGCTGCTCTGATTCTTCGTTCCAGACGAAGATATGTAGGCATAGGATGCGATATCCTAGCGAGCACACTAACGACTAACCTTTGTTCTCTCGCGGCTGTGCGATCGAGACTTTCCCGCTAACGACTAATTGTTATCCCTTTCTCCTGCCCGAGTGCATTTGAGACCAGATCGTAGTTGTAGGTTCCCGAGCCTTAGAGACTAGTTTGTCTTCTCACTGTTGTGTGAGAACTCCTGTTTACCCGTAGTTAGCCGAACTACGTTTGCTCTGATCTTTCATTTCAGATGAAAGTACGTAGGCACAGGACGCGATGTCCTGGCGAGCAACCTTTCCCCGTTTAGACGTAGGCAGTCGAACTACGTTGACTCTGACTTTCCCATTGCACGAGGGAATACGTAGGCCCAGAACACCATATGTTCTGTCGAGTCCTGTCCTTTTATTTTCTTTTCAGACCAGCCATTAGCGTAGATAGATAATACACCCTTTTACCTATAAACACCAAGCGTGGATCCCATCGAGTACGATGGACGTGAGGGGTGCTAATACCTTCCCCTTGCGTAACCGACTCCCGAATCCAGGTTTTGGTTGCGATGACCATACCTTTTCCCGTCTTTGCGAGGTTTACTTCGAGCGTTTCCTTTCCCGCTCTGAGGGATAAATAACGCACGGTGGCGACTCTCCTGTCAAGCCGGCGCCGATTTTCGCAGTAGCGACAATATCATTTCCTTCGAAGTCTTGAATTGCGCTTTCCAACCTCCATGGGATATCTTGAATCACGAGATTGCAATGCTCCACCAGATTGTTATACATAGTGCGACACATGTCTAGAGTCGACTGGTAGTAACAAATAGAATCCACATGGGTGTCCAACAATTCATTGAGCTGAGCCTCCTTCTCGAGCCACTGTGCACTATCCCTTTGCAAGGTGTCGAAACGATTCCTCCATAGAGTAGATGTTTCTTCAGCGGTCTCTAATTCCAAACATTTGTTGTTCCACATGTCAGGAGTGACATATGAAGCCCTTAACGCTCCCTCCTTGAGTTGTCGCTCATTTTCCACTAGGGTCAAGGCCTTTCTTATTTGCTTTTCAAGGTCCTCAATATCAGCTTCAAGATTCTCTCTTATCTCCTTCTTTTCAATAGAAGCTAATTCAAAGAAATGCCATGCTTGATCACAAGAAGCCTTGGTATCCTTTAGGCGTTGTCGAAGAGTTGTTAATGATGTATCAGCCCCTTCGAAACCCTGCTGATATTTGATTCTCAGGTCTATTTCTAACTTCAATTTCTTGTTATTCTCGGCCGCTCGGTCTTGTTCAAACTCTACCTTCCTTTTGTACTGGCCATTCTCCACTTTTGCTTGGTGAATTTCAGCCTCGAGTTTCTGATTTTCTTTAGTCAACCTTTCTACCACTAACTTCAGTTTCTCATACCTCTTCCATAGATACATGGGTGAGAGCAGGAGGTCTTTCTTGCATAGATGGTTCTGAGGGAAACGACAACAATCTTTCAGCCACTCTGGCTAGCAACCATTGGTTGTATGGTTCTTTAGCCACACAATTCTTTGCCTTCAAGTCTTTCCTCCCTTTTGTATGAATTTTGGCCCATGCTTTAGCAATCTTCCTGGCAAATGCAGGATCTTCTGTTGTGGCAGGCAAAAAGAAGCTTTGAACTTTCTCTACTTCGGGCTCATCTTCCATAGCATAGCCCAACTGGCGCAATGCCATGACTGGGTTGTAATTGATGCAACCAACCCTACTGACTAGAGGTACATTATCAAACTCCCCACAACTAAAGATAATCTCTACATCGTAATACTCTTGAGAATACCAAGCAATACCATTGGCTCCTAGAGACATAATACGCTGAGACCACTTCAGCTTCTTCTTGTTTTCCACGAACAGTCCACCCTTCAGTAGATGGGAGATGTACCATTTAAATAATAGGTGAGAACAACATTGGATCATTCCAGTCTTCTTTTCACTTCTCCAATGAATAGAGTGATAGACATCAGCGAGAAGGGTAGGGATAGGATTATTTTGCATGAAGAGAATGATAGCAGCAATGTCTATGAAATTGTCTACATTTGGAAAGAGGACAATCCCATAAATCATTAGAGCAATAACAATACCAAACCTTTCCCAATCTCCCACAGTCTTGTACTGGGCAGCTTTATCTAGTAGAAATTTAAAAGGAAAGCCTTGAACCCTTCCCTTATTGGTTAGTCCCTCTTTGACCTCCTCTTTGGTCATACGAAGAGTAAGAGCGATGGCAGGAGGCTTTGGTTCTTCTTCCAAGCCGGTGTAGATAGGTTGATCCTTAATCTTGATATTCAAAATGTGAGAATATTCCTCAAGAGTAGGGGCCAACTGATAGTTTTGAAAAGTGAAACATCTGAGAGGCGCATCATAAAACTGAGCCATAGCGAACAGAGCCCAAGTATCGACCTTAGAATGGATGAGATCAAGCAATTTCCCATACTTCCCCTGAAAGTTGATCTTGGTAGCCTTTGGCACGTCAATTAGAATGTCTTGAATCAATTCCAACTTTGGTTCTCTAAACATGATGGAGTTTGTGCTTCTCCTTTTTTGATTAGTTATTGTGTTCACCAATACCTGGGATAATCATAGTCTCTTAAGTCTCTTGATATGCAAAAATGTTATGCAATGCAATGTTTTATGAATGCACATGATAAAGAACAAAAAGCAAGATCAAAGTCACAAGTCCTGCAAAACAAACACAAAAGGCATCTCTCCCATCGGGTGGGTAATCTACTGGTTTAGAGAGGGTATCCCAAAGATTTTAAATAAAGTCCCATGTACTAACCCTCAAAAGTTTCCCATCAGAACGACTATTCGTAAGATGGTAATCCTTTCAAAGGATGAACACAGAGTTATGTTTTAGCGACCCTTGGAATAAGGTTCTAAAAGGTCCTCAGAATCGCAGACTCCCAAGTTGGAATAAAAACGCCATTACGACTACTCGTAAGACATAATCATCCCAAAGGGGTCTCATATGAGCGGTGGGATTCGATCCAACTCAATGAGTCCTAAGTCTCGCAAATCAGAAAGAAACCACCTCCTAATCTTAGTGTATACTAGAAAGCTCGGGTAGAAAGCTTTCTCCTTACAAACCAACCCAAATAAACCCAACAGGTTAGAGAAGAAATCATAAACAAATAGAGCAAATAAAAACACAAACATGATAAACAAACTAGGTTTGGCTTGCTAGATGTCCCCAGCAGAGTCGTCAGCTGTCGCTACTCAAAAAATGCATCGTGCAACGACGGGGAGGCGAAAAAAGGATGGACAGAAGAGTCGCCACCAAACTTTATTTATCCCATGAGGGGAAAGGAAAATATCGATAAAACCTTAAGAAAAGAAAGGATAAGATGGTCACGCAACCAAGAACTGGTTCGGAAGCCAGTTATGCGAAGGGAAGATATTAGCAGCCCTCGCATCCATCGTACTCGATGGGAACCATTTGTTTGTCAAATGTGTGAATTTATTTACTTAAATATTATGTTATAAAAGTGTTTTCCAAAGGGTAAATAAACAGGGTTTAGAAACTAAGAAAGGAGGCAACGGGGGAGAAGAGAGAAAGAACAGACTCGGTAGGACTTCGCGGTCCTAGGCCTACGTATTCTTAACGGATGTAAGAAAATCAGAGTCGACGTAGTACGGGGAACTACAGATATGGGGGAATGTGCTCGGCAAGGATTGTGGCCATTGTGCCTACGTATCTTTACTTAAAATAAGTAAAGAATCAGAGCAGCCATAGTTCGGCCTACGGTTTGTTGATGTTTTTATGGATGATGCTATCGTGCACATTCTAGCAGTTTAGGTGTTTTGCTGCTTGCATGTGAGGAGACTTATATGTTACCTGTTTGCGATAGAACGGACGTAACATATCCTTTTTGAAAGATTGATTAGTTTTCGCCATGCGAGGCAAGATGTCACGTTTGATTGGTTGAATTGTTTTTAGGGGTGAGATAAGTCCTTAGATAGTAACCCCTACGGGTAATACCCAATTCTTTATCTCAAAGTTTTTGTTATGAAAGGTGTGGTGAACGTAGCGTCTTCGTATTGAAAGACAAGTATCAAGACCACCCACATTAAAGTGAATATCCTGACACTTGGAGAGGAAGGAGACTACACTCAATCATCTCTCTTTAATTCAAATACAAAAAGAACTTCATTCTCTTATTAACGTGTTTCGGTTTTGAATGGTAAATGCTTTGCGATTGTAAACCCTACGGCAAATGTCAGCACTCGGGATATGAGAAGGCCTACGCCTAACAATTCCACGACCAATCAAGTTTTGTTATGAAAATGAGTTTGAAAATGCACTCGGTGTGTGACCAAGGTTTTAGGTCATAAAGGTTTCGGAGGGAAGTTATGAAAGGAGAGTGACGGTAGATAAAGATAGGTGATGGATAAAGTTGCGTCTTTGTATTGAAAGATGAGTATCAAGACCACTCACACTACAGTGAGCGTCTTAATATTCGGAGGGGAAAAAGTCTACACTTAATCCTTTCTTAATATAATTCAACACAAAGAGGAAATGATTTTTATGATTGAAGATATTTATGAAAATGAATTCGGTACGGGACCGAGGTTTTTGATGAGGAAAATATGTAAGTTCATGGTGGTAACCAAAAGAAAACAGAGCTTTGATATGTTAACAAACACAAAGGAAACACATGTCAATAAATCTCACAAGAAGATTCTGGCATGTTCAAAGGGAATTCAACAGTATATAAGGATAGCGATCTTAATAATGCACTAAAGTTTATATGGACAAAAGACATCATAATTGAGAACAACTTGCAATATTTTTACATTATATGAACATAGACATTAAAACAAGCATGTTGCAAAAAGAATAAGTTCAAAAGGATGAAAAATGAGAAAGATATGAATTTTGGAAGTTTCATGTACAAATCATGTTTGACAAGCAAAAAAAATAAAATAAAAGTGCAAGGGGTGGGAGTTGAACCCACGCCCTCAAGCTTGTACACACGCACGCATGAAAAATAAAAAGGACAAAAGGGTTGATCCTCCTCAGGGATCGAACCCAGGTCTAGGCAGTGAAAGGCATGTTTAAGAGTAAGTTGCTTACCACTGGGGTGGCTATACATCCATTGATATAGCCACCCCCATAAACATATAACCCTCACAAGACAAATATTTCTGGGCCAAAATCAAAGCAAACATGGTGGATGCGTGAAGGTTTCAAACTCTATCAAATCAACACCAATTTTCACAAACTAAAAGCCTAACCTGCTTGAAATTAAATGAGGATCACAAAGGTGCTTTTAATTTTTCAAAACAATGCACATAAAATGAAACACGATGGTAAATGCATAAAGGGAGGTTTGAGATACATAAGGGAAGTCCAAACTCAAACTAGACAGTTTCAATTCATGCAAACATCACACACAAAATCTAAATATGTAAACTAATAATCTCAGGTGAAAAGAACAATTAAAAACAATTCAAAACAAGAACTGGTATGTAAATGGCAGCCATAGTTGAAAATGCAAGTTGGAAAAGAAAAACAAGTTATGATGCAGTATGTTGTACCTCAAAACATCCACACACACTTCCAAGGATTCACACTCTGTCAAGACATGAACATAGATATACAAGATTACATAACCTCAACTGAAGCCTTAACATCACAATAGGTTGAAAAACCTCACAACAGTCATGGCCATGAACACTCATTATTGATCAAGTAAATGCAAGGCCAGATCCACACACACATATGATACATAGATGCACACATGGACAGGGGGCACACATGTTGGAAGTTAGGCAAGTAAATTCAAACAGATTGAAACAGCTACCAAAAAATTGCCTCATAATGTAAGCAGGAATGCAGCAGGCCATGAATTTTGATGGTTAGGAATGAAACTTAATGGTATCAGGATTTAACAGATTCAAAACAGGAGGTAACCAATATGCACAAAATCAACAACAACTTGTCCAAAGTTTAACTGGTCTAGGCAGCAATAGCATTTGTGGTATTTTTGAGGTGCATTGAGTGAAATGTAAACATGCTTGCACACATTATGAATATAGCATAAGCAGAAACTGAAACAAGAAAGATGGTTTAAATTTGAAAATGGTATGTGAGTTGAAAAATGGAACATGAGTTGAAAACAGCCCACACCAGTTATGACAGATCTCAAAATCAAACTAAGTTTCAATCAATACATATCCAAAACACTTCATAGAATTATCCCAAAGTAATTGATCTAACAAGAAAACTTATGGACCAAGGGATTGCAATGACAGGCTGATGGGAGCAATAATCTCATTTCAATCAGAAAAAACATAAGGCAAACAGAATTGATTGATTCATGAATATACAAGTCTCATATGTTATTAGAGGTCCACTGTTGAGTGAGTTAACTTAGAATAAATCAAGCAAAGCAAGGTGAGGTGTGTGATTGTGATTTTCAAAACAGCTGCAGCAGCAGGGCATAAACATGGTTCAGTTGTGAATCAAAGGTTTCATGTTGACAAACATCACACACACACATTATAAGTGCAGGGGGGGAATGAGTTACAACTCAGAAATTTAACATATTGCAAGCAATCTTGGTTTTGGCATAGTCATGGTAAAATATGTTCATGGTGATTTTGACTTGGAAAGGAGCAGTTTGAGAGTAAAATAAGAAAAGAGGTACACATGGCTCAATGCAATCATCCACACACCTTAAACTCATGAATATAAGTGAGTTACAACTCCAAACATAGGCATATACACACAGAACAACAATTTGGCATGATCAAGGCACATTCTAGCATAAAAATGCAATTGGAAGTGGAATTTAAGGAATTGTGAAAACAGTCATGAATAGACCAAATAATACAAGTAAATACATCATTATCATGATAAGGGATATGTCTTAACTCACAAAACAAACATAGGACTGCTGAAATGAAAAATGGCATGTTATTGTGAAAAGTGAAAAATCTGTCTTGGCAAGACTTGTGGCAGCAGGTGTTTTTTTAAAGCAGTGAGTTTTAAGCCAAGATAACAACATACACAAATCATAAATATGTCAAGGAAAATGATCATGCATTTAAATCAAACTCATAACAGTTGGAGCAGAATGTTGATATGCTATGGGAATATGGAACAGTTTTTTGTGAATGACATGTAGCAGCAAGTATGTTTCATGATAGTTGGGGTATTTTGGTAGCATACACATGTTTTAAATAGATAGGACAATGATATTATGCACATGGATCATGTAGACATGGATTAAAACAGAATGTAGTATGTTTGGTATCAATGATGTTTTGAAAAAATGCAAATGAGGCATGAAAAGGCAGTTAGAATCATTCAAAAGGATTTGAGCATAAAAGCACCATACACATTCTCAACACAAGTAAACCAATGAGTTTCCAATCTTAAAGTCAAGCAAAAATGCTCCAAGCCAAAAATGACATGTTGAACCAAATTGGACAGCAAAACTATCAATAGCTCAAGACAGCCCTAATGACTAAACTTCATACTTCTCACATCTCCACCAAAACAACATCATGAGCAAAATCCAATGACCATTAAACAATGATTTACAACCAAGAGATATCATTATGGCAAGCCAATAGTCCAACACACAACTCATGATAGTGAAAAAAAACTAGAATGACATCAAAATAACATAAGAGCAAAAAAGAGCCATATTGATCCAAACATAATCAAAGGTAGGGGGAACCTATGAGTAACTTACAAGTTATCCATATCTCACTTAATGAACTAGGTTTGACAGTTCTAGGGTTATACACCACATTTCAATGTTGGAATCCTAAAACTACCACATAGACCAAAACTTCACAAATAAGGCTATACATGATATCAAAGCAAAAACTTGTAACATATCATCCACATATCATTTACAAATGACAATATATTAATGAAAGCAAGTATCATGATCATGAAATAAAAGTTCTTGACAAAGAACCACAACGGGGCAGTAATGGCATATTTTCACAAAATTACCTCAAAATGTCAAAACATGATAATGTATGATTAGTGAGGAGTTTGAATATCACATACCTCTTGTAGACAAGCCTTGAGCAAGCTAAAAAGCTTAGAAACCCAGAGATACTCATTCCTTTGCAAAGAGATAAAGCTTGCTTCCTCTTGAAGCAACAAACCAACTTTCAAGAAAGTTGGAGTTGTGTGATTTCCAGCTGATTTTTTATGGCTTAGACACTTGAGATATGATGTATAGGAGGTGTTAGGAGTGTTAGAATGGTAGGAAGTGGTTCAAGTGAGATTTTGGCTTTCAAAGTGGAAGAAAGTCAAACTATTAGGGTGTGGAGGTTGACTTTTGTGAAAATGATATTTTTGAGAGGTTTTAGTGTATGGACACCTTCTACACCATATTTAGAGATTATGTGGATGATTTTGAGAGGCTTGGAGATGGTAGAACTGGTCTTGAGCAGAGTTTTGCTCAAGACAACTTTTTTGTAAAAAATGGAGGTTTTGAGATTCTTAAGGAATGAGAAGGAAATGAGAGCTATTATTTCTATGGTTTTTTGAGATTTCTCTGGTGTCCAAATGCAATAGAGGGAACCCCTATTTATAGGAGAATGCAAGGTGGGGGCAGATTTGTAAACTTGGCATTTTGGAGGGATTTTGAAAAGGAAATCATTGGCTTGGGGTTTGGTACAGCTGCAAGCTTCAAAGCCTTGCCTCAACTGATGAATTAGTCAAGTGAAAATTAATGACATGAGATGATTAGAGTGGCTAGGCAAATAGGGAACTGCAGCTGCAAGTGCAAGTGGCAAAAGTTTTTCTTTCCAATTTTATGAATATTATATTGTCAACTTGCCTCCAAGTTGCCAAGTCCATCAATTCCTCCTTTCTTCTGGTTTTCTCTTCATCTATGCCTCAAGTTATCAGAATAAAACATGATCCAATGGTTGGGGATTGCCCAAGTTGTTGAAACTTGAATTTGTGAAGAATAGCCAATGTGGGACTCAAGTGTTAAAAGCTCATCTTTCCAAATTCATAACTCTCAGCTCATAAGGGCTATGGAGGAGTTCTACCACAATTTGGAAAGCCCTCATGTAGTCCTATAACTTTCATGCTTTCATGTGTTTCAGATTCTCAAAGGAGCTTGGCCAAAAAGCCTCTCAAAGTTGCTGAAAAACAAGCCTAAAAGTGAAATTTCTCTAAGTTATTTTCCCTTCTTGAAATGAATTTGACATAACTCCAAATCTATGCATTTTCTGACCATGGACCACTTTGGGACTTTTGTAGGACTTGTCAAGAGATTTCCAATGAGCTTTGAAACAACTCAATTGGATGTGTGGTTAAGGAGTTATGGTCTTGCCCCTTTCAAAACCCTAATTCCCGACTTTTGCAATTACTTCCTAATCCTTGATCCAATGGTCATGAAATTTTATGGGAAGGTGTAATATGACATAAGGAACATTTTTGATTCACATCTTGAAGTCAAATTCCTTATGGTTGGAGAGTTGACTTTTCGGTCAACCGTTCGATCGATCGGTGACTACCGCGTCGACTGTTGACGATCCGGGTGTCTTGAGGCCTTGAATCTTATTTAATGAACTTCACTAAGCCATATAGAACACCTTGAATTAAGATTTCATCATTAGAACACCTTTCATATCAAAATTCAAACTACAGTTGACTTTTCCTGATCGAAAACCCTAATCGGGCTTGAGCTGCATTGTCTTCAATATTTGAGTGCCAATCCTCAAATTGAATTCATATTTGAACCAATTTAGCATCCTTGACCCTATTTCATGAGAGATCAATTCAATACATCGACTGATCAAACCATTGAAACCTCGACTTTTAACTCTGCGAAAACCCTAATTTCCCCTTTTTGCTTGGATACTGTGCAGACGAACTGGATGATCCTTCCAACCCCGCTATGACTTTTGAGATACTCAACAGGCTTCTCCTTTCTTTTTCTCATGCTCCTGATGACTTGTACCAATGCTTTTGATCAAAAAAAATGAGCGGGCAAATTTAGGGTATGACAATGAGAAACATCCTTCTTGGTCAAAAATGGCATGGAAGTTGGTTGACTTTTGATGATTAAAATCACATTCATCTGATGACTTGTAACTTGTCTGCTTCATAAATTGAGTTCTATAAATCTAATCAAGGACTTCTAGTACTCAAATTAAATCTATGAACATGCTCTACAAGTCTCATGTTTATGTCAAAATGAGATGAGGCTTGCATCTTGAGTTATGTGGTCTTGAAGTTAGACACTAAACCAGGGGATTTTACACTATCAAGCATAGCAACCCTAGCCTAGCAACTTCTCACACTCTTTAATATTGATGAAATGATCTTGAAATAATATTCTATGTGTCTCAACATAACATCACATGATCATAAAGACTTGGAATTGAGTCTTAATATCCTTCAGTTCAACTGTTGACTTAGGGTTGACCAGGTGAAAACCCTAATTGCATCAATCTTTGTTATGGCTTCACACACTTGATACAATGACTGACATAAGCTTCAAAATGACCCTCAAGGTATTCCGTGAGCTCTCTCAATATTCTCCACCCATAACCATGGATTCAAAACCACTTGATGACCTTCATAGACCCCTAAGATATGAGGTACACCATTCTTAACCAATCCACTCCTTCTGATGAGCTTTGCCATTCTTATGATAATGATAAGCACTTGATAGCTTGAATATAACCCCTTGAATAGGCTTAGACCTTTGATAGCCCTCTCTTGATAAGCACACCTCTCAATCCCCTGTTCATGGACTATGGTATGCAAATGCTAATGCTATGAATGCAATGAAACAAAAGCCAACTAAAGCAAAAAGTTGGGCAAATTTTGGGGTGTAACAGCTGCCCCTATTCAAACGACTTGGACCGGACTGGATGAGAGGTGAAGAACCTTCAGCCAATCGAAGTAAAAGGCGATTGAATATCGACAAACCCGAAAATTTGCAACCTGTACGAACACAAAATACCGAATGCCAACCAAGGGTTGGAATACCGATTTGCCAAGGATAATAATCCAATATAATCTGACATTCATCCAAAAGATGCCAACCAAAAGTCGGGAAAATGCCCGGAGGACACCAACCAAGAGTTGGAACAACCAAAGGCCAACGGATACCAACCAAGAGTTGGGAAAAAACCAAAGATACCAACCAAGAGTTGGGACGAAATTGACAACAAATACCAACCAAATGTCAGGATAGCAAACTCGGAATACCAACCAAGAGTTGGAACAAGCCCTGCTGGGGAACAAAAGAGTAGCCAAACAGCTTTGTGGCGACTTCACCGGGGAAAGAGTAGACTAATCAGACGACTCTGTGGAGAACAAACTAGCCGCACCATCCAAAAGATGGGATGAGGTGTGACTCTCTGGGGACAAAACCACCTCTACCAACCAAGAGTCAGCATCCATACTAACCGCAATTTACATGGCGAGACGACTTCGCTGAGGAGGCATACTGACCAAAAGTCGGAATCAACAACCAGAGAACACGAGTTACCAACTAAAAGTTGGAAAAACGTCAACAAATCAACCACACCGGATATGGCGACCTTACTGGAGAATCAAAGACTACCAACCAAGAGTTGGAAAACTAACCGACGTCCATGACTGACCCCACCAGAAAAACCAAAACCACCAACCAAAAGTTGGAAAACGTCAAATCTTCTTATCAACCAAAAGTTGAGATAACGACTCTGCTGAGGAATAAGGGAAGCCTACCAACTAAAAGTTGGGACAACAACAGACGTCCCAGACCGGCCCTACTGGGGAATAGGGGAATACCAACCAAAAGTTGGGAAACAAAGGTACTAACCAATAGTTAGAATCACCATGGAACACCATTGATCAAAGGTCGGAATACAAGCTGCTAGCCAAGAGTTAGGATTGCTGGGGAAACAACGAATACCAACCAGGAGTTGGGATAACATCCACTAAGGAACACCAATACTGCCGACCAAGAGTCGAAAAAAACGTCCATCATGAAACTATCAACTGAGAGTTGGAATAACGACACTGCAAGGGATAAACTCTGACCAGAAATCTAGAACTAAAACTGCTAACAAATAGTTAGAATCAACGAGACCTACTGACTGGAGATGAACTGACAACAGCTGAAAACTACAACCAAGAGTTGGAAACAAGCAACTCTGCTATGGAGGAACAGGACTACCACCCAATAGTGGGAACAACGTCCAAAGGAAAACTACCAACCAATAGTTGGAAGCGTCAAATAAAGACCACCAACCAATAGTCGGAACTGCGAGGAAAATCACCAACCAATAGTTAGAATCAAAGCATCAACCAATAGTTGAAACCGTAGAATAAAAGCCACCAACCAATAGTTGGAAGAGCGAGGAGGACTACCAACTAATAGTCGGAACCACGAGGAAACTACCAACCAATAGTTGGAACAACAAGGAGGCTACCAACCAATAGTCGGAACCACGAGGAGACTACCAACCAATAGTCGGAACAACGAGGAGGACTACCAACCAATAGTCGGGAGAGTTGAAGGGAAATTACCAACCAATAGTCGGAAGAGCGAGAAGGACTGCCAACCAATGAATGGGAGGGTCGAACGAAGACCACCAACCAATAGTCAGAATAACGAGGGAAGACCGCTAACCAATAGTCGGACGAGTAAAAGGGGGACTACCAACCAATAGTTGGGACCTTCGAAAGAGGACGACCAACTAATAGTTGGAAGAGCCAAAGGAAGACTACCAACCAATAGTTGGAACCTTCGAAAGAGGACGACCAACCAATAGTTGGAAGAGCCAAAGGAAGACTACCAACCAATAGTTGGAACCGTCGAAAGAGGACCACCAACCAATAGTTGGAAGGTAAAAGGAGGACTATCAACCAAGATTCGAAATAACATCCGACGAAATATTACCAACCTCGAGTTGTAATAACATCAAACAGAAGACTACCAACCTCAAGTTGGAATAACATCTCTGCGGGGAAACACGAGATTACTAATTGAAAGCTAGGACAAGACACCCCGACTTACCAAAACACTAGTCACCATAAATTGGACTACGCTGGGGAATGCCAACCAACAGTTGGAATAAGAGAATCAACGGACTCACAAAGGGGGTTTGGATCAATAAGACTCCATTGGGAAGAAAACCGAACTACCAATGTCGGGAATGTTTCCAACCGTATCCTGAATCAAACAATCTTCGTTCTTAACGGTAATCGGTACCACACCTGGCTTAAGTTTCTGATGCATATGCTTGAGAATGGCGTAATGCTCCATACGAAATGGAAATGCTACGCTTTGGGGAGGATGTTATGCAACGATGCAAAATGCAAAGGGATCTCCCCTAGCAAAATAAATGCTAAAGGAGAGAGACCGGCTCCGCTGGGGAAAATTTGGTATCACAGAATTACCCCAGCAAAATAAATGCTGGAAAGGTGAAACCGACTCCACTGGGGAATAACAGAAGGTGCCAAGTATGATTGGACTCTCCTGGGGATAGCTTGCGCGTGCCAATGATGATTGGGCTTTTCTAGGGAAAAACAGACGAAGTTTTCCTGCGTACCAATGGCAATTGGATTTTGGAATGATGCGTCAACATGGATTGGGCTTCCTGACAACTACCAATAGGCCTTGTGCTGTAAATTATCCGTGATGGGTCAGTTACGACTGACGCTGGAAAATATCCTATCTAGATTCAAATGTTTTGGTTGAAGAGTCGAGGGATAGTAGCACGACCTCCCGACATTCGTCTTGAACTTGAAGGTTGATCAAACCTGCTTGAGTAGCTCTAACGATACAGAGAAGAACGATTCCTTTGTTTCCATATTTTTCCCCAGCCTGTGGGATTTCTGTGGGGATGTTCCTCGAAGGGAAATCTGCAATCTCTGCACCCTGATCTGCCTCAGCATCTTGAACCTCGAAGAGGTGCATCATATTAATTGTCCCCATGGGCAAGAAATAACTTCTGCGCTCTTAGGGTGACCTGCCCCTGTCTTGCAACGACTTTGCCCCTGATTGGCTAATCTGTGGGGAAATACCCTGGTCGTCCTCGAGAGATTTATCAAACCTCGACCTGACTGCTTCGGATTAACTGACTTCTGGATGGCAGACTCCCATGTTGTGATCAGTTGACATGGCTTGCCCCGATTCATCGGAATTCATGCATTCTGCATTCTATTCTGGTCAGACTTTCTATTGTGGAAACTTTCCTGCTGTCAAGCGCTTACTCGCTAGCAAAACAAGTTGTTCTGCATAAAATACATATAAACTGCAATGCATATGACAGTTTTCGAAATCCAATCTGTTCACTGGAAAAAATTTGTGACATACAATGAACGAATCATTTATCCACATGACAACAATAATACAATGCTGTAAGAGGAATCCTTTTGGGAGTCAATTTCGATGCGATCTTTACCGAAGTATGCTTTCGAAACAAACCTGCTTCAATTAGGACTTTTAAAGGTAGTAACGTGGTCAGGTTCATGGTTTAAGAAACAAAGGATATAGGCTCAAAATTCATTTTAACCCACCAATTCTTCGTGATGTTCTCCAATCTTATATTCAGCTAATTTGACCTTAGCGTTCACCTTTCAAAGGTTTATTGATAGGAGAGATGATTCAGGGAATCACACTTTTTTTTGGAGTGACAGTCACTCGATTTTCATCTATGGGCCCCCGGAGCCACACGATTTCGTTCTTGTTTGAGGATTTTTCTCTTGTAATCCTTTTCGCTTTTCGTTTTTTCGATCCCTAACTTTTGCCTGGACCAACTCTTTTGAGTTTCTTCGATTTTAAAGTCCAGCGGAATACCCTAATTTTTGCCTAAGTCGCTTGTTCGCAAGATTCGACTTAGTGGGATTTTCCTTTTGTTTCTTTTGTTTCTTTTTTTTGAACAAATCGTGTGACACCGACTCGCATGCCTTGTTTGAAAAGAGATTATGACTGTTTCCCTCCTGATCGACCAGGTTTAACCATTGTGGTTTTTTAGGTACGATCTATATTGGTGCGATTGATCCTCGAACGGGAACACTCCTGTGGTAATTTGAACGCTTGGTCAAATCAACTGACACCTACCCTGCCCCGGGTTATGATTGAGGGTTTTTCATTTTCAGAAAGAAACTCCTATTACTAGGCTCAAAGGGGTTAACAAGGGATTATCTTCCTTATATCTCCGGTGTTTGTGGATTGAAACAATGCATGTACATCATCAACAGGTTTTTATTCAAAAGCATACATTCGGAAGCTTGCGCTTCTCGAAATTTCGTCATCCTCCCCGAATTCCACTTAAACAAGCATTTGAAATAAAAGAAAGCAATAGAGTGAACACGACTGGATGAATTCAAAACATGCATATTTATTTCATTATCAATATCAATTGAAAAACAACAAGTTTTACAAACGAAATTTGCATTCTAACAGGAGATAAATTACAAATGTAAAGAAATGACATGACAAAAACAGATTGCCAGCTTCCGGGAACCGGGCTTCTTGTATCTTGACCAGTGACTAGGGAGATGCAACCCTTGAAGTCTTTAAACTCAATCAGACGAGAGGTCGACATGCACAACCAACTTCCTTCGGGAAAGGAAATGTACTCTTTGTCCATCAATTATTGAACTTTGGCCTGAAAGGCTTTGCAATCCTCAGTCGCGTGTCCTATGGATCCTGCATGATATTCATATTGAGAACTGGGATCATACCCGGGAGGGTAGGGTTCTGGCAACGGTTTGAGAGTCTTGGGCTTCACCAACGAGTTCTGAATCAGGAATGGCAGAAGCTCACTGTGTGGCATGGGCACTGGATGAAGAGGAGCATTCCTTCTTTCCAAATTATTGTTGCGAGGCCTATTCTGATTCTGGTGCTGACGGTTATTTTGCTGCCAAGGAGCACGAGATTGTTGGCGACGAGCTGACTGTTGAACTGGAGCAGATACGACATTAGCCTCTCTTTCCTGAAGTGGGGGTTGCACACGAGCGGCGAATTCTCTCCATCTCTGCACATACCCTTTAAAGGATTCATTATCCGCCTAAGACAATTCTTGCAACTGCGTGCGGCTAGGAGCCATGTTAAGGTTGTAGTCGTACTGCTTTACGAAGGCATTGGCTAAATCTGACCATGATCCGATGCACCTACTTTCAAACTGCATATACCAACTCAACGATGCTCCACTCAAACTATCCTGAAAGCAGTGAATCATAAGCTGATCATTGTGGACATACGAAGTCATTTTTCAGTAGAAGATTATCAAATGTAGCTTCGGACAACTATCCCCTTTGTACTTCTCAAAATTTGGCCTTTTGAACTTCGGAGGCATCACAAGACCTGGCACCAAACACATGCTCGAAGCATTCAAATTGAGAGTATTCTGACCCATCAGGGTATCAAGCTTTTCCTCTAACAACTGATATCTTCTCATAAATTCAGCAGTTTGTGGATTCTCAGCATTAACCTTTGGGACAACCCTCTGAGGATCAGCCACAGGGAAAGTGAAGTTTTGATAATCTGTGTCATGGAGAGAAGATGAATCTTTATCTCTGATAGGGATTTGCACAGGCTGAGCTTGAGCAGTATTATTCATCGGGATCCTCTGATCATTGTCTTCTTCCCTAGTCATAGCTGCCACAACTTCCATGAATTGACTCAACTGATCCTTTAACAGTTCAAACTCTACCCTGGTAACAACCAAGTTCTGATCATCTGAACCCATGATCCTGAAGCTGATTCCAGTCCAATGCGAATGTCGGGGAATCAACTGACGAAGCAAGCAAAAGATGGGTGAGCTCCCTGTTCCGGCTGAGGATGGATATGCAAAATGAAATGCAAATGCAATACAATGAAAACATGCAAAATGCCAATGCACACACAAGGGATCAAGATAGCTGCTTGTTGACTAAGAAGAACCAAAGTTCTGCCTTGACAAGAATATATCACTGCTGTGATAGGAACCAACTGATACCAATAATTCCGCTTCAAACTGTAGAGAAAACCAGGTATTCTGAAGGTAAAAGTTTCCTGCATAACCCCAGTCCCGCTCACAGGTATGGACCTAATCCACCGACATTCTATGCGTTCCTCAACATCACAGACTTTCAAGAAATGATGATACGTTCACCATTTCTGGTTTGGCATCATCACCCCTGAAGAGGCCTCACTTATCTGAGTCACAAATGATCGGTTCCCAGGGTCGACAATCCTCAGATCCAAAATCAATTCCGATCCTAACGACCAGAAAAAAAATCATCAAAGAGAACCTCGCCTGAGTGTGAATTTCATGGGAACAGGTGTTTGCTAAGCAAATAAGTCCTCTACTAATCTCCACTCTAGTGCAATGTTTTCTCTCAAGCCTGGGTCTGGCTTATCACTCATCAGAATCTCCCTCCCACAACAGCATAACAAATAATCATATTATACCAAAAGTAAAGTGCAGGAAAGTAAAGTGCGATAAATAAATGCAAACTCAACAGATAAACATGCAAGTGCTAGGATTGACTCGCATAGCGGACGCAGTTTTCCCCAGCAGAGTCGCCAGCTGTCGCTACTGCGAAAAAGAGGTGCCAGCACAACAGATGAGTCGCCACCTATCGTTATTTATCCCACAGGAGGGAAAGGAAACAATCAGGAAAAACCTAGCGAAACGGGATAAGATCGATCATCGCAACCAAATCTCGGGGTTCGGGAGTCGGTTACGCAAGGGGAAGGTATTAGCACCCCTCACGTCCATCGTACTCGATGGGATCCATGCTTGTCTGATTATCTGACGGGTTGTTTATCTATCTACCTATCAAGGTTGGCTTGAAAGAAAAGAAAAAGGAAGAAAAGGGGACTCGACAAAGCGTCGCTGCTCTGGGCCTACGTATTCCCTTTGTGCAATGGGAAAGTCAGAGTCAACGTAATTCGGCTAACTACGGGTGAAGGGAAGGTTGCTCGCCAAGATATCGTATCTTGTGCCTACGTACTCTCAACAGGCTTGAGAGATCAGAGTTAACTTAGTTCGGGATAAAACGGAACACAGGTTTGCTCACCAGATTTTTACCCGAGTAAGGTTAAACTACAGTTCCAGCAGTTAGGGACAATGCCTGTTTGCGGTAGAACTGAGGCTTAACAACACTTTTTTCATCAGAAAAGGTTTTCCTTGAGTTAAGGCCCCAAAAGGCAAAAGGATTTGAATGTTTGTTTTTTGTCTTTTACGAGAAGAAGTGTTTTTTTATGAATGTTTGTAATTCATACTGCACTAGAGACTATGACTTAGGAGTGAATGCGTCGCATGTCACCCTAAGGGTGTCATACTAAACATCCTGACTGTTGAAGAGTGACCCTTCAACAATCATTTCCTAAGTAGCTTAAGCCTCGTAACATACAATATTCATTAGCCTTTATTAAGTGTTTTGATTTTGTATGAAGATGAGAAGAGAGAGGACTCTACAGGGGAAACTGAAATCCTACTGTTATCATGCAATATGTTTCTAGGGTTGAGTTTGAAACAGGAACTCCTAATTGTTATCATGCATGGTTTCAACCTAAAGTCTATCATCACTATCCTTAAATAAGGAAGTGAGAATCCTAAGGGAGCATATGAATGGGAAGAGAAAACAACTACTAAAATCATAAAGCTGATGAGATGTAGATGCATATGCAATGCAACAATACAAGCAGAGGGAGGCAACCTCGACCTTTAAATGCAAGCAGGAAAAGAGAAAAATAAACAATCAAGCAAAGGGAGGCAACCTCAACCTTTCAATGCAAACATGAGCCTAAACAGGAGAGCATTTATACATGCAAATCTACCCTAATGCATCACATCAAACAGTTAAACATTCACGAAGAAAAGAGGGAAACAAGATGAGAAACAAGGGAGGCATCCCAAGGATACATCAAGTTAGGGTGTATATACAAGAGTCCTCTAAGGCTCAACCTATTGAGGAATGCACAGAGTACTTCCTAAGGAAGACCAGGCTCTCACAAGAGGGATCCTAAGAATGTAGGACAGATAGCTGGGGAATGAGAAGTACAGTGTGAACATAAGGAACCCACTGCAGTCAATGTGAATTAACACATGAATCCACTAAAAGGTTCAACCTCTTAGTGGAATGCACAAAGTACTTCCTAAGGAAGACCAGGCTCTCACAAGAGGGACCCTAAGATAACATGATAGATCAATAAGGTGGATCCTAGATGAAAATCTAAGGTGTTGTTAAGGTATGTCAACAGGAGTCCTCAAAGGCTCAACCTCTTGAGGAATGCACAGAGCACTTCCTAAGGAAGGTTAGGCTCTCCCAAGAGGGATCCTATGTCAATAGGACAAAGAATGATTTATGGATGATGGGAGGCATGGTGAAAACCTAAGGAAGTCACTATGGCACTCAACCATATTCACTTGATTAAGAGTAGTCCTTAATGGCTCACCTCTTGAGGAATGCATAGAGCACTTCCTAAGGAAGGACAGGATCTCACAAGAGGGATCTCATGATTTGAATTACCCAAGGCAAAGGGAAGCACAAAGAGGAGAGGAATCAACCACAACAGCCTCTAAGAAACCCTAATCTACAAGCACTAAAAGATACTCAACCTAAAGGAGCTATGAACAATCTAAAAACTTATGGATCACCCTAAATAGGTGTCAACCTATACACTATGCTATCATGAAGGTATTGGGAACCTAGAGTTTGCAAAAGTTCACTTTAGAAACTAAACTATGAGGTATGCTAAACTAGGATCAACCTAAAAACAGCCAGCATGTAAAATAGGGGGAAAATAGAATGTCACTCCTAAAAATTCTAAGAAAAATCCTAAGGGTTCCTAAGGATGTTATAAACCTATGGTAAAAAATCCAGAGCCAAACTATGAGTTTAAAGGCACTAACTAAAGGATCAACCTAAGGGTATGCTATGGGGAATTCAAATGGGAAGGGTCCTAAAGATTTAATTCAAAACTATATCTAAAGGCACCTAAAAATCCAGAGAAAAAATCACACAAATCCCTCTAAGGGTCTATAACTATCATGCCAAAAATTAGACCTTAAATCTAAACTATGAGCTAGTACAAAAATCAGCAAGCAATCAAGGTATTTTTTACATTTATTAAAGGACTAATAAAATGGAAAAAAATACAATTAAATGGAAAATATGGCAAAACTGAAATTAACAAATGCAATAAAATTCTAGACATATTAAACTACATCCATGAATTTTCCCAGAACTTATTGAGGTTATTTAATATTTTTCTTGAATTAAAATGAAACAGCCATTAAGATCGAAAATAAGAGAAAAATAAAATAAAAGGAAAACTAAAGGTGGTGCAATGAGTAACGTTTTCGCGTGTAATATTCATTTGGGCCTGATGAGTGGTGTGCGAACAACAAAATGACTTAAGGCCCAGCTGAGTTAATGAAACTCAGCGTTTCATGCCATGGGAAGAGCCAATTCGCGAAAGCATATCCTGGCCGCACGATGGAATGACTTGGTCAAGGCTCTACGCGCGATCTAATGGCCACGATGTAATCTGGAAATTTTAAATAGCAAAACAGAGGGAAACCTGCGCGCGGTGGGGGCGGTGGCCGGAGAAGATTCTGGTCATCTTCTCCGGCGATAATGAATAGTACCGGTTTTGAAAACTTCACAAAAACTTCAATTTTTTATACCAATCTCTTCCTCTAACTTCCTAGACCATGAATATCAAATTCTTTTTCATTCTTAACCAATAAATAAGGAGAAATGTGAACAACAAGCTAAGGTTCCATTTTCTAAAGTTTCAAGAAACTTAACCAAACTAATCCTAAAACCTTCTACATATCCTAAGGAGTGCAAATCCATGGAAATGGCGCATAAATTCTTCAAGAACAGAAAGCATTGATACAAAATAGGAACCTGATTTGGAGCTTCAATGGAGGTGTCAATTGGCAATAATTCTCACTCTAAATGATGCAGAAAGTTTCAATGAATCATCCTCTAGCTTCTAACAATCTTGGTTTGTCTTGAATGTGTGTGATTCTCCAAAAATGAAAAATTAATTTTTCTTCACTTTTCTCCATAAAACTGTTGTAACTACCTCCAAATTCTGTTATTTTTCTGTTAGGAATGATTAGAATGTTATATACAATGGATATGTGATGATTAGAAGCCCAATGGAAGCCCATAATAGTCCAATCCAAAATTCACATTTTTTTATTTTGAAGCTTTACGGAAAAGGTGAAAAACAGAGCCAACCAGCTTGCAATTTGGTTCATATCAGTTTCTTATGGTGCAAGGATCATGTGTGGCTCAGATTGGTTCCTTGGAATTGAACCAATGGTTGATTGTGATTGTGTTGCTTAAAGTTCAAAAAACATGAAATTTCTACATGTAAATGACTTCAAACTTGAGTTCTGGTTTTTCCAATCTTCTTAGAATGTTTAAGGCACTCAAAAAATGCACAAACATGACTTGAATTGGTTTAAAATGTATTTGATCCAAATTAACCCTTTTCAAGCTTCCTTTCATGAAAATTTCTCCAAGCATTTTCATTTCCAAGCCATTTCAATGATCCCTTGAGGTTTGGTTGGCCAAATGACCCCATTTGGAGCAACTTTCATGTTGGAAAGATTTTCATTTGAAGTGTGCAAATTGGTGAAATGGACCTATAATGAAAATGACCTATAATCTCACTTTCCCAAAATACCCTTGCCTTGTCAAGCTCATAACTTGAGTTATACAACTCAAAATGAGGACTTCTAGGACTTTTTAAAAAGCTAAGATCATGAGGAACAACTTTCATGTTCACTTGAAGTTGAGGAGAAACATCCTTCTTGGTCAAAAATGGCATGGAAGTTGGTTGACGTTTGATGATTAAAATCACATTCATCTGATAACATGTAACTTGTCTGCTTCATAACTTGAGTTCTATAAATCAAATCAAGGACTTCTAGTAATCAAATTAAATCTATGAACATGCTCTACAAGTCTCATGTTTATGTCAAGATGAGACGAGGCTTGCATCTTGAGTTATGTGGTCTTGAAGTTAGACACTAAACTAGGGGATTTTACATTGTCAAGCATAGCAACCCTAGCCTAGCAACTTCTCACACTCTTGAATATTGACGAAATGATCTTGAAATAATCTTCTATGTGTCTCAAAACAACATCACATGATCATAAAGACTTGGAATTGAGTCTTAATCTCCTTCAGTTCAACTGTTGACTTAGGGTTGACCAGGTGAAAACCCTAATTGCATCAATCTTTGTTGTGGCTTCACACACTTGATACAATGACTGACATAAGCTTTAACATGACCCTCAAGGTATTCCATGAGCTCTCTAAATATTCTCCACCCATAACCATGGATTCAAAACCACTTGATTACCTTCATAGACCCCCAAGATATGAGGTACACCATTCTTAACCAATCCACTCCTTCTGATGAGCTTTGCCATTCTTCTGATAATGATAAGCACTTGATAGCTTGAATATAACCCCTTGAATAGGCTTAGACCTTTGATAGCCCTCTCTTGATAAGCACACCTCTCAATCCCCTGTTCATGGACTATGGTATGCAAATGCTAATGCTATGAATGCAATGAAACAAAAGCCAGCTAAAGCAAAAAGTTGGGCAAATTTTGGGGTGTAACAATATGTACTTGAAATATAGTATAATTATAATTATTAGGTACTTGAAATGATTACTAAATCAAATTATTAATCTGTATAATAAAGGATAGGCAAATTGAAAACCAAATTGAAAATCAAATTGAAAACAACAAGCTATAATGGAAGGACAAGAAGGGTCAATTTTAGCCTTTATTAAACTAAATGTTGATCTGTTCCTTTATTATAGTTGGATTAAGTATACATTATTTCCACCATTTTTTTATTTTCGATATGTATAGTTTTGCATTATTTTCACCAAGATAAGTGCCGAGACATCATCGACATAAGAAGCTCCACCAATGTCATAGAGGTACAACAACTAACATGTAGCCTTGTCGCTTTATCTCGATTCCTCTTTTATGCAGGTGACAAGGATTTTATTTTGTTCACTTCCTTGAAAAAAGAAGAAGTTTGAATGCATAAAGGAATGTGTAGAGGTATTCTCAAGAATAAAAACCTTCCTCTTATCCCCGCCCATCCACATTCGCCAAAAAGCAGAATTTCTACTACTTCTCTACCCCTTAGTCACAAATTAGGCGATAAGTTCAGTACTAATCCAAGAAGAAGACAAAGTATAGTAGCCTGTGTATTTTTTAAGCATAGTGTTTACAGGCGCTGAAGCTTGTTTTTAGAAGATCAAAAGATTAGCTTTGGCCATCGTAACTATGACAGTGAAGCTCCGACTCTATTTTCAAGGATACAAAGTATTCGTAAAACCAACCATCTTGTCTGGTAGGTCCTCAACAATCCAGACCTAGATGTAAGAATGGTGCCTTAGGTGGTAGAAGTTTTGAAGTATGACATCTAATATGTTATAAGAGGAAACATTAAATCCCAAATTCTTGCAGTTTTTGGAAGAATTTAGCTCGCCAGTAGATGAGGATGTGCCCCTAGTATGGACACTATTGGTGGATGGTTCCTCAAACATCAATGGGGGTGTTGACAAGATAGTATTATAAAGACCGAGAGACATACTGATTGAGCAGACATTAAAATTAAAATTCAGGGCCAGCAGCAACCAGGCCGAATATGATACCCTCATAGTTGGTATGGTTCTCGCCTTGAAAATGGGTGCTTCAAGATTAAAGGTGAAGAGAAATTTTCAATTGGTAGTCAATTAAGCCGTCTGGGAGTACCAAGAAAAGGAACCCTAACTAATTAAATATCTTACCAAAGTGCAGGAGTTATCAACACACTTAGAGTCCTTTAAAGTAAAGTATGTACCTATGATGCAAAATTTTAGAGCAGACCTTTTGCCTAAACTCAACAGAACAAAGGCAATAGAGTACAATCTAATAGTGATACAAGAGACTCTCTTCGCTCCCATCATTGAGGCAGACGATATCTATTGCCGAAAAGCCATCACATACTCAATTTGAATGTCAATTATACTACGATATCTCCAGGAGGACGAGCTCCCCATGAGGAGATGGAAACAAAAAAAATCGAAAGTAGACTGCTAAATACACCCATTTAGTGAGAAAACTCTACAAGATAGGAAAGCCTCCCTAATGCTACGATGCATAGAGGAGCATGAAACTGCCTTAGTCCTCGCTGGGGTTCATCATGGATGATGCGGTAGCCACATTAGCGACCGGGTCCTCGCCCACAAACTATTGTGGGTAGGGTTCTATTGGCCCACCTTAATGAAAGATATCATGACGTTCATCAAGAAATGTGATTGATTCCTTTCACTCTATGACATCACCTTAGCTGTGCACTTTCACTCTATGACACCACCCTGACCTTTTTATTAATGGAGCATGGACATTATGAGCCCATTTCTTTTGGCGCCTGAGCAATTGAAATTTATGATTATAGAGGTCGACTACTTCACGAAGTGGATAAAAATGGAGGTTGTTGCCAAAATTACAGTAGAAATAACTCGCCAGTTCTATTAGCAAAAAATCACATGTAGATTCGGGCTACCATTCATCATCATATCAAACAATGGAATGCAGTTCGCCAGTACAACAATTACTGACTTTTTACGCAAATTATGAATGTAAAAATTTTTCGTCTTTGTCGTCCATCCATAGGCCAATGGCCAAGTAAAGTCGGCGAACAATGTGATCTTGAAAGGGATCAAGAAAAAGTTGGACGATGCCAAAGGGCTATGGGCAGAAATGTAACATGAAATACTGTGGTTGTACCATACACCCACATTAAACTATCAAGGAGACTCCGTTTATCTTGGTATACAGAGTAGATGTTATGCTACCCATAGAGATCGACACACTCTCATGGAAATATTCTCAGTTTAACTCAGAGATGAAACGTTAGAGCTAAAATGTGTTGTTGATCTATCGACGAAGTGAGAGACATCACCTACATCCAGGAATTTAATCCCATCATTTAATTTAGATCAATGATATTGAAAAGAAAATTTTAATTCCCAAAAAATATGAAGAAAAAAATTTTGAAATATCAATTAGAGTAAATGGAATTAGAGAACTATGCAAAATATGAAAATAACATAACACAAAGATGACAAACACGCAAAGTAAATTTTTTTAAAACATGAATATTATATAGGGATTGAGATTACAATGTTTCTTATATACACACATGAAATTCGTCCACAAATAAATTTAGAGTTCTTTATGCCCAAAAGGATCTCTTGCAATGTCTCGTCACTTCATCCACTTGTTCTCAATATTTTTCATGATTAAGTCAACAAAAATTTGATTGATTGTCTTTGATTTTCCATTGGCATTAAAAAAAACGGGGGGAGGGCAATTGTCTAATCTTCCATGAACATTATTCCTTGTTCAGACATGATCAAGGATGCCAAATTTATATATGATCTTATGCAATATAAAATCGCTAATATATATTTCCCCTCATTATAAGTGCCCTTAGAACATAGTTGTAAAAACCGGACCAAGCCGGCCGGTCGGACCGGCTGAACCGAGAATCAGACTAGTAATCGGTCTGGTTCAATAATTGGATCGTCTTTGTCATCAAACCGGTCAAAATCGGTGCAAATCGGGTTGAATTGAAAAAATCCAAAAAACTGGCAGTTTCTGTAAACCGGTGGTTCTAATGCTTTTTTATTTTTTGATTAAAATTTAAATGCAAACAATGTCATTTTGAGTTATAAAAATTAAAAAAAAAACTAAATTTTTTGTTATCATTGTTTTGAAATAATTTTACCTCTTTGAAATAATTTTACCTTCTTAGAACTAAACTTAAGTAGACATTGGAGTTATTTTGTTATAAATTATTCAATTATATTATGTTGCAATTAGACTTTGTAATTTTGTACTATTTTATTGTATTTGATACTTATGTTTAAAATTTGAATTTAAATTGTGAATTTGGGAATTTATGATATGATAGTTTTAAAAAAATTAAGTGTCAGTTATACTTTTTTAGAGATTGGATTATCCGGTTCAACCGGTTTTATACCTATATGATTTTGTTATGATGACAGGTCTATTCAACCGAGTTATCCGATTTAGTCATGCGGTTCGACCAGTGACTCAGTGGTTCAACCGATAAACCAATGACCCAATACTCTCGCCGGTTCGATGACCGATCCGATTTTTAAAACATTGTCTTAGATTTGAATTTTGAATATAAATCCGAAAAATAACCGAATCCGGCCAATTTTTAATATGTTTGACAACTCTTTAGTTTTATTTACAAATTTAATAATAATGTAAAAAGAAAAGGTTTGGACATTCAAAATATTCAAAATTTTCATTAGTGCCTAGCCTATGCATGATTGACGTGATACATTAAGTAATACTCTTCCTTATCATAGAGTAATTAATGTCATTTGCTACAAAATTGAAATGACAATTCATTATTGTATTAAAATTAATATTTCTTTTGAGAATGCATTTCCCACACACTTTTCCATTTTCTTCTACACATCATCACACAATTTTTGTTTAGATAAAATAAAATTGAAGTTGAGTTCTATGAAGCATATTTCATCTTATCAATATTTTGTTCCATTGTTTAGTTTCTAAAAACCAGAGAAAGAGACAATTTGCTATAACAAGGTATGTAAGCAACCAATCAACACACACACCTTCCCTTCATCATCTCATATCTATGTAATACCCCTTCATCATCTCAGATCTCAGTAATACGTTGTTACTCCATTGTATGTGACATTCTCACTACATCACCCTCACTCTACCGGATCTAATGCACCACCAAGAGCACCACTTGGAGGGACACAAGGAAGATGAATATGTGTGTTTTATGAAAAACTCGATGTGGAGTTGGAATTGCAGCTAAGAAAACCAGAAGATGAAAACGATAAATTAAATCGAACTAGCCGAATCAACCAACCGACTTATCCAAAAAAACCGTTATCCGCAAAAATCAATTTATACAGACAAAATTGGGTTTTCACATAACAATAGTCTTTTACCTCGGATTAAAGTTTTAGGTCCGCCACCGTACAAAATCGACCAATCTAAATAATCAACTATTTCTTTGATCCACACATCAACCACTTATATACATCCTTCCATAGGTTACTTTTTTTGTACAAGTTCACGAGCTCTTCTTTATATCGAAGCTTGTTGTACTAAATCATTATTTTTACCATTCTTACCACGTGATAAATTCAACGTTACTATGTCAACAAACAATCATAGCAATCTGATAGTCATTTCACATCTTTTTTTTCATATTTAAATTCACACATTTTTGTTTATAAGTGACTTACTTTATCAATAAATTAGTGGGATATCCATAGTTCAAGGTACTAGTGTAGTATATTTAATTGTCATAAAAAAATTAGTATAATAGAGAAAAAAATGCAAATGAAGAAAAAAAAAGAAAAATTGAAATAAAACTTTAGAATGCCAAAAATAGTAAAAATATGTTATAGATATAAATGTTTTGTAATATTAGATGTCTTGGGGAAAAAATGAATACAATTTTTTAGAATAGAAGAAAGTAATACAAATTATAAAATTAATAGATATTTGAAAAAAAAAATGAAATTGAAAAAATTATAAAATGAATTGGAGAAGTAAGTAAAGTTTGGACTCAAATGAGACAAACTAGAAAGAAAAAATTGGGTCATATAGTGTTGCGAATAATGTGGGCCCGGTTAAAACATTTAAAATATGAATGTCTGGAAGTTTTACTCCATACCCCTACATTTATACCTATACCCCTATATTAAAAAATTTTGAACCAAAATATTCTCGTATAAAAATTTATTATTTTTTAATTTTTTTTATATTTTTTTATTTGTTTACCGGAAGACTTTTTGGAAGTCTTCCGGTTCACATTTTTTTAGTATGTTTATCGGAAGACTTTTTGGAAGTCTTCCTGTACATATTTTTTTCGTTTGTTTACCGGAAGATTTTTTTGAAAGTCTTCCGGTTCATGTTTTTTTTTTAATTTGTAATTAATATTTAAGATTTATTAATTTTATATAAAGACCAATTTAGTAAATTTTTGAATATTATACTTAAAATATAAAAATTCTATAAATAGAGAATCATTTTAAGAATATTTTCTATTTACTATAATTATTAGAATACTAGGATTAAAATCATTTATTTTAAATGATCATAATAGTAGAGTTTTCTCAAATATCTTATTAATCTTAAACATTAATAAATAAAATAAATTTAAATATAAGATATAAGTTTACATTATTCAATATATTTAATCAAATAAAAACATATGTGATAAATAAATAATGTATTTTAACTTAAAATGATCACAATAAATTAACTTGCAAAATAATATAAGTAATAAATTAATAATGTATTTTATTTAAAATAATCACAATAATAAAATACGCAAATAATGTGTTTTATTTATAAGACTGATATAGTTTTATTGATTATTTAATTTTGAATATTACTATGAATATAGTATTTAATCTATACTTTAGAACTCACATAATTATAAATATAAAAAATATTGTTTTATTACCCATATTTTTATTTAATTAAAAAAAATAAGAATATAAATTTATTATTTGTTTTTTATTTTTGTTTGATCTTTTTTTATTTAATTATTTCACTTTATTTAATATTTTTAATAAAATAAATAATATATTTTATTTAAAGTAAGCACATTATAGAATATGCAAAAAATTTATAAATAAAAAAAAGATCAAACGAAAATGAAAAACAAATAATAAATTTATATTCTTATTTTTTTTAATTAAATAAAAATATGGGTAATAAAACAACATTTTTTATATTTATAATTATGTGAGTTCTAAAGTATAGATTAAATACTATATTAGTAGTATTTAAAATTAAATAATCAATAAAACTATATCAGTCCTATAAATAAAACACATTATTTGCGTATTCTATTATTGTGATTATTTTAAATAAAATACATTATTAATTTATTACTTATATTATTTTGCAAATTAACTTATTGTGATTATTTTAAGTTAAAATATATTATTTATTTATCACATATGTTTTCATTTGATTAAATATATTGAATAATATAAAATTATATCCTATATTTAAATTTATTTTATTTATTAATGTTTAAGATTAATAAGATATTTGAGAAAATTTTACTATTATGATCATTTAAAATAAATGATTTTAATCTCATTGTATTCTAATAATTATAGCAAATAGAAAATATTCTTAAAATAATTCTCTCTATATAGAATTTTTATATTTTAAGTATAATATTCAAAAATTCACTAAATTGGTCTTTATATAAAGTTAATAAATCTTAAATATTAATTACAAATTAAAAAAAAATATGAACCGGAAGACTTCCAAAAAGTCTTCCAGTAAACAAACTAAAAAATATGAACCGGAATACTTCCAAAAGTCTTCCGGTAAACATACGAAAAAAATGTGAATCGGAAGACTTCCAAAAAGTCTTCCGGTAAACAAATAAAAAAATATATAAAAATTAAAAAATAATAAATTTTTATACGAGGATATTTTGGTCCAAAAATTTTTAATGTAGTGGTATAGATATAAGTGTAGGGGTATGAGGTAAAACTTCCTGAATGTCTAAAGAGAATAAGTAATTAAGTAGTAGATCAAACGTTTCATTTGAGTTCAATTGTCATTTTCGATACACTGTTGTGATCATCTGCACCTTTATCTCTTAAGAGTCCTAGCGAACGTTATTGTTCATCTCATTTTAAAACTGAAAATTGCTTCATCGAAAAATGCTTCAGACAAAACCGGGTATGTAATTTGTTTTAATCATGTTTAAATAGGAGTTGAACAAGTTATCGACAATGTATATGGTTTGTTTAATGTGTTGTATGTAGAGATTAAAAGTTGTATTGTGTTTACGAAATATTTTATTGCATGTTGTGTTTTGTTTCAGAGCCTCAAGGGAAAAATCACGAGATGTAGGGTGGATTAGAAAAATATTGGATGAAATGCATGCTGAGGTGAAAGGAAAAGCAGTAGTGGGTTCAGAAAAGAACATGTTACATATTTCACAAAATAACACAACTCAGAAAACGGCTTAAGTGGAAAACTTCATGTCAAGTGAAAATTGTAGGTAAGATTTTGAAGTGCATGTTAAAGTTGATGTAGCTGTATTACCTTAAAGTATCAATTGTAAAATAAATTTTGTACTATACTGATGATATTACAGTTGGGAAGATAACTCTGGAAGTGACATTTTTGACAGTGAGATTCAAGAAATGATCAGGATCAACGAAAGGGTAATTGCGGCTTTAAATGACCCAAACTTAGATATTCGTAGCAATCAGTTCGAAGATGATGATGACTCGGGAAAAAGGAGGAGTATTCATGGCAGAAGGTTGTTAGTTTTGGATACAAAATGAAGAAAAATGTTCTGGTATGTTGGTGTATTAGCTAATGTTGTATGAAGCGACATGCATGTTATTTGCTGATAAATATATGTGATTGTATAATTTGTTTCATGCAGCACTTACTAAGGTATGTGACAAAGAAGTATTTCTGGTGGAACCAGAAAGCGATTGGGATTGTAGACTGTGATACTAGAGATAGGTATTATGGGGAAGTTCATTGTGCGAAAAGAAAGAATAAGGTGGTAAAGGTGGAGAAACTCATCGGCAAAGGTTGTAACGAGTCTGTGAAGAAAAAGAGGCTTCGTAGAGGAGACAAGGTGGGTTTTATGATTCGTAATCCTCCAGATCGTCAATTTGTGTATATTCTAAACTGTTGAATAGAGGTTGTTTAATACTTTGTGAAGATAATGGAAGTTATTTTTAAGTTATGTCCAATTCAAAAGTATGTGGCTTTAGGAGTAGTAAATTTGGTTGAAAATGTTAGCAAGATTCTGCATAATGTTGTGATGTTATTTGGTTGAAGATATTTTGATGGTCTGTGTTGTGTAAGCAAAATATTTGCAATATTAAGCAATGAAGTTGTAGTAAAATTTAGGTTGTTTTTAGTTATGTTAATGTAATAGGATTAAGGTATGGTATGGCTGAAAAATATGATGTAATGAACAAATGGTGATGTTTTAGTATGGCGTAGTAATTTAAATGTTGAAGTTATTTGAAAATGTACCTTTTTTTTGTGTTTTTTTGTAAATGTATATTTGGCCGGTATCCATCTTCTCCATAAGTAAACATAAGATGGTATTGAAAGGCTAGGTAACTTGGATGAAACTCATCTATTATTTGTAAATGACTGCCATGTGCTTGAACCATAATGTCTATTTGAGAAGCAGAATCATTATCACCAATGATTAAAGCTGTAACTTTAGAAGCAGTAAGCCTATTATACACACGACCGTCCTCAGGTCTATTAGAAATTAGTTTCAACTTCAAGTCCAAGTATGAATTAGATTTCAACATATTTTTCACCATCCTAAAAGCCTTTGCAAGAACATTGTACTCATCTAACATCAGTTTCAAGTTATTGATGATGTTCCTTTAAATAACCTTATTCTCCCTGCCATATGTCGTATGGATTTAAGTCCACAAATTAAATTGGAAGAATCATATACATAGGATGTACGTGAATACAAAAATACCTGAAATAATCCATTATATTATCAACCTCATTGTCGGTGTCAAAAATATATAGTTGAGCATATTATGGAGAGTGTCTAATTTCTAAGAGAAAAATACCTATTTGATGGCAAGTTTAACCATGAAGTCGCAAAGTTGGTGGACCTATACCATTAGAATGGATGGTGTCAAATTTCATGCCAGGGAAAGTGAAGGAAAACATTGCATTGTATGTTCTAATATTGTTTTGGTAGTTCTTACTTTCGGGGATTTCAGTGTCATAAAGAAGTTGTTGAAACAGTGGTGGTGTTTGTTCGAGGAATAGGAGTACAACTTTCCCACATCTGCAACTTTCATGGAACTTAGGAATAGCGGTATGTCTGGATTTTCCTTTGCGTTCTTGATACCACATAAAGGTTTGACAAAATTGGCATTCCCATACCGCATCTCCTATATCAGAATACTTTGCATTTACATATAGATACGTTACAAATTGTAACATGTGAATGTAAGTATGTGAAATATGAAAAAGGAAACTTACGTTGAAGGTGGGAATCAAGTAATGATTTATTGATTTATTGCTCATCAGCATCTGAACTATTAGTCTGACTGTGATCATCTTCAGAATGTGAATTTCCCACATCAGATGACTGTGATGTAGTAGCAATATTAGGAGTTTCATTTGGTATAACGGTTGTGTTAGAACAAGATTTGTTCATGTCATATTCTCTTTTAGTTTTGATGATAACAAAAGTATTAAAAGAACAATGGTTTATTTGATGTGTTTTTTTATTTATGCAGGTTCTTGTACATAAATAATCATAATCTATTTTACTTAGACACACTTGGGAGTTTCTTCATTGCTAGCTTCTGGTGGCAGATTCTGAAGAACAATTGCTAGTGTGGCTTGGTGCAGACTCTGAGCTGAAGGCCTCAACATTTAAACGAGTTACTATACTTGGTAATTCTATATCAGCATCTGGTACCATTCAGAGTTGGTGATAAAACTGTGGATTATTCATACTGCATAAAGCAAGTTGTATTGTCTTATTAGCTTGTTAGCTAGAGTCTACAAGATTGCAAGGCTTAAGAAAGGTTGACATACTCTATGGACGTCTGCTCCAAACGGCTCTATCAGTACGAAACCTCTTGAAGACTCAAAGGCTAAATGCGTTACACACTAGATTCAGGAATCTGTTGTGCATCTATTTTCAACGTCTCTTGTACTATGAAGTAAAGGCAAAGATACTTGATCGAGTTACATCCTCAACGACTAGTTCCTACAAAGGCTATATATATGGCTGAAGATTCAAGTTTGAATCTTAACAAGGATTCTACTGATGAAGGAGTAGCAAGATCAGACAATTATCAACACTAATGTAATACGCATATTTTCTATTTTAGGGTGTAATTGTAAAATCCTTATGCAGAAGCGCACGCGATTGTAAAAGTCTTATGCAGAAGCGCACGCGATTGTAATCATGAAGTGGTTATAATGAAAATCTCTTGTGAGGCAAGAGGACTGGAGTAATCTTAGTTAGGGGAGGAACCAGGATAAATCTTGTGTCTTCTGCTGTTATTTTATTTATTCTGTTATATTCGCTGCCAATGAATTAAAACAGAATCTGAACACCAGTTCTGATTTTGAAACTCTAATCAGAAGTTAAATTAAATAAAACGTGAAACACAATTCAACCCCTTTCTTGTGTACTTTTCACACCTTCAATTGGTATCAGAGTATGGTTTGTGCTTAACACTTAATAGTGGCGCAGATAATGATCCAATAAGAAAAGTATATTTATTCTTCAAGAAGGAATCAAGTGCAACATGAAAAATACCATATGGATTTTCCTACCATATTCAAATGGATGACTCCACTGAATTAAATGATGGAAAAACTAAACATATCTTTAACTCATTGGACTTGATAAAGGGTTACTGAAGGTCTATAGAATATCCTTAAAAGAGGTATTAATATAGAAGTTAATGATGTTAAAAATGATCAACTTGAAAATCTCTTTCACCAAATCAGAAGATGTATATTGAATATCTTCAGAGATAGTTGCATTATGGTAGATGCTCTATCTCACTCAGTATATCAATATCATTGATATATCTGATGCTTGGACTATCTTTGAATTCTTTTGCTCAGATTTGTGGGGATCAGTTTTTGAAACTTGAAGTAGTTACACTTCATCTAATCTTTTCAAGCAAATTCTGAGAAGATTGCTCTTTGACTTAAATCTAAAGTCATAGCTTTTTTATGAAGATTTGTCTTGCAATCTTCAAAGGAAAGAAATTTTGCTGTGTTTTGAAGATTTTTCTTACAATCTTCAAAGGAAAGAAATAAAGTTAGATGATGAAAAACTATTCAACAAATTACCTTCTCAATTTGGCTCAGTTCCTTGGAATGACTGATGATGGGAGGCTTAGGTTTATTTTTAGAAAAAATTCCATAATGACTGAATGGACTGTGATATCTGTTGTTAGAAGAGTAACTTCAGAAGCTTCTGAAATCCCTATATTTCAACTGATCTCCCAGATATGAAACCAAGAAAAAACACTAACAAAACCTAATATCAGATGTTCTTCAATGTCTAGTCTTTTGAAGCTGATATTAGTGCAGGATACAGATGAAAATAAGCATTTATGTTATGAAATAAAAAAATTAAGTATTGAAGAGTAAGAGATGTTGTTAAAGCTATCTTGCTTCAAAATATTTGATAATGTGGAGTTTGTTCTTTAAGGTGATATCTTAAGAAAATCCATTGCTTCTTATTTGAGGACCATTATGGAAGTTGTCTTAAAACACATTTCTATGAGAAATCTTCAACTTTTTTTTTTGAGTTCTTCCAGCCGTACTAAGATAGTACTTTGATCTACTTTATGTCAATTTCTGATAGCTAACATCATCTAGTTCTGAGCTTATCAATGATTTCAGAGTCAAAAGATTTAATCCCAGACAATGAAATTAGTGACATTACTTAGAACAAGATTTTGTTTCTATTATATCTCATCCTAGACTTATAATGTGGAGTGACTTATGATTTTGCTATTATATTGATATGTAAGGAAAATAAGAGTCTGGTTGTACTTACATGTATGGTCTTATAGAAATATGAGTATCATAATGTATCTGCTACAAATATCAAGGAAATAAGCAAAGGCATCTTCCATAAGGTTGTTTACAACATTTATTGGAGGAAGAGCCAACAGCCCAGATTCAAGTACTGGTGGTACTGAATTTGGTGAGAGTAGTGGGATCAATGGTTAGACAGACATTGAATCAGAATCCACTCAAAGCTGTATTCAGAGTATTGGTCAAGTCTGAATATTGAATCAAGTCTGGCCAACAAAAAAAAAGGTATGCTTGTTCTTTTCTAGCTTATCTTTTGATTCAATGAGACATTTGTATAAATGTAAATATAAAGTTTCTGTTAGACTTCTAGAGAAGTTCTTTTAAAAAGGAAAAACTTCATAAATCTTTAAGACGAAACTCTGTTATGTTTGTCTATACTGAATGCCTCATTAAGCCAGATGACGATCATATTTATGGAAATAGCTTCTCACTTTTTGTGTTGATATTATTGCTTGTTAGTTGTCTAAAGAAGACAATTCAATATTCATATATCACTCATGAACCTTGCTTCAAGTAAAGTGATAGTTCTGAATAGAATCTTAGAGACTTATGACTGACAGATGATATCTCTGTCTAAGTCTAGATCTACTAGACTCTGAAGGATGATAGCTTCTGAAAGTCATCAGATTTTGATATTTAGAAGAAGATTCTTTTTTACTGTCATAACATTTTAAGTAAAAAGTTTTTCAAAAAAACACTTTATAATACTTAAATTTTCATATAGGTGAAACTCATTTAGTGGAATTGAAATATTTGCTGGATAAAGAACCTTTGGGTAATGATGTTTTCTCTTTTGGTACTTGCTGTTACTATTCCTTGTCTTGTGAAACATCGTTGTGTCCTTTTTCTGACAAGATTCTTATTCTTGTAAGATTCTTATTTAGTTCTTCTTCTTCTTCTTCTTCTTCTTCTTTTCTTCTTGTTTGTGTGCTGATCAAACCAAACCTGAGACGAGCTCTTCGGTTAATTCTCCTTTGAGCCAACTGGTTATCATCAATGAAAAGTTTATGAATTTTAATTAGTTTCTTAAGATTGGTTTCAACTTATGGAAGACTTTGTCTAAACAAGGTTGGAATGACTACTTTAGGATGCTCTGTGGTTTCACTTATCCAAGTCTTGTCAAATAACTTTGGATCAATGCCTCCATTGTTGAGCTAAATTTTGAGTATGTTATTCTGTCTAGTGTAACTGTTGTTTCTATTACATTCACCTCTAAAGAAATTGCAAATGTGATTAGTTGTGAGGAGTTTGGACAAAATCTCAGGAACTCTTGTTTGGGAACACTATCTTCTTATGTGGCATATATTTGTAGACCCATTGTAATACCCCAAATTTTACCCTTATAGTTAGCCAGTCATTTCGCATATCATCTCATATGTACATTGCTAACCGCTAACCAGTTATGGAGGTTTTTGTTTTGCAGATTTGGTTCCAGGGGTATTTTGGTCATTTTACACAACTTCTGCTAATTCCTTGAAGACGGGCTGTTATTAAGGTATGAGGCGTTTGATACACTATTTTAGAGGCGTTTACTTATCCCCAGGTCTGATTGAATTAAGGTGCCAATTTGATGTGGTCGGTATTAAAACTTGTCAAGCACAACTGGATTTAAGATCCATTCCATCGCTCATGGTTTATTTCCAAAGCGCTTCCGTTCTGTTATTAAGGCACAGTCATAATTGGGTATTGTTGATTTGTGGCTCTCGGCGTTTGGTCAGGGGAATTTAATTACGATTAGTTTTGTTGTTGATGCTGAAATTGTCGTGATTACGGTGCACATACGCATTTGGTTACGAAATGGTTGGTTAACATTTAAAAGGGATTTTAATCGGATGATGAGATGAGGATTACAAATGAGACGAGTCCACAAATAAGAATATCACTTGGGAGTGTTTATGTTTTATGCCTATGTTAATGAATTAAATACTTGTGGATTTATTCACAAATGTTTATATTTTTAACTAAGAATAAAATATAAATGAATTCAAATTTTGGGAATTTTATTTCATAAAAGAATCTCATCATACAAGAAATAAAGAATACTTCACATTTCAGAAATAATGTTACAAGGAATTACATTGATCCTTAAGGTATCTATCCTAAATCCTAAAAAGTTCCTAAGTGCCTTTATGTTGTCTCTAAGCTCCTCCACAGAATCTCCGACTAACCTGCACATCAAAGCAAAACAAACAATATAGAAAAAGGTTAGAAGATGCTTTTGACACTCTCAGAACGATGTCATCATCGAGTGCCGGGAGTGGCACAACCGAAGCTGCGTCCTACCCCCGTTACCGATCCGCGCCGTGGGCATCAGATCAGGTAATGCTTGTTCTTATCGATACGGGACATCCGAGAGATAGAAAAAATAAAAGAAGTGGGGCTGATTCGTTTTGCCGCGATTGGATTTCCAAACTGATACGAGAATAAGGCAACCTAGGCAAGTTTTGACTCAGACCCGGATGCCGGCAGGTCTGAGTCGCTTTGGTTCCGAAGTTTCCAACACCTGAAAAGCCACAAACGCATCAATGTCAGATTCAGAATTTGGAACTCAAAACTTAAATAGTTCAGGAGCAGCATCAGTTCTGAACCATGAGACACAACAAGCTGCGGCAAAATAACATAGGACAAGGTATCACAAGATTCAGCAACATCAGTTAAAGGCAAGTCCCCATTCAAACCAGTTTCAATGGCAAGCAACACATAAGTGAGCGCCAGCACAAAATCACAGCACAAGATCATAGCGAAACCGTACCAGAAAAGGAGCAAAGATGAGTTCAAGAAATCGCAGCGATATATCATGTTTAGAATGGGTCCCGAATGTGCAAAACACATCAGAAACAGAGCACCAAACAAGGGCTCAGTTATGAACATCATTGCCCAACAAACAAGTTACTGAAACAAGTATCAAACCATACTCAGTTCATGAAACAAACAAGTGCACAAACACAGGGCTCATCACCAATTTAATCAGAAGCAAAAATATAAACACAAGTCAGGGTTATAGTATCCTGTTCCAAATGGTTCAGACCCTAAGGTCATCATCACCGGGTAACCCTTCTCGATGGCTTTGACCTGGAAATAACCACACCATCAGTTGCCCTCTGAAAGAAGAAAAAGAAGAGTCAGTGAACTCGTATCAGAAAACGAATCAGAGCCAATACTGATATCTGAAACAACAGCAACAAGGCAGTAAATCAAAAGAATAAGTTCGATTCAAGACAAGCTCAGCGCAAGAACAATCAAAGAATCCCAAATTTGATCAGTTGAAACTCGCCTCAAATAAGATCCCCACGGGTCAAGGTCTGAAAACAACAATCAAATAATATCATAAAGGTTGTCTCAAAACCAAACAAAACCAGCCGAATCCATATCAGAAAAAAACCAGTTCATAAATCTGAATGTCATAATAGTGCAACACCTTTTGAACCAAATGAGCAAGCTCATTGCAGAAGATCGAAAGGCACAGTCCTGGGCTCAGTTCGAACATCACTGCCCAGGCAAGTATGTGTATCAGTCAGGTTATGAGTCCCCCGCCGGAAGTTTAACACAAGCATCAAAGATCAAAATTCCCCAAAGTTCATAACAGAACTCAAAACCAATAAACCCACCGCAACAGAAAATGGCGACTTCACTGGGGATCCCTAACTTTTGAGGGTTATCCCTAACTTGTTCATATTTATTACTATCTGCGTTATTATTCATTTGCATGTATATATTTGTGTTTTGATTGTGGGACTGTTCCTTGTGCTGTGAGATGAGTCCTACACCCGGATCTAGTGTACCTTAGGTAAATGGCAATAGACCAAGGAAACTGTACGACGTATATCGATACGGTTGATCTGGTGGCCATAGTTAGTGCGACTTCTTGGTTGGTGCTTATATTCCTTAAGTCAAGTTGAGGATAATATTGAGGCTGCCATATGTTGTCAATGCACTAACTGACTTTTAGAACCCTAGTTAACTCATCTTGGCCTTTAGAAAGTAGTGAGGTAACCGGCTTTGGTGCAGACTGAAGTTGGTTGACACTCGATACTACGCTCATTGAGATCTTAAACTTGGAGGGTTTTGGTTGGCAAGTAAGTTGCCTTCTGAACAACCACCCTTGTGAAGGATCAATGATATTGAGATCCCTTAGAACCTGGTTACTTTTGTAGGACAGGATGAACCATCTAACTTCAAGGGAGGGTACTTGCCTTTGAACCTCATGCAAGCCTTTAACCTAGGACTTTGTGTGTTTTCATGCATTGCATCCATAAAGCATCTCATTGCATTGTATTTCATGGAGTTCAAACATCATTAACGGATATCGCGGGATACCATAAATAAAAAATATAAAATGAAAAAACAAGAAAAAGATTTCTTTGGTACCCCACGACATTCGTAAATGTTTTGAATTCCATGAAATCTTCATTTACATTCACATTTTAGCATCATACTCTTGCATTGCATGTGTCTCCCGATTTCTCACACTCGGTTCTCTCACCTTCCAGTTTCGTCACCCTGAGTTCTCGGCACCAATACAACACCAGAGCTCAAACTCGGAAAAGAATGGAGGATCAGGCAAAAGAGATTGATCGCCTTAGCAATGAACTTGAAGACCTTCGAGGGGGTATGGGGCGTATGATGGAATTGTTACATGTCATGAATGCTAAGATGGATACCCAGCCCACTGTTGTTTCTGAGATTACCGGCGTTACTGTGGACCCTTCACCAAGTGTGACCGTAGCAAGGGACCCACCTTATGGTCTTGCTCCCGGTTTTGTGCCTCCTCAAGCCACTGTTCCGATTAATCAACCTGTTCAGCAAGCCGTGCCCTTGTTTTCTGAAGTTTCTAGGGGGGCTCCTATCTTTGCACCACCTGTTGTACACACTCGTGCGCAACCGTACTCCGATGAGGCAGTTTTTGATAATCTTGATGAGAATGTTGAGGGTTATGAGAAACATGATAAGCTTCGTGAGGAAGTAAACACTATCGTCCAGAGATTGAAAAAGGTAGAGGGTGATCAAATTTTTGGGACTGCTGCAAGGGATGTTTGTTTGGTCTCGGGTTTAATTATTCCCCCGAAGTTCAAAACTCCGAACTTCGATCGCTATGAAGGTGCCACCTGTCCTAAGAGTCATCTGATCATGTATTATCGCAAAATGGCTGCCCATGTTGAGAATGATAAACTGATGATTCATTGCTTCCAAGACAGTTTGAAGGGTGCTTCTTCCAAGTGGTATTTAACTCTGGACCAATCCCGCGTTAAGAGCTTTCAAGATTTATCTGACGCTTTCATCAAACACTACAAGTACAATATGGATCTGGCTCCTGACAGAAGACAGTTGCTGAGTATGTCACAAAAGAATTCTGAGTCATTCAAAGAGTATGCTCAAAGGTGGAGAGAGACTGCTTCGCAGGTAGAACCTCCTTTGACCGAGAAAGAGTTAGCTGATTGGTTTGTCGACACAGTCCGTCCAGAATTTTATGAGAGAATGGTGGGTAGTGTGACTTCAAATTTCTCCGACATCGTTGCTGTGGGTGTCAAGATTGAATTGGGTATGAAGAGTGGTAAAATGACAAATAATCATGGCGCTTCTAAGGATCAGCCGAAGAAACCTCCGTATAGCTCCCAGAAAAAGAAGGAGAGTGAGACTAATGCTATATCCTCTGGTAGACCAAGGGAACGCTTTTACCGGCATCCGCAAGGTTATGCTCAACCTCAAGGGTACCCAGTCCAATATGCTCAACAACCCTATGTGGCAGCTATTACGCCTTCTTTCAATCAACAGGTTCCCATGTATCAACCTATGCAACAACCTCCTGTTTATCCGCCTCCTGTCAACTACCTACAGGCACCCAACGCTCCTGCTCCTCAACAGCCAAAGAGTCCGGCTCCTCGCCAGAATGTTCCGAACAGAAGAACGTATAAGCCTTGTCCGCCGATTCCGATGACTTTTACCGAGTTGTATCCCTCTTTGGTCAAGCAAGGTCTAATCACCACTCGGGCTTTGGGTCCGCCTCCTAATCCTCTACCCGCCAATTACAACGCCGCCGCTCATTGTTTATTTCATGAGGGTGCGCCTGGTCATGATCTGGAGAATTGTTATGCTCTCAAAAATATTGTTAGAGATTTATTGGAAAAGAAGATTTTATCATTTGAGGATCCTCAACCAAATGTTAAGAAAAACCCTTTTCCTAACCATGAGAGTGTCAATGCCATTAGTGCTGATTCGGGAGAAGGTTATGCCCTTGACGTTGAACAGATTAAGACTCCTCTTAAGATGTTCCATTCGAAACTGTTTGAAGCCGGCTTGGTAGATACTTCCCACGTTGCATGCGTAAGTTGTGAAGCCAGTATTAAGGGTTGCATGTTGGTTCAGAATGATGTTCAGAGGTTAATTAATGAGGGTGTTTTACAAGTGACAAGCCAAGCCAAGAAGGATGTAGTTGCTGTGGTTGAGCCTGTTTTCCATCAGCCTGAATCAAAGAGTAAGGTACCAGTGTTTAATTTATCAGGGGCAGGCTCCGCCAACCTCGTGTTCGATATACCGAGGTCGTATATCCCTGAAGTGAATCAGCCTAAGCCTATAGTTATTCGAAGACCGAGTCCGTTTCCTTTCAGTGATCCTAAAGCCGTGCCTTGGAAATACGACGTGACGATGATTGACAAGGAGTCTGGGAAGGTTATTCCAAAGGAAGAGGTTAAGGACACTGTGACCAATATCGCAGAGGCAAGCAGGATGACTCGCAGTGGCCGTGTGTACACTCCCCATTCTAATAAGGATCCACCTAAGGAGACCACTAATATCCCTGTGCCTGCCAAAGACAAAGGTAAGGGAGCCGTCACGAATGATGAAGATGCCGAATTTTTAAGGATCATCAAGAAAAGTGACTATAAAGTTATCGATCAACTTCATCAGACTCCTTCCAAGATCTCAATTCTATCTCTGTTAATGAATTCACCCACTCATAGGATGGCCTTGCAGAAGGTTTTGACTCAAGCACATGTGGATCAAGATATTAGCACCAGTCGATTTAATAGTGTGATTGCCAATTTAACCGCCTGTAACACCCTCAGTTTCAGCAATGAAGAGTTACCGAAGGAGGGTCCGAACCATAATCGTGCTTTACATATATCGGTAAAATGTCAGGAGGACAATTTAGCGAGAGTGCTAGTAGACACCGGCTCTTCTCTGAATGTTCTACCCAAGAGGGTTCTTGATAAGTTGGCTTGTAAAGAGACTGTGTTGAAACCTACTCCTTTGGTTGTCAAGGCTTTCGACGGCTCTCGCCGGTCGGTAATGGGGGAGGTTGAGCTTCCTATCCTGATTGGTCCGCAAATTTTTAATATCACGTTTCAGGTCATGGACATTAATCCCAATTACAGTTGTTTACTTGGAAGGCCGTGGAACCATGCCGCTGGGGCAGTGACCTCAACGTTACATCAAAGGATGAAATTCGTGATCGATGGAAAGTTGGTTATTATACACGGTGAGGAGGATCTGATGGTCAGTAACTCGTCTTCTTTCCGTTACATCGAGGCCGATGAGAATGCTTTAGACATTTCCTTTCAAGCACTTGAGATCGCCAATGCTGTTCTGCAAGAAGTCGAAGAGACAGTGGGTCAGGGTAATCCATCTTTTGCATCTCTGAAGAGCACCAAATCAACAATTGACAGGGGCATTCCTGAAGGTTGGGGAGAGGTAATTGATGTCAAGACCAAGACTGATCGCTCTGGGTTGGGTTACAAACCAACTCAGAATGGAGCTGCCACGACCGTCGAAGGGCGTCCGAAGGTTATCCAAGAGGTATTTGTCAGCGGAGGCTTCCAAGTCAATGCCATCAGTGAATGTGAGAAAAATGAAGAGCTGAGCAACCTGGTGTTTAAGGGTGATGCAGTTTTGAGCAACTGGGAGGCCGTAGAGATCCCTGTTATTTTTCCCTTGTCAAAGTAATTGTTTTTTTTAAGTTTCATTTACATTTTCAAATAAAAGTCTGTAGCTCTGCCCAAGGCTATAGGGTCGTTTTGTCGGGCCACCTTTCATTTCTAAAAAGATATTAATAAAAGCATTTTGTTCAATTCCACTTTGGTTCATTTGCGTTTTTCGTTTTCACCTTTAAAAATGAAATTGGCAACCTTTTTCAAAATAATAATTAAAAAGAAAAACAGCATTTCATTCTTACATGTCTTCGAGCATTTTAATTAAGTAAGCCTTCCATCATGCAGAGATATCGTAAACCTTGTTGGATCCAATGACTTTACTGACACTCCTGACTGGGATGCACCCATCAATCAAGCTGAGGACGAGGGTGAAGAAGATTTTGAAGTACCCGCTGAACTGACAAGATTGATTGAGTACGAGTACACAGAGCTTCAACCGCATAAAGAGCAGGTGGACCTAATTAATCTCGGTACAGATGAGAGCAAGAAAGAGGTCAAGATTGGTGCAATGCTTGGGACGGAGATTAGGCCGAGGTTGATTGAGTTGTTAAAAGAGTATATTGATGTGTTTGCGTGGTCGTATCAAGATATGCCGGGCCTAGACACGGATATTGTTGTTCACAAGTTGCCGCTTAAGCCAGATTGTCCGCCTATCAAACAAAAGCTTCGAAGAACGAGACCCGACATGGCTTTGAAGATTCGAGATGAGGTTAAAAAGCAGTTGGATGTAGGTTTCTTGGCAGTCGCAAAATATCCAGATTGGGTTGCCAACATTGTGCCAGTGCCTAAGAAGGACGGTAAAGTTAGTATGTGTGTGGATTACAGGGACCTGAACAAGGCAAGTCCGAAAGACGACTTCCCTCTGCCACATATTGATACACTTGTAGACAATACAGCCAGTTTTGCGTTGTTTTCATTTATGGATGGTTTCTCTGGCTATAATCAGATCAAGATGGATCCCGACGATCGAGAGAAGACTACTTTCATTACTCCTTGGGGAACCTTCTGCTACAAAGTCATGCCCTTCGGTTTAAAGAATGCAGGGGCAACTTACCAACGTGCTATGACCACTCTTTTTCATGATATGATGCACAAAGAGATTGAGGTGTATGTGGACGATATGATAGCCAAATCTCAAAGTGAAGAGGAGCATTTAGACCATTTGGTGAAGCTGTTTGAACGACTCAGGAAATACCAGTTGAAATTGAATCCTGCAAAATGTACCTTCGGTGTCAGATCCGGAAAATTGCTTGGTTTCATTGTTAGCCAGCGAGGGATTGAGGTGGATCCTGACAAAGTCCGAGCCATTCAAGATATGCCGGCTCCGCGAACCGAGACGCAAGTTAGGGGTTTTCTGGGGCGTCTGAATTACATTTCCAGGTTTATCTTTAATATGACCGCTACTTGTGAGCCGATATTCAAGTTGCTTTGCAAGGGGCAGACAGTTGAGTGGAACCCTGATTGTCAGAAGGCGTTCGTGAAGATTAAGGGTTATTTGCAAGATCCCCCTATTCTGATCTCGCCCGTACCTGGAAGACCGTTGTTTATGTACCTTACCGTTCTCGAGAAGTCTATGGGTTGTGTGCTTGGACAACATGATGAGACTGGGAAAAAGGAACATGCGATTTATTACCTGAGCAAGAAGTTTACCGATTGCGAAAACAGATACTCACCATTAGAGAAAACTTGTTGTGCATTGGCATGGGCCGCTAAGCGCCTTCGGCAGTATATGGTCTGTCATACCACGTTATTGATTTCTAAAATGGATCCGATCAAGTATATTTTTGAAAAACCTGCTCAAACCGGGAGGCTAGCCCGTTGGCACATGTTGTTATCCGAATATGACATCCAATATGTACCCCAGAAGGCGATTAAGGGTAGTATTTTATCTGATTATCTTGCAGACCAGCCAGTTGAAGATTATGAACCTCTTAAGCTCGATTTTCCTGATGAGGATATTTTGTTGATTAAAAGAGATTGCGAAGAGCCAGATCCGAGCGAAGGTCCAGAACCAGGTCTTTGGTGGAAGATGATGTTTGATGGTTCCTCAAATTTCAATGGGCATGGTATAGGCGCCGTTTTGATGAACCCAAAGGGTGGATTCACTCCATTTACAGCAAGATTGGACTTTGAGTGTACTAATAACGTCGCAGAGTATGAAGCGTGTATCCTCGGCCTCGAAGCAGCAATTCACCTCCGAATCAAACTTCTTAAAGTAAGTGGTGACTCAGCCTTGGTTATTTACCAGGTACAAGGCAAATGGGAGACGAAGAATGAGAAGTTAATCCCTTATAAGGACTATATTATTGAGCTGATCAAGTATTTCGACGAGATAGAATTCGAGCATGTTCCTAGATCCGAGAATCACGTAGCTGATGCATTAGCCATGTTAGCATCTATGTGGAAAGTTAAATTCGTTAATGAAGCACCTCTTATCCATATTGAGCGCAAGGTTGAGCCCGCTTATTGTCAGACGGTCGAAGAAGTTGAGGTGGATGAAAAACCTTGGTTTCACGATATCAAGAACTATCTCGTCAAGCAGGAATATCCCGAGGGTGCTACTGGTCTAGACAAGAAAATATTGAGAAGACTGGCGTCCAAATTCTTTATCAGTAATGGTGTGCTATACAAGAGAAATCACGACATGGTCCTGCTCAGATGTGTTGATAAACAGGAAGCGGACATGTTACTGCAGGAAATTCATGAAGGGACCTTCGGGACTCATGCCAATGGTTATGCTATGTCCAAGAAGATGTTAAGGGCTGGGTATTACTGGTTAACCATGGAAGCCGACTGCATCCGATATGCTAGGAAATGCCATAAGTGCCAAATTTATGCTGATAAAATGCACGTACCTCCGTCACCGTTGAATGTTTTGTCTTCACCATGGCCGTTCTCTATGTGGGGCATCGACATGATTGGGGCAATTGAGCCGAAAGCTTCTAACGGTCATCGTTTTATCCTTGTTGCCATTGATTATTTCACCAAGTGGGTAGAGGCTGCCTCCTACACTAACGTGACCAAGCAAGTGGTTACCCGATTCATCAGGAAAGAGATCATCTGCCGCTATGGGGTCCCAAGCCGGATAATAACTGACAATGGCACCAATCTGAATAATAAGACTATGAAAGAGCTGTGTGATAGTTTCAAGATCACGCACCACAATTCTTCTCCGTACCGTCCTAAGATGAATGGAGCCGTTGAAGCTGCAAATAAGAATATCAAGAAGATCCTGCAAAAGATGGTTGTGACTTACAAAGATTGGCATGAGATGTTACCGTTTGCTTTGCATGGATACAGAACCTCAGTGAGAACTTCGACAGGGGCAACACCTTTCTCATTGGTGTATGGAATGGACGCCGTGCTCCCCATCGAAGTAGAGATACCTTCCTTAAGAGTGTTAATGGAGGCTGAACTTGAGGAAGCTGAGTGGGTTCAAGACAGATTGGATCAGTTGAATCTCATTGACGAGAAGCGTTTGACAGCCATGTGCCATGGGCAATTATATCAGAAACGGATGAAAAGAGCGTTTGATAGGAAGATTCGTATCCGTGAGTTCCGTCAAGGAGAGCTCGTACTCAAAAAGATCTTGCCAGTACACAAAGATATGCGTGGAAAGTGGATGCCCAATTATGAAGGCCCGTTCGTTGTAAAGACTGTCTTCTCCGGAGGGTCTCTAATACTTACGACAATGGACGGTGAAGAACTAGCACATCCCGTGAATTCTGATGCAGTCCGAAAATATTATGCCTAAAAACCCGCTAAGTCGAAAACCTGCAAAAGGCGACTTAGGCAAAAGTAAGGGTTGGAAAAAGAAAAAGAAATAAAAATAAAAAGCTCGCTAAGTTGAAAACCCGAAAGGGCGGCTTAGGCAAAAAGAGCGTCCCGGTGGATTGAAAACCCGAAAGGGCGGTCCATGCAAAAGTTAGGGACAAAGGCATTTCATTGCATCAGAAGACACTGATTATCTCAAACACACTTTCCGCATGAGAGCCATGTTTCAGTTCTTTCATCCTTGCCCAAAGCAGGATTCTGGATTAGTCTTAGTTATTAGTGTCAGTAGGTGTCGTTGGATTCGATGTAACCTTTTTCCCATGTTGCCAATTTCAAAATGTAATCATCTGTGGAGCTATGCCTTCAGCAAGCAGCCACCCTTTAATAAAAGATACCATCTCGTTACTTACATTCCTGGGTGCATTGCTCTTTATTGTTATGCAAAATGCGTTTATTCTTAAAATTTGAAAATGAAAGGTGCATTGTAGATTTTTCAAAACTGTTTTTCAAAAACAAAACAAATTTGAAATGTAATAAATTACTTTGACTAGTGGAAATTCCGACAGGATCTCTTCATTCCCCGGAAGTATCATTATTGCAGAAACACTTTCAAACCATTGCCCAGTGATAGTCCCCAGAGAGACTATAAGCTGACAACTTTTTCTTGGGTAACTCGAAAGTGTCCCTCAGGTTTTCTTCTCCCCATGTGAAGACGTGATACTGTGCACCCAAGCAAATTATCTTCTCCCCAGAAAATTCAGAACTTTAAAACCAGAGTTGGTTCCACCATTGATCCTTCTTACCCATGATTGACGTATTGGTTGCAGAGAACGCAGGGTATCTCCGTCGAGATGTTTATTTCGTCTCTCGTCCTGTCTCTAGTCTGTTTCGTCAGCATACGCAAGGGCATAAGCATCACATGCCTATTCATTACATATTCATTACATATTCATTACATACTCATTACATACTCATTTCATAACATCTTGCATACATAGACATCTTACATACATTCACATTAACATATGCATCAACATATGCGTTAGCATTCACAGGTTCATTGTGTCTCTCCATCATTGGTTGTTACCGCCGAGTAACTGGGTTTGTCCATTCTCTCCAAATAGATTGTCAGCCCTAAGCATAAAATACATAGGTGTTTCCAGTTTCCCCACAGAGATCGATCCTCGTGGATGACGGTTACTTCAGCTATCTTTCCTCGCCAGGATAAGATATTTACCCTTCGAGTTCATTCCCTCGATGGAGTCTTGATTACCAGTCTTCTTTCTAGCTCGATCCTAGATTGAATCTCAGTCTTGTCGGTCGTCAAGCCCAACCGGACGTGCATTTATTTTGCACCATCTAAAGATTTTCACCATACCATGACAGATACGCGACTATCTCGCTTGAGAAGTTTATCACCGTACCCGGACGTGCATTTATTTTGCACTATCTTTCAAGAAAATCAACTACAATCCTTTACAGATACACGCCAGTTCACGCCTGGAAAATATATCAGTACAACACTTTACGATCCTCCATGTTACAACCCTTTACACTTTACATCTTACAGCATCAGCATACGACATTTCTCACCTAAGAAGTCGATCATATCCTCGTTACGACTCGCAGCAAATGGCCATCTCCATGGAGTAGTTGGGCTTCCATTTATCTGCCGTCTTGAGGTACGAACCAATTCGTATTCAGGAGAGCACGATCTTGAGTTACGGGGAGGTTTGAGCAGTTTCATATTCAGGAGAGCACGATTCTGAGTTATGAAGAAGTTCATTTATCCTTTAGTAAAAGAAGGAGCGGTTTCATATTCAGGAGAGCACGATTCTGAAATATGAGTATATTCAGTCATCCAGTTTCATATTCAGGAGAGCACGATTCTGAAATATGAGTATATTCAGTCATCCAGTATCATATTCAGGAGAGCACGATTCTGAAATATGAGTATCTTCAGTTATCCACTTTCATATTCAGGAGAGCACGATTCTGAAATATGAGTATCTTCAGTTATCCACTTTCATATTCAGGAGAGCACGATTCTGAAATATGAGTATCTTCAGTCATTCAGTTTCATATTCAGGAGAGCACGATTCTGAAATATGAGTATCTTCAGTCATTCAGTTTCATATTCAGGAGAGCACGATTCTGAAATATGAAGAAATTCAGTCATCCAGTATCATATTCAGGAGAGCACGATTCTGAAATATGAAGAAGTTCAGTTTACCCGTTTCATGCTCAGGAGAGCACGATCTTGAAGCAGTTTATTTATCCTTCAGTAAGAGAAAACTCAGAATCGTATTCCAGGCGCCGACCTTAAAATGCGAGAAGATTTATTTATCAGATAAGCAGCAGCCTCTTTATTTGAGTGCTTATCCATTTTTTGCACATAAGTCCCTTCCAACGATAAGTGACAGTTCTCCCTCAAGAAGCTTATCAGGGCAATTCCCATCGAAGTCCATTTATTTTGGGCATACAGTCGGTTTTTACCCTGTATATTTGCTACGGAGTTCCGAAAAGTCCGTTTGATCCTGTCACGAGGGGTAGTTTACAAAAGCTTGGATGTTATTCTTTGCTCAATGCTCCAGCATTCTGTAATCGATCTTACCATCGTACGTGATCCAGTTTTATTTTTAGATTCCCCAGTGGAGGCCGTCTCATAGGTACCATCTCCATTTAAGGATCTCGTTCCTTTTCTAAAAAAGTGACAAATGGTCATTCGCACCAGTTGACTATCATTTTTTAGAATCCCCCAGTGTTGTACTGTGTCTCAGCGTGTCTTTTTCCCCAGTGAGTTCTTCTCGTTGGCGTCTGTCCCGGTGTCGTCATGTTCGTCAGTATTTTCGCATTCATTATTCCAGCATACGCATCATATCATGTTCACGGCATCATCTGCATTAAGCTGTTCCCGTTTGGTCCATGGCATTGCATATTGTCGCATATAAGGGCAAAATTTTCGGTTATCTATATTTAAATCTCTCCACCACGATTCCTCGAGTCTCTGTCACTCAAATCGTCCGGTGTAGCTATTTAAATAGGGGCAACTGTAATACCCCAAATTTTACCCTTATAGTTAGCCAGTCATTTCGCATATCATCTCATATGTACATTGCTAACCGCTAACCAGTTATGGAGGTTTTTGTTTTGCAGATTTGGTTCCAGGGGTATTTTGGTCATTTTACACAACTTCTGCTAATTCCTTGAAGACGGGCTGTTATTAAGGTATGAGGCGTTTGATACACTATTTTAGAGGCGTTTACTTATCCCCAGGTCTGATTGAATTAAGGTGCCAATTTGATGTGGTCGGTATTAAAACTTGTCAAGCACAACTGGATTTAAGATCCATTCCATTGCTCATGGTTTATTTCCAAAGCGCTTCCGTTCTGTTATTAAGGCACAGTCATAATTGGGTATTGTTGATTTGTGGCTCTCGGCGTTTGGTCAGGGGAATTTAATTACGATTAGTTTTGTTGTTGATGCTGAAATTGTCGTGATTACGGTGCACATACGCATTTGGTTACGAAATGGTTGGTTAACATTTAAAAGGGATTTTAATCGGATGATGAGATGAGGATTACAAATGAGACGAGTCCACAAATAAGAATATCACTTGGGAGTGTTTATGTTTTATGCCTATGTTAATGAATTAAATACTTGTGGATTTATTCACAAATGTTTATATTTTTAACTAAGAATAAAATATAAATGAATTCAAATTTTGGGAATTTTATTTCATAAAAGAATCTCATCATACAAGAAATAAAGAATACTTCACATTTCAGAAATAATGTTACAAGGAATTACATTGATCCTTAAGGTATCTATCCTAAATCCTAAAAAGTTCCTAAGTGCCTTTATGTTGTCTCTAAGCTCCTCCACAGAATCTCCGACTAACCTGCACATCAAAGCAAAACAAACAATATAGAAAAAGGTTAGAAGATGCTTTTGACACTCTCAGAACGATGTCATCATCGAGTGCCGGGAGTGGCACAACCGAAGCTGCGTCCTACCCCCGTTACCGATCCGCGCCGTGGGCATCAGATCAGGTAATGCTTGTTCTTATCGATACGGGACATCCGAGAGATAGAAAAAATAAAAGAAGTGGGGCTGATTCGTTTTGCCGCGATTGGATTTCCAAACTGATACGAGAATAAGGCAACCTAGGCAAGTTTTGACTCAGACCCGGATGCCGGCAGGTCTGAGTCGCTTTGGTTCCGAAGTTTCCAACACCTGAAAAGCCACAAACGCATCAATGTCAGATTCAGAATTTGGAACTCAAAACTTAAATAGTTCAGGAGCAGCATCAGTTCTGAACCATGAGACACAACAAGCTGCGGCAAAATAACATAGGACAAGGTATCACAAGATTCAGCAACATCAGTTAAAGGCAAGTCCCCATTCAAACCAGTTTCAATGGCAAGCAACACATAAGTGAGCGCCAGCACAAAATCACAGCACAAGATCATAGCGAAACCGTACCAGAAAAGGAGCAAAGATGAGTTCAAGAAATCGCAGCGATATATCATGTTTAGAATGGGTCCCGAATGTGCAAAACACATCAGAAACAGAGCACCAAACAAGGGCTCAGTTATGAACATCATTGCCCAACAAACAAGTTACTGAAACAAGTATCAAACCATACTCAGTTCATGAAACAAACAAGTGCACAAACACAGGGCTCATCACCAATTTAATCAGAAGCAAAAATATAAACACAAGTCAGGGTTATAGTATCCTGTTCCAAATGGTTCAGACCCTAAGGTCATCATCACCGGGTAACCCTTCTCGATGGCTTTGACCTGGCAATAACCACACCATCAGTTGCCCTCTGAAAGAAGAAAAAGAAGAGTCAGTGAACTCGTATCAGAAAACGAATCAGAGCCAATACTGATATCTGAAACAACAGCAACAAGGCAGTAAATCAAAAGAATAAGTTCGATTCAAGACAAGCTCAGCGCAAGAACAATCAAAGAATCCCAAATTTGATCAGTTGAAACTCGCCTCAAATAAGATCCCCACGGGTCAAGGTCTGAAAACAACAATCAAATAATATCATAAAGGTTGTCTCAAAACCAAACAAAACCAGCCGAATCCATATCAGAAAAAAACCAGTTCATAAATCTGAATGTCATAATAGTGCAACACCTTTTGAACCAAATGAGCAAGCTCATTGCAGAAGATCGAAAGGCACAGGCCTGGGCTCAGTTCGAACATCACTGCCCAGGCAAGTAAGTGTATCAGTCAGGTTATGAGTCCCCCGCCGGAAGTTTAACACAAGCATCAAAGATCAAAATTCCCCAAAGTTCATAACAGAACTCAAAACCAATAAACCCACCGCAACACCCATCTTATACATCAGAGGTCTCAAATCTTCTTCCTGATGCTATTGTTTGAAATTAGATTCTGAATTCAAACTTACTTCCTAAGGATAAGGATTTAGACCAAGTGGACCCTATTGAAAAATATTTTCTTCTACTTCTTAATTCAGATTTGAAGATTGATCTTCCTCAAGTTATGTTTGACCATCTGAAGAGGTCAGTTTCTTCATTTAAAAAGGGAAAAACCTTCTCCATTCCTTATGGATGAGTTATTTCTGAAATACTTGTTCAGCAAGGGGTTAACATAAGTTCTTAGGCTAGTTCTTCCAATATTTGGAGAGACAAGTTTGAAGCTATCTATGAAAGATTCTGATGTTATATTTTTACATAGTTATGCTTTGTATGTTGTTGAAATCTTTGTATTAAGCATCTTATTAATAAATGCAGAGTTTGTTCATGCTTGTGTTTAATTCTAACTGATTAATGTTTATTCTTGTTGTTCAATAAATATCTGAAATAGATAAAATAACTCAAATGTTTGCAACTTATTTCGTTAATAAAAAGGAAGCTATTACAAGACAATTGGATTTTCTAGTCTAATGGATGAGCCCTAAGGAATTCCCTAGGATCATCTGACATGTCCAGATTATCTAAGAAATCTTGTCATTCTTCCTTAGAAAACTCCAAAGCCTCCTTTCTCAGTTTGTTTTTACGTCTGGATCTAGAAGATTTTCTTCTTCTGTGAGTCTTCACAAAGGATGCTAAAGAGGATAGCACTTTTAAGGCTGTCTGCTTGCTTGCAGATCCTTCAGGTCCTGCCTTGCCTTGGTTTGCTTGAGTTGTTGCATTCAGTAGTGTTGTCTTTCTAAAATCAATCTTTGGCACCGAGATTTTCTTTTCCTTATACATCTTGGTGTCCTAGGAATTAAGTGATGATGGAAGAAAGCTTACTAGAATCCTTTTTATGGACGTGCTACATACATTGTCTTGAGTTTAATATTATTTAAGCACTGATTAAATCTTATCAGTACTCTAATAATGACTCTTGGAAATGTGATCTAGCAGTCTAACCTATTAAGATTCTCTAAGTAACTATGAGTTTATGTTTGATCTATTTTAACTATCATTTCTGTGTCGGTTTCACTTTGTTAATGTACTTTCAAAAAATCTAAAGAAATTGTTGGAATATACTTGAATGCTGAAAATAATTCTTGGTCAAATAAACTATTTCATTAATATTAAACTGATGGATTACAAAAATATTTTTAAAAAGGGGAACAAGGTTATTCTAGAAGAGATCCATAGCTGAGGATCTCGTGCCCAACGGTGACCACTGCTGCTATAGTTCACCACTTCGTCTTCAGAATCAACCACTTCTTCCTCTTTTATGACTGGGAGAGAGCGGTTGAACTACTTGTTGACCCTCTTTTTCTTCTTTGACCTCTTCATGCTTTATCTCTTTGGCTTCAAAGAAGCTACTGCAGAACCTCATTCTGAAGGTCGTTCAGGTACTGCTGAAGTTGCCTCTTCTGAAGTAAGTACTACTGAGGGCAAAGGCTCAGTTGTAGAAGACTCAATAGCAGCTCACCTCTAAGGGGATTGGATTGCTAAACTTGTAGAGTGTTGCACCCTAAAATTTGCTCAACCTTATTCCTTGGATTTATGTTTCATCATCATTAGCATTTGCATGTAGGGTCATGTATATAGACTAACCATCTGCATAGCATAAGCATAGCAAGTCATTCAACAGGGGACCAATCATTACTTCCATCTCTAGAGGCCTAGCAAGAGGTTATCATCATAATTCAACCTCATTCAAGTCATCAGGAAAGAATTTGAAGGCAAAGAGTTCAGCAGAGCAAGCCTTGGGATCATCTCCTAGCTGAGGGTATCTGAGGGTCAACAAGAGGGTTATGAGCTGTGGATTGAAGGTATGGAGAGCATCTAGACATCTTGAGAGACTTACAAAGTCATTTGGAGAAGAAAACAAGTCATTGATGAAAGCACAAGAGCTACAGTTGAAGACAGTCAACTAGGGTTTTATCTGGGTCAACCCTAGGTCAACCCTAGGTCAGTTGACTGACTTAAGAGGGCATTCAAGTCTATTGGAGAGATGTGGGGATCAATATTGGACATGGAGAATAAAGATATGGAGATATGACAAGGAGAATTCAAGAAAAATCAAGGAGAAGAGGAGTTACTAAATTAGGGTTTCTCTGTAAAATCCCCTAGTTTAGGTCAAAGTTCCAAGCAAGATAAGTCAAAATGCTAACTTCAAATGGCTTCTTGGCCAACATGAAACTTGTAGAGAATCTCAAGACCTTTAATTTGAGTGGTGGAAGACCTCAAGGAGATTTATAGAACTCAAGTTATGGTCCTTGCAAGTTACAGGTCATCTGGGGTGTCTGAATTTTTGTCTGTGAAAGTGACTTGACTTCCAAGCTAGTTTTACCCCTCAAGGAGATTTCAAATGAATTCTTGGTCAACATAAGAGTTGTTCCTCATTGTCTTAGCTTTCTAGAATGGTATGGCATGCCTTCATATGATGTGGAGAACTCAACTTATGGTCTTGACAAGCAAAGGGTATTTTGGGCATTTGTGAATTACAGGTCATTTTAACCTATACCCAAAACTCATACAAGGAGGCCTCAAATGGAAAAACTTACAACATCAAACTTGCTCCAAATGGGATTTTAAGTCTAGAAAGAAGGTCACAAGTTATTGGAGAAGCTCATAGCATGGAGTTGCATGATAGGTCAAAATATGAACTAAAAAGGCTTATAAAGTGAATAATTTCAAGTTGGAAAATGGTTTGGGAGATTTACAAGTCCAAATGGAGACTTCCAATATATGATTTTGAATGGAAAAACAATTCTAAGAACAATGGTTCACCCACTTTTTTGAGTTTAGAAGGAAAAAATGAAGTTATCCATGGTTGCTTATCATTTAAGAAACATAATCAAAAATGAGCCAAAGTTTGAAAACAAGGGAATGTGCAAGATGGATCTAGAATGTTCATTTGGGGTCTATATATTCATGAAAGGAGAATTTGGCAAGGGTTGGCCTCATTTGCACCAAGAATTCCACAAAATTTCTCACACTTTTTCATTGGAGTTTCATTACAATTCTCTCAAAACCTTCATCAACTTGCATCAAAATCAACTCAATCTGATTCCATCATCATCATAGATCATAATTGAAGCAAGTTTCTGGTAGTTATCATCCATTTTCGAGTGCTTTTCTCAAGATTATCAAAATCACAAGTTCAAGTGGATTGCATGATTCAAGCAAGGAACCTCCAAGTTTGTGCATACAGAATTAAGTTCCTCAAGGATTGATCAAGATTCAACACTTAAAAGCTTCAGATCCACATCCTCCATAGCTGTTTCTCAAGATTTCTTACTAGGTAAGTTTTCATTCAAACTGCTTGATCTAGTTAATTTGGCATGATGTTGTTAGTTTAGATGCAATCTAGGTGGTTAGGAGATTAGTTTAGGTGAGTTTGGAACGATTTGGTGAGGCTTGTTAACAGGTGCCATAATCTGTTTGTGTTCGAATCTCTTGGATGAATGTGTTATAATTGCAACTTGATAGCATAGGTTAATCTCCATTAGATGTAGTTTAATTTAGGCTAGGTTTGAGGAGGATTGGTGATGGTCCATATCAGTGCATTTCAATGGAGGCCGAATGTTGATCCAATCATGTTTGTTGTTGTGGTGAGTTTCAAGACGAATTGATACCCTAAGCTTGTAGAGGGAGAGATTTGGAGCAGATTTCATGTTCACATCGTGTGGATTGGTTGCGTGTAGATGGAGAGCAGAGAGGTGGAACCTTGCTCGTGCATGGCTGCCATGGTGGAGCTGAAACCCTAGGTTGCAGATCAAGTGAGGAAGACGAAATCAGGGCCATTTATTTGGTGCAAGACCATTGACTTCCAAGGCAATCGTGTGGCCTGTATTTAATTTCAGAATTGGAGGGAGATGCGCTGGCCAAAACGCACCGTTTCATTAATTGAAACGGGCGGGCCTGAGTTTATGTTGTTATCCCCACCCCCCAGTCATAGGCCCAATTGCATTTCAACATGATTTTGGTTTCTATTTTCACCCCCCAGCGCGTTTTCATTATTCCATTGATTCTGATTGATGCTGGGCTTTGTCCAAAACGCTAATTACACCCCTGTCTGCCTGGCCCAGTGGACTATTAACTGCGCGTAGTTTCTATTTCAACCCCCCTCCCTCATTTAATTCAATTTTAATTTTCTTATTTCATTCTAATTTTTACCATTTTCATTAATTCATAAATAATTCATAAAAAATGCATTTTAATTCATTCTTTTTACCATATCTTCATTAAAATGTCTAGAATATTATAGGAAAATAAATTTTCATTTTTAGTTTTATTTCATATTTTTTACACATTTTCTAAATAAATGTCACATTAAATAATTCATTTCATGCATCATTTTTATGATTTTTGTTCTCTCACATGCTTTGATATTTTTTGATCACTCTTTTCATATTGTTTAGATGAGATATTAGGCTTGTAGAAATATTTTAGTTCCCATTTTTAGAGGTTAATTTTAGGTGATTAATAGATGCTTGAATATCATGAACAAAACTAGGGTTTAGGTGACAACTTAGGAGTTTGATTTCATTCCCCTTAGGACTTAGGGTTTGAATAGATTAGTTATGGGACTATAGGGGCTATGGGTAGTTATTAGATCCCTTAGAAAAGTTAGGATTCCCCTACTGCTATTATTACTGTCTGTATATCTGTTGTTTGGTGTGGTGTGCCCTCTGGGGTTTATTGATTGTTTGTATGGATATTGGGTTTGTCTGGGGCCCTGGGGAAGCTGAAGATTGGTGGAGATGAAGCCATTGAAGAGTCAAATGCTGAAGATCAACTGTCAGAGTTGAGGAGGAGTTTCTTGCTAGCAGTTGCTGAGGAGACTAGGGTTTAGGAGCTAGGCAGAGCTCTAGGTTAGAATGATTATTTCTCAAACATGGATTGCCTTGTCTGCATCCATTCTTCTCTGTGATTCAGAGTCTCTCTAAGACACTCACCCCCTTCCTTTGGAAGGCTTGGTGATAGTGTCTATGAGATAGAACTCTTGAGAGAAAATGTCTCTTGTGTTAGAAGCAGTCTGTTCACCACCTTTGGTAGTCAGCTGACTGCTTAACACCCAATTCACTCTTGTGACTAATCCCTCATCCTGGAGGTTTGAGCTTGAAGAAAAGCCATTGCAGATGGAAGACTGATGATCAAAGCCCTTGCCTGAAGGCCATGAAGATGGAGATTGATGCTTGTTGAAGCTTGTGAATGATTGGAGATTGCTTGAAGCCAGTTGTTGATTTAGAGCTGCTGATGCTGTTTCTTTTGCTGTATTTCATTTGCTGATGTATTGATTGGTTTTCTGAACTGTATTGTTTGCTGTTTACCCAGCTGGGTTGAGAGTGAAGTCTGTTCACTTTCGCCTATTGTTTTCTAGGTTCGAGGTTGAGTGGGACTCCCTTGCCTCGCTTGTATTGCTGCATCCATGCATTTTACTGTCTTATTGTATATATCTGTTATTGTTTCCGTTTCTGCCTATCCCTTAGGATCTCTGTTTTTCTCTGTACAAGAGAGGAGCATGATAGACACTAGGTCTTAACCCATGCATGATAACATTAGGTTAGTTTGTTTCCCTTCGCAACCGTAGGTTAGAGTTCTGTCTCTTTCTTTCTCAAAACAAACAGAAAAACACATAAAGATTTCAAACACAATAAAAGACACTTCTTCCGTAAAAGAATGTGAACTCACCAAAACGTCATTTTTGTCCGCTTGGACCGCTAATCAGAAAACCTTTTCAGAAGGAATAAAATCAACCAAGACAAGCCTGTGTCGTACGTGGCCCGAACTACGTTTGCTCTGATCTTTCATGCTGTATGAAAGTACGTAGGCATAGGATACGATATCCTAGCGAGCAACCTTCCCCTCCTTTCCCGTAGGTAGGCGAACTACGTTGACTCTGATTTCTCGTTCCAGACGGGAATACGTAGGCATAAAGTGCGATACTTTGCCGAGTCATTTTTATTTCCATTTTATTTTCTTTTTAACCCTTGACCTATAGTTTAGATAGAATAACAATCCATACCCGAAAACAAGCGTGGATCCCGTCGAGTACGACGGACGTGAGGGGTGCTAATACCTTCCCCTTGCGTAACCGACTCCCGAATCCAGGTTTTGGTTGCGATGACCATACCTTTTCCCGTCTGTGCGAGGTTTACTCTGAGCGTTTCCTTTCCCTCCCGTGGGATAAATAACGCACGGTGGCGACTCTTCTGTTCAGCCGGCGCCGATTTTCGCAGTAGCGACAGCTGGCGACTCTGCTGGGGACTTGATAGTTTCCTGGGATCCAACGTCCCTTAGGTGAGTCAATTTGGGGATCCAACGTCCCTTGAGAGAGTCAATCCTAACGCTTGTTTTCCCGTCGAGGATTTTGTATGGAGTTATTGTATATTTCTAACCCTGTATTTTTCAGCTTTATATACTGTTTATTATTGCTGTATCTGGGGTGTGACGGGTGTTCTGATATTGAGAGATAAGCCGGACCTGGGCTTGAGTGCACCTAGAATTAGAGTAGAAATTAGTGGGCGCCCGCTTGCTTTGCTTGCTTTGGTGTCCCATGAAATCTACACTCAGACGAGGTTCCTCTGGTTGGCCTCCTGCCCCTTCCTTTGGTTGGCGTGGGTTGCTGGTTAGTTGGATTGTCGACTCTGGGGACCGATCATTTGGAAGTTGGCTGAGTGAGGCCTCTTCAGGAATTGATGATGCCACTCCTTCTGGGAATCGTATCATCAACCCTGAAAGTCTGTGACGCCGACGACCGCATAGGATGCCGTACCTTGTGCCAGTTATAGGGCCACCCACCTGTGAGGGGATTCAGGGTTATGCAGGTAACTAGACCTCCAGACTACCGGTTATTTCCTGATCAGAGATCCGGGTTATTTATGGAGAGTTATGAGGTCTGTCAGAGACCATTTGGAGATGTATTCTGAGGTCTGTCAGAGACCAGTTATAGATGGGATTTGAGGTCTATCAGAGACCAGTTGGAGTTATGGTTTGAGGTCTGTCAGAGACCAGTGTTGGAGTTTTATTTTAGGTCTATCTGAGACCAGGGTTTGGTGACTTCTGGATGGTCTATCTGAGACCTTTCTTGATTGGGTTTAGGCTATTCAGCTGCAGCTTTGGTCCCTGTTGAATGTTACTTGCATTGCATCCCTGCATATACATTATCACTTGCATTTCACTAACGTGTGTCTGTGCTGCAGGTGCATTTGCATTTCCCTAGTTCTAGTGCCCAGACTTCTGAGTTTTGATCATGACTAGCCTACGGAGAACAGTTGCTTACAAATTGCCTACGCCTGATATTGTTCCTCTACTGGGGTTGATCTCTCTTGCTGATGAGGGTGTTCGTAGGAGTTTCCGGATGAGCTATGGTAGATTATTGAGATTGGTGTGCAAACCTACAGAGGTAGAGTTAGATGGGCTGTATGCTTTGATGCAATTCTATGACCCTGCTTTGAGGTGTTTTACGTTCTCTGACTTTATTATGGGACCAACCCTGGAGGAATACGCTGAGTATGTTGAGCTGCCTGTGCAGAACCAGGTTCCATTCATTCATTATGATGCCAAACCCAAGCCGGAGGAATTGGCAAAAGCCTTGCATGTTGATGCTTCTGAACTTGTGACTACTGTTTCCCGTGGAGTTCCAGGCTTCTCATTTCAGTTTTTAGTGGGTAAAGCCCAAGAGTACGCCAAGAATGGGTGCTGGGTTGCTTTCAATGCTGTGTTGGCTTTGTGCATCTATGGCATAGTTTTGTTCCCCAATATACCGGATTTTGTGGACTTCGATGCTTTCTACTTGTTCGCCGCTGGTAATCCTGTACCTACTTTACTCGGAGATCTCTACCACTCGCTGCATTACAAGAATGAGAAGGGAAGAGGGAAGAATGTTCATCTGTGTGTGCCCTTATTGAGTATGTGGTTTGAGAGTCACCTTCCTAAGAGAGGATCTGCTGCAGAGACTACAGTTCCAGTTGGTTGGCCGGAGCGTTTGATGAGGTTATCGTCGGAAGATATGGAGTGGTTTGATAGAGATCTGTTGGGATCTGAGCTCATCTTTAGCTGTGCTGGGTACCCTAATGTGCCATTGATAGGAAGAAAAGGGTGTATCAATTACAACCCTTCTCTATTCATTCGCCAGTTCGGATATGCGCTGAAGAATCCACCTCAAGAGGAAGAAGTACAGGAATCTCTGTATTTCACCGGTGACGTGAAGGAGGAGTTATTAGCCAAGTTGCGACGTGCCTGGACGCGTATTAACCGCAAAGGGAAGCCGTTGTTAGGAAAGAACGACTGTCAGGCCTATGCACCTTATAGAGCTTGGATTCAGGAGAGGGCTAGTCAGTTGAAGATGCCATTTCCAGATGCACCAATTCTTGATCCTATTCCGGTAGAAGAGCCGACTACTGTTTCTAGAGAAGCATATGAACAGGTTGTGAAGGAGAAAGGAGTCTTGATGAAGATTAACGAAGGGTTAGAGCAAGAGCTAGCCCAGGCACGCAGCGAGAAAAACAAGGCCGTATATGCTTTCCAACAACAGATTGAGCTGGTAAACAGGTTAGGATCTGAGTTGACCGAGGAAAAGAAGAAGCGTGAACGTCTGGGGCAAGAGTTCAGAAGTTCCCATGACATGCTAGAAGCCAAAAAGAAGGCGCTTGACGCAGCACACCGAGAGATATCTTCTTGCAACAAGACTTGGAATGCTACACTCACTAACAACAAGCAGAGGGAAGATAAGCTAAAGCAGCAAATTTCCGACCTCGAGGAGAAGTTGAAGTCTAGCATCAAGAAGTGTGAGGAAGAAGTGATGAACCGGTATAGTGTCCAGCATGCACTGAACAAGGCAATCAAATCCAGAGATGAAGCAGTGTCCCAGAAGCGAAAGCTAGAAGATTGCTTCGGGGAAGCGGCATGGGAAGAAACTGCTGAAGACGTACGCCGTGTTCTTAAGAAGAGAAACCAGCTTGTTGAAGGGCTGCTCGATCGACCAAGCCATCCGGAGACCAAGAAGTTGATAGAGGAGTACCAGACTTTTGGGAGGATCTGATCATTCCATTATTTGTATGCTTTATTTGCATAGTGCTGACCATCACCAGGATTGTTGGTTGAGGTCATGCCATCTTTGTACTCTCATTGATATTGTACCCTGGGCTTATTGATTCTCTCTGCTATATATGAGGCTTTCTATGATTCAGCTCCGGTATTCTTATTGTCAGCACTGTCACTGCACCGGCACCTTCGCACTAGAACTGGGGGAATGAACTTCCCTAATGCACAGACACATTGCATTGCATTCATATTCATATTGCATAACAGCTAATCTATGAATGGTGTCTTATCTCCTGCTTTGATTCAGGTACTTAACAGGATTCCAGATCAACATCCGCACCGCTATTCTACACGATCCAACTGTCGGAAAGTCATGGACCAGATTCAGAATGAGATGCAGGATGTACGCGAGAAGCTCGCCCTCTTCATGCAGACCATGGAGGCTATAGCAAAAGGGCAAGAGAATTTGCAGGCCATGGTCCAGCCTCTGTTGGCTCGCAACGCTGGTCATGGTAACGAAGATCATCAGTCTGTCCGGGTTGATACTGCTCATGGAGACGGCACTCCAACGCCAGTGGCTCCGCCTGTCGTCAATGTGAATGCTGCTAACGTCAACAACGCTACCGCTGCTGTGAATGGTAACGTCGGAGTTGGAAATGAAACTGCTGTCCATAACGCTGGGCTGGGTGATGTCAATGTGGGAGATAATCTCGGAGGCAATGGCTTTGTCAACGCTGGGTTCGGATTCAACGATCAGGGATTCAACAACACTGGCAAGTATGGCTTTAATGCTCAAGGCTTTGGGCAAGATGGTTATGGTATGGTCAATCAGGGCTACGGAGGTTTTGGAAACGGAAACGGTGCTGGTTTTATGGCTGGTGGTCCTGCTGGAGGTGTTCAAGGGTATGGCAACAGAGGCCGAGTTCCGGGGATGAATCAGGTCAGAGCTGGACGTAATAATGCGTATGATGTATACGGGGCTGGAAACGGTATGTGGCAAGAGGATCAACAGGAGGACGCCTTCTCTGGAGGGGGTTTTGACGGGCCGATGGATGATTCTCAAAAGATTAGAATGCTGGAAGAGCAAATGAAGGGAGTCCTAAATCAGAGTGCTGTAGGACTGGACATGGCAACAATGGGCTTGGTACCTGGGCTGAGGGTGCCAATCAAGTTCAAAGCGCCTGCGTTCGATAAGTACAAAGGAGATACATGTCCGAAGGTTCATGTACGAGCTTATTACAGAAAGATGTCTGCATACTCCACTGACGAAAGAATGCTCATGCATTTCTTTCAGGATAGTCTATCGGGTCCTTCCTTAGAGTGGTACATGGGGTTGGAGCCCACTGATATCAAAACTTGGAAGCAATTAGCAGAGGCGTTCGTAGCCCATTACAAATATAACAGTGATCTGGCACCCAATCGGGTCCAGTTGGCCGGGCTTTCGCAGAAGAAGGGGGAGAGTTTTAAAGAATACGCGCAAAGGTGGCGCGATATGGCTGCCAGGGTCCGTCCTCCTGTGGAAGATAAAGAAATGAACGATATGTTTGTTGGTACATTCACCGGGCTGTTTCATGATATGTTGTTCCATACGTCTCTGGCTAGTTTTTCAGACCTGATTTTGATGGGTGAAAAGATTGAGCGGAACATTAAGCAAGGAAAGTTCCAAGTTGACGAGTCAGCAGCATCTGGCAGTAATAGGAAAGCTTATGGTGGGCGCCGTCAGGGCGAAGCTAGCGCGGTATTTGGAGGCCGAGGCCGAGGCCGAGGCAGGGGAAGAAATCCATATCGTCAGCAGCAGCAAGTGTCGAGTGTCACCATCCCGTATCAACAACAACCAATCCAGCAACAACAACAGGTTCAGCAGCAACCAATGCCACAGCAGCAGCAGCCTCAGCAGGGGGCACAGCAAGCTCAGAGAAAATTCCAGGGTGGTAAGCCGAGAAGGGTGTTCGAGAAGCCTCCCTCTAACTATGCTGATTTATTGCAGACCTTGTTGGGATTGAATCTGGTGGAGAAAAGAACCTTGGCACCGATAACGGGAACTCCCCCGTTCGGCTATGATGCGAATAGGCGCTGCGAGTTTCATTCTGGGGCCCCGGGCCATGATATAGAAGGTTGTCATGCTTTTAAGCACGTTGTGCAAGATCTCTTGGACAACAAGTCTATCAACTTCGGAACGACCGGTGCGAATATAGTCCAGAAACCCATGCCTAACCATGGGGCGAATGCCGTGCTGACTGAGGAAGGTCTGAATCTGATTATGAATGTTGAGGACTTAAAGACGCCGTTGAGCGAGATCAAAAGCCGACTGTTGCAAGGAGGTGTTTACCCGGGTTGTAATGAGTACTGCTTAGATTGTTGGGCCCTGTCTGGGGGGTGTGAGGATTTGAAGAAAGGCATCCAGGCCTTAATTGATGATGGTATATTGCAGTTTGATAGAACAGCAACTGATGAGCCGGCAGGGGCAGTAGTGGATAATCGGAGTGATGTTGCTACAGTGACAATTCCTAGGAAGACGATCACTATTTCAGCGCCAGCTCAGCGACCACCGATTACTATAACTAAAGCCGGGCCAATCCCGTATGAGAGCACGAAAGCGGTCCCATGGTCATATGGGCTAGAGGTGTATTGTGACGGGATTAAAATCGATGTTAACAAGCAGTCAGCGGAGGTTGTGGATAATGTTGTGGGCTCAGGAGGCATGACGAGGAGCGGCAGAATCTTTATATCTCCTGAAGTAGAGGCCGAAAGGCTAGCGAAAGGAAAAGGGAAAGCGGTTGAGAATGTTCCGGTTCAAGCAAATGAAAAAGAAGCAGCATCTAAGGATGTCGAAGAATTCATGCGCTTAATTCGGAAGAGCGATTATAAAATCGTGGAGCATCTGCAGCAAACGCCATCCAAAATATCTATTCTGTCATTGCTGTTGTGTTCAGAGGCTCACCGAAATGCTTTGCTGAAAGTCCTGGACACTTCTTTTGTACCACAGGATGTCTCCGTGAACCAGCTAGAAGGAGTATTGGCACATGTAAATGCAGGCCACAGTCTGGGCTTTACTGATTTTGACTTGACTCCGAAAGGAAGGGATCATAATATGGCATTACATGTATCTGTTGAGTGCAGAGGGTCGACAATGTCGCACGTATTGGTTGACACCGGGTCGTCTTTGAATGTGCTGCCTAAGAAGGCTATGATGAAGCTGGATGTTCGAGGGATTTTGTGTACACCAAGTGATTTGGTGGTCAGAGCGTTTGACGGCACACGGAGAACAGTCTTCGGATCGATTACCTTGCCTCTGCAAGTGGGGCCGGAAGTGTTTGCCACGGAGTTTTATATCATGGATATACAGCCTGCGTACAGCTGCTTGCTGGGAAGACCTTGGATTCACGGGGCAGGGGCAGTTACGTCAACCCTGCATCAGAAGTTAAAGTATATGGTCGGAGACAGTGTAGTCACCGTGTGCGGAGAAGAAGACATCCTGGTCAGCCATCTTTCTTCGTTTAAATATGTGGAAGTCGACGGGGAGATCCACGAGACGCCATGCCAGGTATTCGAAGGTTTGCGCATTAAGGACAAGAGTCCCGGGCCAAGCAAAGTGCCAGAGATAGCTGTTTCCTCGTATAAAGAGGCTCAAGCGCTAGTGAAGGCAGGAGAAGCCACGGGCTGGGGCAAAGTATTGGACATTCCAGTGAAAATGGACCGGTTCGGACTGGGGTACCGACCATCGTCATCAACTCCTTCTGTGGGGGCCCCTCATTTCAGAAAGTCAATCACCATCTCTGCCAGTGGAGTATGCCATGAATCTGTCAATGCTGCTTCAGAATCCGATGAAGGGGACAGCGACTGTGATATGGATGCCTGGATTCAGCCAAGCACGCCAGGACAAGGACTATGCAACTGGTCCATTCAGGAGCTTGTTCCTGTGACTTTTAAACAGTAATGCTTTGCTTTATTAATTGTTGAATAATCTGATGTCTTGCCCGGGGCATCAGGATTTGCTTAGGGCTGTGTTGTTATAAACATTGCTTTGTTAATCATTAAATAAATGGCGTTTTTTTTCATGTGTAAATACTGTAATCCCTGTCTTTCTTGTTTTGTATTTTTCAATAAAATGGCAACGTGGTTATCCGCTTTATACGCATTTTGAAGCACTTAACCCTTTCTTTTGCAGGATAACATTTTCAGATGACATCCTTGAACCACCTATGACTCGTCCCGACTTCGAGCACCCGGTATTCCAGACCGAAGAAGAGGTTGTCGAAGATAGCGACGTTCCTGAAGAACTGTCTTGGTTGGTGAAGCAAGAGGAAAGAGCCATTCTGCCTCACGACGAGGTTATCGAGATTATCAATTTGGGGTCGGAAGGGGTTGAGAAGAATATTCGTATCGGAGCCGCACTGCAGAGTGATATCAAGCGAAAACTGGTTGAAATGCTCCGAGAGTATAATGATGTATTCGCTTGGTCGTATCAAGATATGCCAGGGCTCGATACTGATATGGTTGTGCATCGTCTGCCACTGAAAGAAGACTGCCCGCCTGTCAAACAAAAACTTCGCAGAACTCGCCCAGATATGGCAATGAAGATCAAAGAGGAGGTTCAGAAACAGTGGGACGCTGGGTTCCTGGCTGTGACGAAGTATCCCTCATGGGTTGCTAACATCGTACCAGTGCCAAAGAAAGATGGCAAGGTTCGAATGTGCGTGGATTATAGAGATTTGAATAAAGCAAGCCCAAAAGACGATTTTCCACTTCCTCATATTGACGTGTTAGTTGATAATACTGCTCAATACTCTGTATTCTCCTTCATGGATGGCTTTTCAGGCTATAATCAAATTAAAATGGCGCCAGAGGATATGGAGAAGACTACTTTCATAACGCCTTGGGGAACATTTTGCTATAAAGTGATGCCCTTTGGTTTGAAAAATGCTGGGGCAACATATCAGCGTGCGATGACGACTCTCTTTCATGACATGATGCATAAAGAGATCGAAGTTTATGTTGACGATATGATTGCCAAATCCCAGACAGAGGAAGAGCATCTGGTGAATCTGTTGAAGTTGTTTAAAAGGCTTAGGAAGTTCAGGCTGAGGCTGAACCCTAACAAATGCACCTTCGGGGTGAGATCGGGTAAGCTGCTGGGGTTTATCGTAAGCGAAAGAGGAATAGAGGTCGACCCTGCTAAAATAAAAGCGATTCAAGAAATGCCGACGCCTAAAACAGAGAAAGAGGTGCGCGGGTTTTTAGGGAGATTGAACTACATTGCCCGGTTCATATCTCACCTGACTGCTACGTGCGAACCATTATTCAAACTCTTGAAGAAAGATCAAGCTGTAACGTGGAACGATAATTGTCAAAAGGCGTTCGATAAAATAAAGAAGTATCTGCAGGAGCCTCCTATTTTGATACCCCCAGTGGCAGGGAGACCCTTGATAATGTATTTGACGGTTCTTGAGGGAAGCATGGGTTGCGTTCTCGGTCAACACGACGAGACGGGGAGAAAAGAGCATGCAATTTACTATTTGAGTAAGAAATTCACAGACTGTGAATCTCGATATTCAATGCTGGAGAAAACTTGTTGCGCGCTAGCCTGGGCCGCCAAGCGTTTGAGGCAGTACATGCTGAATCATACAACCATGCTCATCTCGAAGATGGATCCGATCAAATATATATTCGAAAAGCAGGCGTTGTCAGGTAGAATTGCCAGGTGGCAGATGATCTTGACTGAATACGATATTCAATACGTCTCGCAAAAGGCAATAAAGGGGAGTGTGTTGTCTGAATATCTGGCGGAGCAGCCTATTGAAGAGTATCAATCGATGAGATTTGACTTTCCTGACGAGGATATCATGTATCTCAAGATGAAGGATTGCGAAGAGCCGTTGCCAGACGAAGGACCAGAGCCGGGGTCCAAATGGCAGATGATATTTGATGGAGCTGTGAATGCTTACGGTAGCGGAATCGGGGCAATTATCACTACGCCACACGGGTCGCACATCCCGTTTACTGCCCGATTGACCTTCGCCGTTACCAACAATGAGGCCGAATACGAAGCTTGTATAATGGGGCTTGAAGAAGCCATTGATTTGCGAATCAAACATTTAGACGTATACGGAGACTCAGCTCTGGTGGTGAATCAGATCAAAGGGGAATGGGAGACACGGCAGCCCAATTTGATACATTATATGAATTATGCAAGGAGATTGTTGCCTTTCTTCGACAAAGTTGAATTGCATCACGTGCCGCGGGCAGAAAATCAAATGGCTGACGCCCTTGCCACCTTGTCTTCCATGTACAAGGTCAATTTCTGGAACGAAGCTCCCCAAATCACTATCTCTCGGTTGGACAGGCCAGCTTATGTATTTGCTATTGATGAAGCGTCTGATGGCAAACCGTGGTATGTTGATATCCTTAATTTCCTGAAGAATAAAGAGTATCCGGCTGGGGCATCCAGTCAAGATCAGAAGACTCTCAGGAGATTAGCGGGTAATTTCTATTTGAACCCGGATGGCGTCTTGTACAGAAGAAACCACGACTTGGTGTTGTTGCGTTGTGTAGACGGAAAAGAGGCAAAGCTTCTCATGGAGGAAATTCACGAAGGTGCATTCGGTACGCATGCTGGTGGGCATGCTATGACGAGAAAACTGCTGCGGGCAGGTTATTTTTGGCTGACGATGGAAACTGATTGTTTCAAGTTCGCAAGGAAGTGCCACAAGTGCCAAATTTATGCTGACAAAATACACGTGCCTCCGAGCCCTTTAAATGTGATGTCATCTCCATGGCCATTCTCAATGTGGGGAATCGATATGATTGGAAAGATCGAGCCGACGGCTTCTAACGGGCATCGGTTCATCCTAGTAGCAATCGATTATTTCACCAAGTGGGTGGAAGCGGCGTCTTACGCAAACGTAACGAAGCAAGTGGTGGCTAGATTCATCAAGAGAGATATCATTTGCCGATATGGGATTCCCGAGCGGATAATCACGGATAATGGTTCTAATCTGAACAACAAAATGATGAAGGAGCTCTGTCAGAATTTCAAGATCGAACATCACAACTCCTCCCCTTACCGACCCAAGATGAATGGCGCTGTCGAAGCGGCCAATAAGAATATCAAGAAGATCGTCCAGAAAATGGTGGTGACGTATAAGGATTGGCACGAGATGCTACCTTTCGCTTTGCACGGTTATCGTACGACGGTACGCACATCAACCGGGGCAACTCCATTCTCGTTGGTATACGGAATGGAAGCGGTATTACCATTGGAAGTTGAGATCCCTTCTCTGAGGGTATTGCGAGACGTTCAGCTGGACGAGGCAGAATGGGTAACGAACAGATTGAACCAACTGAGTTTGATGGATGAGAAGAGGCTAGCTTCTCTGGCATACGGTCGTTTGTATCAAAGACGAATGAAGAAAGCGTACGACAAGAAAATACTTCCGCGAAGCTTTCAGACGGGCGACCTTGTGCTGAAAAGGATTCTCCCGCCGCAAGCAGATCACAGGGGCAAGTGGACCCCCAACTACGAAGGGCCATACGTTGTCAAGAAGGTCTTTTCAGGAGGAGCTTTATTGTTGTCCACCATGGACGGGGAAGACTTTGCATCACCTGTGAATTCGGACGCAGTTAAAAAATACTTTGCTTAAAATAGACCCGCTGGACAGAAAAAAGAGAGTCCAGGCAAAAATGGGGCATCCTGGCGAACCAAAAACAGAATGAAAGGTTCGGGCAAAAGTTAGGGATAAAATTGAAAAAATGTACACCCGCGAAGTTGAAAACCTACACTGGGCGGCTTCGGCAAAAAGGGGTATCCCGGTGAACTGAAAACCCGTAAAGGGCGGTTCACGCAAAAGTTAGGGATGAGAAAAGCAAATGACTGCGGTCCGAATTTGGTATTCAATGAGCATCAGTGCGGGAGAATATATTTGAGGAATTAGTTATCGGATACAACCTCTTCAGAAGACGGATACCGGGAAAGCATTAGAGTCGGACGAGTCATGGGAGGATCAGTTCGTGATGTTCATCTGCATCCAGTTGCCGACATGTGTACAAAATTTAATTTGTCAATATTTATGCTTCTTGTGAATACTTGCATACTTGTATATTTGCTTTGTGTAGCTTCCTCTTTTCAGGAGTTACATCCCGTGTACAAAAACTCCGCCCATTCAGGGGCCCAATCAATGAAAATGTGTTATTCAGTACTTGATGCCTGTTCTTTACTGTTTTGCGCACGATAAAACGCCTAAGTTGGATGAAGCTAGCATGAGTATAACATCACTGGCCCTTGCCAGCAATCGTTAAAGCTTTGAATTAACTGAGTGTAACAGTCACTAACCTGAATCGATGTGGATTGCATAGGCTTGTCGTGTCTTGTTTGTGTTGTTGCAGGTTTCATAACCGTACGAGGAAGGTGATCAAAAGATTGCAATAGTGAAGGGCTTGATCCCCACGCAGGTCATGCATGTTCTTCCTGAAGAAGGATAGAATTCTCCAGCTAGCCGTAGCTTATCCAAAGGACGTGCTCCAGAGAAGTTACTCGTCCTCAGCAGAGTTTGGTGATTCCGGGATCGTAAGGCTGTATTCAGACAGGTTCATCTCCCCCCGCAGGGTCCTGCATTCTCCCCCGGCGGAGTCAGTTAATTTTCCCCAAGAGAATCCAGCCATCCCCAGCGGAGTTCTCTTTTCAGCGAGTGTTCTTTCCTTCCAGTGGAATTCGAAGGTCAAGACTCTCCAAAGCAGAGTTGATGGTGGGTCCTGTCATTTATTTTGTCAGAGATACCGGTGATATCAGTTCACGTTCCAGCAGAAAGATCAATCATATCAGGCACGTCTGCTATTCCCCAGCAGAGTTATATTCCCCAGCAGGGGGTTATTTCAACAAGACGTGTGGTTTGAGTTCCCAAATTCCCAGCAGGGTCGACTTCATCCTATCAGCATTTATTTTGCTGGAATAATTTTGTAGCATCAGGCTATCCCCGGCGAGTCGGCGTTACCCTTCCAGCATTTATTTTGCTGAAGTAGTTTCTGTACTCCGGTAGTTCAGGTGGAGAGAGCTCTTGCTCAAATAAATCACCAAACATTCAAGATCTCGGCAGGAGATATTCAATGATAATGTCAGTTTCGGCAGTATTCCCCACAGAGTTGTCATGATAAAACTCTCTTTGTCTCCAGCAAAGTCATTTATGCAAATGTATCTGATTTTCCCCAGCCAGAGTGGCCAGGATAAGAATCTCCTTATCCCCAAGCAAAGTTCGTTTGTCATCAACGAGTCGCATGAATCAGAATTTCGAAGCAGATGTCCGATAGTTGGTTTTCAGACATCCCCAGTAGAGTTCATCTCGAAGTCGCTGTCACGTCAGTGCTGAGCAGTTTGTGGGAAAGGATCATTGAAGAATTAAGTCCTGACGTGGACCATTTACTCCTAGAATGACGGGATTTCTTCGGAAGTGGGCGTCCTAACGTGGACAGGTTTGTTTTACCGGATTGGTAAGGTGCGTTAATCCTGACGTGGATAGATTCGGTCTCTCGAAATTTGGAGAAAGGGAGGTCGTGACGTCGACAAAAGATTGGTTACTCTTCGTGTTGGTATCCTGACGTGGATCATTTTGTTTTCGGCAGATATCTTTATTCGTAATGGTGAAATGTGCGTCCTGACGTGGACAAGTTTGTAGTTCTTTGTGATGACAAGATACAAGAATCCTGACGTGGACAAATTTATCCTTCTTCGTGTTGTTGGCAAAGTGTAAGTCCTAACGCGGATATTTCCCCAGTGAGTCGAAGGTGTGAGTCCTTACGTGGACAAGTCTTATTTCCTCAGTGAGTCGAAGACGCCTGAGTCCTAACGTGGACAAATCAAGACAAGATAGGTGTCCTGACGTGGACAGATCAAAGAGATTCTTATTCCTAACGCGGGAAAGATGTAGTCCATACGCGGACATATCAGAAGATAGTTTCCTTACGTGGAAATAACAGTATTCCTAACGTGGAAGAAGAGAGTCCTTACGTGGACGGATTAAGATGGCATTCCTTACGTGGAAAATTGAGTCCTGACGCGGACAAATCAGAAAGAAGTTGGTATTCCTAACGTGGAAAGATTGAGTCCTTACGCGGGCATATCGAGATGGATTCCTTACGGGGAGACAAGTGCATTCCTAACGTGGAAAGTTTAGCCCTGACGTGGACAGATTCGAGAAATTGAGTCCTGACGTGGACAGGTTCAGCACCAAAGTGGAATTCCTTACGTGGAAAGATCGGAGTCCTGACGCGGACACGTCAAATGGCATTGGAGTCCTTACGTGGACAGATTGATGTAGTTCTCTTTACGTGGAAAGAAGATTGCTTCCTAACGTGGAAAGATAAAAGCGTTACTCCTAACGTGGAAGAATGTTATTCCTAACCTGGACGATTCAGTTTATGGAAATGCAGACGAATTATCCCCAGCGGAGTTGCCGAGATTTTCCTGGGTTGACAGTAAGTGGAGTCCTAACGTGGACAAGTTTTAGTTGAGATTTCTTCGTGTTGATGACAGACAGAGTCCTCACGAGGACAAGCAAGCAGTCTGGTATGACAAAATCCTCTTCAGAACGATGAAGACAATCCCCAGCACGGTCGTGCGAGATCAGTGGGTTGCTCTAACAGTCAGATTCAGCTGATGAATGTCATTCCGCAAGCAGAAGCGCGGTGTATTTCTGCGGTTGGCAAATTTCTGGTTTCACTAGTATTCAACCGTCTCGTACAGCGAATGTCTGAAGGCTCCGGGCTCTTCATCCAATCGGGTCCAAGTCGCTTGAATAGGGGCAGCTGTTGCACCCTAAAATTTGCTCAACCTTATTCCTTGGATTTATGTTTCATCATCATTAGCATTTGCATGTAGGGTCATGTATATAGACTAACCATCTGCATAGCATAAGCATAGCAAGTCATTCAACAGGGGACCAATCATTACTTCCATCTCTAGAGGCCTAGCAAGAGGTTATCATCATAATTCAACCTCATTCAAGTCATCAGGAAAGAATTTGAAGGCAAAGAGTTCAGCAGAGCAAGCCTTGGGATCATCTCCTAGCTGAGGGTATCTGAGGGTCAACAAGAGGGTTATGAGCTGTGGATTGAAGGTATGGAGAGCATCTAGACATCTTGAGAGACTTACAAAGTCATTTGGAGAAGAAAACAAGTCATTGATGAAAGCACAAGAGCTACAGTTGAAGACAGTCAACTAGGGTTTTATCTGGGTCAACCCTAGGTCAACCCTAGGTCAGTTGACTGACTTAAGAGGGCATTCAAGTCTATTGGAGAGATGTGGGGATCAATATTGGACATGGAGAATAAAGATATGGAGATATGACAAGGAGAATTCAAGAAAAATCAAGGAGAAGAGGAGTTACTAAATTAGGGTTTCTCTGTAAAATCCCCTAGTTTAGGTCAAAGTTCCAAGCAAGATAAGTCAAAATGCTAACTTCAAATGGCTTCTTGGCCAACATGAAACTTGTAGAGAATCTCAAGACCTTTAATTTGAGTGGTGGAAGACCTCAAGGAGATTTATAGAACTCAAGTTATGGTCCTTGCAAGTTACAGGTCATCTGGGGTGTCTGAATTTTTGTCTGTGAAAGTGACTTGACTTCCAAGCTAGTTTTACCCCTCAAGGAGATTTCAAATGAATTCTTGGTCAACATAAGAGTTGTTCCTCATTGTCTTAGCTTTCTAGAATGGTATGGCATGCCTTCATATGATGTGGAGAACTCAACTTATGGTCTTGACAAGCAAAGGGTATTTTGGGCATTTGTGAATTACAGGTCATTTTAACCTATACCCAAAACTCATACAAGGAGGCCTCAAATGGAAAAACTTACAACATCAAACTTGCTCCAAATGGGATTTTAAGTCTATAAAGAAGGTCACAAGTTATTGGAGAAGCTCATAGCATGGAGTTGCATGATAGGTCAAAATATGAACTAAAAAGGCTTATAAAGTGAATAATTTCAAGTTGGAAAATGGTTTGGGAGATTTACAAGTCCAAATGGAGACTTCCAATATATGATTTTGAATGGAAAAACAATTCTAAGAACAATGGTTCACCCACTTTTTTGAGTTTAGAAGGAAAAAATGAAGTTATCCATGGTTGCTTATCATTTAAGAAACATAATCAAAAATGAGCCAAAGTTTGAAAACAAGGGAATGTGCAAGATGGATCTAGAATGTTCATTTGGGGTCTATATATTCATGAAAGGAGAATTTGGCAAGGGTTGGCCTCATTTGCACCAAGAATTCCACAAAATTTCTCACACTTTTTCATTGGAGTTTCATTACAATTCTCTCAAAACCTTCATCAACTTGCATCAAAATCAACTCAATCTGATTCCATCATCATCATAGATCATAATTGAAGCAAGTTTCTGGTAGTTATCATCCATTTTCGAGTGCTTTTCTCAAGATCATCAAAATCACAAGTTCAAGTGGATTGCATGATTCAAGCAAGGAACCTCCAAGTTTGTGCATACAGAATTAAGTTCCTCAAGGATTGATCAAGATTCAACACTTAAAAGCTTCAGATCCACATCCTCCATAGCTGTTTCTCAAGATTTCTTACTAGGTAAGTTTTCATTCAAACTGCTTGATCTAGTTAATTTGGCATGATGTTGTTAGTTTAGATGCAATCTAGGTGGTTAGGAGATTAGTTTAGGTGAGTTTGGAACGATTTGGTGAGGCTTGTTAACAGGTGCCATAATCTGTTTGTGTTCGAATCTCTTGGATGAATGTGTTATAATTGCAACTTGATAGCATAGGTTAATCTCCATTAGATGTAGTTTAATTTAGGCTAGGTTTGAGGAGGATTGGTGATGGTCCATATCAGTGCATTTCAATGGAGGCCGAATGTTGATCCAATCATGTTTGTTGTTGTGGTGAGTTTCAAGACGAATTGATACCCTAAGCTTGTAGAGGGAGAGATTTGGAGCAGATTTCATGTTCACATCGTGTGGATTGGTTGCGTGTAGATGGAGAGCAGAGAGGTGGAACCTTGCTCGTGCATGGCTGCCATGGTGGAGCTGAAACCCTAGGTTGCAGATCAAGTGAGGAAGACGAAATCAGGGCCATTTATTTGGTGCAAGACCATTGACTTCCAAGGCAATCGTGTGGCCTGTATTTAATTTCAGAATTGGAGGGAGATGCGCTGGCCAAAACGCACCGTTTCATTAATTGAAACGGGCGGGCCTGAGTTTATGTTGTTATCCCCACCCCCCAGTCATAGGCCCAATTGCATTTCAACATGATTTTGGTTTCTATTTTCACCCCCCAGCGCGTTTTCATTATTCCATTGATTCTGATTGATGCTGGGCTTTGTCCAAAACGCTAATTACACCCCTGTCTGCCTGGCCCAGTGGACTATTAACTGCGCGTAGTTTCTATTTCAACCCCCTCCCTCATTTAATTCAATTTTAATTTTCTTATTTCATTCTAATTTTTACCATTTTCATTAATTCATAAATAATTCATAAAAAATGCATTTTAATTCATTCTTTTTACCATATCTTCATTAAAATGTCTAGAATATTATAGGAAAATAAATTTTCATTTTTAGTTTTATTTCATATTTTTTACACATTTTCTAAATAAATGTCACATTAAATAATTCATTTCATGCATCATTTTTATGATTTTTGTTCTCTCACATGCTTTGATATTTTTTGATCACTCTTTTCATATTGTTTAGATGAGATATTAGGCTTGTAGAAATATTTTAGTTCCCATTTTTAGAGGTTAATTTTAGGTGATTAATAGATGCTTGAATATCATGAACAAAACTAGGGTTTAGGTGACAACTTAGGAGTTTGATTTCATTCCCCTTAGGACTTAGGGTTTGAATAGATTAGTTATGGGACTATAGGGGCTATGGGTAGTTATTAGATCCCTTAGAAAAGTTAGGATTCCCCTACTGCTATTATTACTGTCTGTATATCTGTTGTTTGGTGTGGTGTGCCCTCTGGGGTTTATTGATTGTTTGTATGGATATTGGGTTTGTCTGGGGCCCTGGGGAAGCTGAAGATTGGTGGAGATGAAGCCATTGAAGAGTCAAATGCTGAAGATCAACTGTCAGAGTTGAGGAGGAGTTTCTTGCTAGCAGTTGCTGAGGAGACTAGGGTTTAGGAGCTAGGCAGAGCTCTAGGTTAGAATGATTATTTCTCAAACATGGATTGCCTTGTCTGCATCCATTCTTCTCTGTGATTCAGAGTCTCTCTAAGACACTCACCCCCTTCCTTTGGAAGGCTTGGTGATAGTGTCTATGAGATAGAACTCTTGAGAGAAAATGTCTCTTGTGTTAGAAGCAGTCTGTTCACCACCTTTGGTAGTCAGCTGACTGCTTAACACCCAATTCACTCTTGTGACTAATCCCTCATCCTGGAGGTTTGAGCTTGAAGAAAAGCCATTGCAGATGGAAGACTGATGATCAAAGCCCTTGCCTGAAGGCCATGAAGATGGAGATTGATGCTTGTTGAAGCTTGTGAATGATTGGAGATTGCTTGAAGCCAGTTGTTGATTTAGAGCTGCTGATGCTGTTTCTTTTGCTGTATTTCATTTGCTGATGTATTGATTGGTTTTCTGAACTGTATTGTTTGCTGTTTACCCAGCTGGGTTGAGAGTGAAGTCTGTTCACTTTCGCCTATTGTTTTCTAGGTTCGAGGTTGAGTGGGACTCCCTTGCCTCGCTTGTATTGCTGCATCCATGCATTTTACTGTCTTATTGTATATATCTGTTATTGTTTCCGTTTCTGCCTATCCCTTAGGATCTCTGTTTTTCTCTGTACAAGAGAGGAGCATGATAGACACTAGGTCTTAACCCATGCATGATAACATTAGGTTAGTTTGTTTCCCTTCGCAACCGTAGGTTAGAGTTCTGTCTCTTTCTTTCTCAAAACAAACAGAAAAACACATAAAGATTTCAAACACAATAAAAGACACTTCTTCCGTAAAAGAATGTGAACTCACCAAAACGTCATTTTTGTCCGCTTGGACCGCTAATCAGAAAACCTTTTCAGAAGGAATAAAATCAACCAAGACAAGCCTGTGTCGTACGTGGCCCGAACTACGTTTGCTCTGATCTTTCATGCTGTATGAAAGTACGTAGGCATAGGATACGATATCCTAGCGAGCAACCTTCCCCTCCTTTCCCGTAGGTAGGCGAACTACGTTGACTCTGATTTCTCGTTCCAGACGGGAATACGTAGGCATAAAGTGCGATACTTTGCCGAGTCATTTTTATTTCCATTTTATTTTCTTTTTAACCCTTGACCTATAGTTTAGATAGAATAACAATCCATACCCGAAAACAAGCGTGGATCCCGTCGAGTACGACGGACGTGAGGGGTGCTAATACCTTCCCCTTGCGTAACCGACTCCCGAATCCAGGTTTTGGTTGCGATGACCATACCTTTTCCCGTCTGTGCGAGGTTTACTCTGAGCGTTTCCTTTCCCTCCCGTGGGATAAATAACGCACGGTGGCGACTCTTCTGTTCAGCCGGCGCCGATTTTCGCAGTAGCGACATAGAGCTCTCGATTACATCTATTACGATGAATGTATTATGACTCTCAGTTGATGACTCCATATATCTTGGTTGATGATTGATGAAAATGCCTTAGGAGTTGAATGCTTTTATAATGGCCTTTGTGGATACCAAGAGTCTAAAATTAGTACTTGTTTAATTCTTGGAATATTAAAGATCACTAAAACTTGAAAGCATGCACTTTACAAACCTTAATGACTCTTATTACTTAATTATTTTTCCTCTTTGGAAATTGATCCTATAATGATGATCTGAGATACATATATTAGTGATATTTTTCTCTTTCCTTTCTTTTCCTTTTATTCTTTTTGATGTTACAAAAGAGGGAGAAATAATAGTAAGTATTTAAGTGGGAACTGAACCCATTTAATACATGTTCTGTACATATTGGTCATTTATTTTATATTTTTATGGTTACCTTGCCCAGGGTGTATTTTTAACTTTCTTGCACATAGGTCTAAGGAAAAGCTTAAAAACCTCATACTTAGCCTATCAGACCCAGAAGGAGTTTACAAACCTCATATTCTGGTGTTGCCAAAGAAAGTTAAAAGGGAAACATATTTTAACTCTCTTGTACATAGAGTTAAGTAAGAGCTTACAAACCTCTGACTTAGCCTATTAGACTCAGAAGTAGCTCAAACCTCATATTCTGATGTTGCCAAAGGAAGTTAAAATATTTTTATTTTGGTTTTCTTAAATATAGAACTAAGGGGGAGCTTACAAACCTCAACCTTGGAACTGTTTGACTCAGAGGGAGCTTGCAAACCTCAGACTCTGATGTTACTAAGAAGACTAATTTATTTTTTCTTTAAAAATATTTCTTGGCGTTAGAGTCAATAGAACTCAGTTGTGGACTATCAGACTCAGGGAGAGCTTACAAACCCCATACCATGTTGTTGCAGAGAAAATTAAATTCCTAACATTATCCTTTAAATACTTGTGTTTGTCATCATAAAAAAGGGGGAGATTGTTAGAACAAGATTTGTTCATGACATATTCTATTTTAGTTTTGATGATAACAAAAGTATTAAAAGAACAATGGTTTATTTAATGCGTGTGTTTTTTTTATGCAGGTTTTTGCTCTTGTACATAAATAATCATAATCTGTTTTACTTAGACACGTTTGGGAGTTGCTTCATTGCTAACTTCTAGTGGCAGATTCTGAAGAACAATTGCTAGTGTGGCTTGGCGCAGACTTTGAGCTGAAGGCCTCAACATTCAGACGAGTTACTATACTTGGTAATTGTATATCAGCATCAGGTACCAATCAGAGTTGGTGATAAAAATATGGATTATCCATACTGCAGAAAGCAAGTTGTATTGTCTTATCAGCTTGCCAGCTAGATTCTACAAGATTGCAAGGCTCAAGAAAGGTTGACATGCTATACAAATGTCTGCTTCCAACGAATCTATCAGTATGAAACCTCTTAAAGACTCAAAGGATAAACGCGTTACACACTAGATTCAAGAATCTGTTGTGCATTCATCTTCAATGTCTCTTGTACTATGGAATAAAGGCAAATACACTTGATCAAGTCACTTCCTCAACGGCTAGTTTCTGCAAAGGCTATATATATGGATGAAGATTCAAGTTTGAATCTTAACAAGGTATCTTCTGATGAAGGAGTAGCAATATTAAGCATTTATCAACTCTAATGTAATATGCAGATTTTGTGTTTTACGTTGTAATTATAAAAGCCTTCAGATTTCTTACCATTAACTATCTTAGAAATCTTCATAGCTTTAGGTCTTTGTTATGGTGATTTTATGTACCTCTGATGCTTGCATCATGCACATATTATTCTCTATTTTACTGAGCCTTCAGTAGTTTAGGTTAAGTCTCTTGTTATGTGCTTGAGCAAAAATTCTTCTCTCATTGGGATTTAAGCAACAAGTCTTGAGCCAATATGCTTAAGCCACATAAGTCTCATGACTTAAGTGCTTGAGCTGTGAAAGTCTTATTCAGCTAGTCTGATTGAGCAGAAGGGAAGTCTCCGTCTAAGGGGCACGAGCAAGAAGTCCCAAGAGAGCTTGAGCAAAATGGAAGTCTCAGTTTGGATGGCCAGTAGAGCAGGTGGCTCATCCAGAGGACATGAGCAAGATAAATCTTAAATATGTTCTATAAGTAAAGGAAGTCTCAGACAGTTGGTCTGAGCAGGTGTAAAAGTATTATGTAGAAGCATAAGCGATTGTAATCATGAAGTGGTTATAATGAAAATCTCTTATGAGGCAAGGGGACTGGAGTACTCTCAGTTAGAGGAGGAACCAGGATAAATCTTTTGTGTCTTCTGCTATTATTATATTTACTTCTGTTATATCCGCTGCTAATGAATTAAAACAGAATCTGAACACCAGTTCTGATTCTGAAACTCTGATCAGAAGTTAAATTAAAGAAAACGTGAAACACAATTCAACCCCCTCCCTTCTTGTATACTTTTTGCACCTTCAGGTTGTAGAAGTATAATGACTATAACCTCCTATTGAGGGTAGGTTGATTGCTTGTAGTTTCAGGCTAGAGTGTCTCATTGAAACTGTTGAGAAGACTAATTTCAGATGTCCATTAAATCTATATATTTTAGTAGTTCAAAGTTGTAATCGATGTCGTTGAGAAGTGCCAGTGTGTGTCAAGTTAGAAACATCAGTTGATAATGGTGTATGCCTACCAGATAAAGTCAATAGGTTGGGGAATTGGAGATCGTATGGTGTTTCATTTAAATTTTACTTATTAGAACCATTAGGTGAGTTTCTCATATTAGATAAGATTAGTTTCCTCCTCTTTCGAGCAATTGAGGTTGGTTTGTCCTTGTAGTTATAATTATGTGTATCCATTAGTAAAATATGAAGTGAAAATGAGAATAGTTTGCAACATGAGGTGAAATCAACATACATGTATCATGAGGGGGACGGAAAATGTATCAATGTATGTATCCACAGGAAGTTTGAAAATAGAAACGTGATGGTGGAATAATGAATCACTTGACATATTTGATCATGTTGCAGAAGAAATGCATAAAGAAAAATGACCAATAACATTGAAGCTAGCGGGATTATACCAGAGTGAATCGCAATAGTTTGCAACATGAGGTGAAAATGAGAATAGTTTGCAACATGAGGTGAAATCAACATACATGTATCATGAGGGGGACGGAAAATGTATCAACGTATGTAGCCACATGAAGTTTGAAAATAGAAACGTGATGGTGGAGTAATGAATCACTTGACATATTTGATCATGTTGCAGAAGAAATGCATAAAGAAAAATGACCAATAACATTGTAGCTAGCGGGATTATACCAGAGTGAATTGCACACTCAAAAATACAACAGAGTCACCACCAAGCTTTATTTAGTCCTAAAGAACAGGGAGAATATCAATAAAACCTAAGGGGAAGAGAAACGAATAAGGGGGTCGGTTATACGAGAGGAAGGTAGTAGCATCCCACGCATCCGTTGTACTCGACGGGAATCGTTTTTCTTACTTCTAGGCCTGGATGGGTTATCTATCTAAAGGCTACTAGCTAAAGAGGAAAGGGAAAAATAAAAAGAAAGTGCTCACAGAGGATTGGGGCCCTCGTGCCTGCGTATACTCATAGTGCAATGAGGAATTCAGAGCTCCGTAGTTCATGGAACCAGGGAAAAGACAGAAGGTGGCATGTCAAGATTTTGCAATATCGTGCCTATGTATCCTCATAGTGCAGTGAGGAATTCAGAGTCTACGTAGTTCAGAGAACAAAGACATGAGAGAGAAGAAACAAAAAATTGTGTCAAAACCAAGATAAAAAAGATGTAGAAAGAATCTACCGGGGAATGTAAAAGAATGGTGTCAAAACCAAGAAAGAAAGGTAAAGGAATGTTGGCAACCCAAAGAAGAGAAAATAAAGGAATGATGACAAAACCAAGAGAATAAAGGAGAAACATATATTGAACCGAGACAAAGTAAGATCCACTAGAGAATCAGTATATTAACAGCCAGACAGTGGTTAACCGAAGAAAAATAAGAGTATAATTTTGTGGGGGAAATGGGTTTGGTGTCAACAGACAGACTGTAATGAACCAAAAGGAAATTATTGAATCAAAAGAATGTGTTTGACTCTCTGGGACTCGGTATGTTAACTGATAAACGATGGTTAGAAAGAACGGTTGTGGGACCAAGAGAAGTTTGTGATCTAAAGGACATGTGTGGAACCAAGCAAAGGTTGTGACCCAAAGGACGGGTATGGAACCAAGCAAAGGTTGTGACCCTAAAGGATGGGTGTGGAACCAAGCGAAGGTTGTGACCCAAAGGACAGGTGTGGAACCAAGCGAAGGTTGTGACCTAAAAGACTTCGGTACACTGACTAAACAAGCAGTACCTGACCGAAGAAAGGGTATTTGAACCGAAAGAAGGTTACTAACCCAAAGGTACAAGTGTTTGAACCAAAATAAGGTTACTAACTCACAAGGGTATTGGTTTTAACAGAAGGATTGTGATTAACCAAAAAGAGTGAGTGATTAATCAACAGATGGTGATTAACGCAAAAGAAGCTTAGTACGTTAATAGATGAACTGTGGTTAACTAAGAAACATGTGATTAACCAAGAGAATGTGATTAAATCATGAAAGGTTGGTTTTAACAGGCAGGCTGTGATTAACCAAAGATCGTGTAATTAACCAAGAGAAGGTGATTACCATAAGAGGAACTCTGTATGTTAATAGACATGCTGTGGTTAATTGAGAAAAAGGAGCACTAGTGTTTTAACTGTTAGGCAGTGGTTAACCAACGAAAAAGGGAGAGAGAACCAAGAAAAGGTTGCGAACTCTGCTAGGAATTCGGTATTTAACAGACAGGTTGTGATTAACCATTGAAAAGAATTGCGACTTCATTGAGGAAGACTAGAATTGGTTTTAACATACGGATTATGATTAACCAAAAGGACAGGTGATTAACCAAGAGTCGTGATTAACCCAAAAGAAACAATAATCTTGAACCGAGGAAAAGGTAATTGATAAAAGAAAATATTGAAAGGGGATGAATGATCAAGGATCAAACTCAAGAGACATTACAGTCTAGGGATAAAGGTGACTATTCTAAGTTCAAGGTCAAGCGCCCCCACCAGAAATAGTCAGAATAAGGGTAAGAGAAACTCCATCCTCATTCCTTATCTAGCACCTAAAGTGTAATGCAGAAGTTGAAACCGATAGAGAGACGACATAATTTGTACAGTGCTCTAACACGTTGTGCAGACCTCCGACTCAGCAGGGGACCAAGAAAGAGAAACTCTAAAGGAAGCCTAAAGAGAAGAGCAAAAGAGGGATCAACCAATCGAAACAAGGTTTCGGTCAATTAATCGAAGGGAAAGGATATGCCAACAACTTTTCAACGAGTCGAAAAGTCATCAAAGCAAAAGTGTGAAGTAATGATTATACACAATTATATTTGTTCGATAAAGAACAAACTTAATGCAATCAAGAATTGTAATACCCCAAATTTTACCCTTATATTTAGTCAGTCATTTCGCATATCATCTCATATGTACATTTGCTAACCACTAACAAGTTATGAAGGTTTTTGTTTTGCAGATTGGGTCTCAGGGTATTTTGGTCATTTTACACAAATTCTACCAATTCTTTGAAAAAGGGCTGTTATTACGTTCTGAGGCATTTATTTGCCAATTGGGTCAAGGTGCCGGTTTGTTTTGTCAGAAATATGATTGGACTCGAGGCCGCGTCGTTTGATATTGAAACATTTCTGAAACAGTTTTGTTTCCTCTTAGTAAAATGAAGTTGGGTTGAAAAAGAAGTGGATACTGCTAAGGCTATTATTGAGAAGAGATGTGATCAACGAGATTTTAATTTGAATTTGTTTGATGGCGGGGTATCATTTATAAAAGGCAAAGGAGAAATAAGTTTTAAATATTTTTGAACTTTGTGTTCATAAGTACTTATAAGTTACAACTCAAGAAGGAACTTAAATAATTCTGAATTATTATTCATGGATACTCTGAATTCGCAAGTGAGAAAGTAAATATGAATATTTGTTGAAATTCATTTCATAAATATTTATAGTTTACAAATTGATAAAGTGAATTCGAATTTGGTTTACAAGAGTTTCATTTACAATAAATCCTAAATCCTAAAAGTTCCTAAATGCCTTCATGCTGTCCTTGAGCTTCTCCACGAGTCCTCGGCTAACCTGCACGTCAAAACAATACAACACAGAATGGAAAAGTGTTAGAGGTTTGTTTGACACTCTCAGAACGATTGTCATCATCGAGTGCCGGGAGGGCACGACCGAAGCCGCATCCTACTCCCGTTACCGGTCCATGCCATTGGCATCAGATCATGAAGTTTCGTTCTTATCTTAAGAGGTGACCGAGAGAGAAAGAGATAAAAGAAGTTTTGGGCCGAAAGAGGATTCGCGCGACTTTGGATCATCTCATCAAGTAAATTCTCCAAATTGATAACCAAACTGAACTAAAATCTGAACCAGTTCTCCATCACCTACAAACATAACATCATCACTAACACAATAACAGTTAGCAAACAGCATCATCATTCGCAAGCAGTATCAGCACATAAGCTACATATCTGCAAGCCAGTATTTGCAAGCAAGAAATGTCGCAGTATCAGCAACAACAGTTTCATGACAGCAGGTAGCTTATCAGGCCTGCATTAAAGAAGGCAAGGATCCTATACAGCAAGACATATGTGCATTGCACACCCAACTGATAACCATGTTCTGCACTAAGAAAGTTAGTGAGCGGGCACAATGCCTTACGCACAAATTGGCAACAGCCAGCATCCAAAGCGCATCAGACAAACGGGTCTATTCCCCAATCAGCCCAACACCAGTATGGAAAGAAACATGAAAACTCCCATCAATGGAATGCTATCCAATGCTGGAAATCTGCAGCTTATGGAGCAGACTTTCCCAATGATCAGTGCGTAAAGTGAATGTATGAATGCAGACCCCTGCCAACTGCACAAGCCAAGCAACACGAGTTACAACCTGCAATAACAACATGAACATCAACAGGCCATTGGGAATAGAACTCTGCTGTTACCATTCGAGTCTAGTCCAGAAGCCAGGAGTATAGCAATAAGCGATGAACTTGACGAGAATGTCGATAACATTACTCACTAAAACAACCTTCTGCACATAATTTGCTTGGAAAAGCCCCATCAAATCAAGGTCTCTGCATAGGCCCTGTTAGTCCCCGAACTTTGCCACCCTCACAATAATCAATTAGTCCAATCTCAGACTATAGAGAGTGATTCACACATAAGGAAAATGTTCAGAAAGCATAAGATATACATAAAATGAAAACACAACCAGACAAGTAACTTCTATCAGTCTCTTTCAAGAAAACATTAGGACAGGCTCACCTAATGGGGAATTAGCAGCAAGTCTTTGTCTCTGCGTGCATAAAACTGGTAAATCAGGCATTGGCATGATGTTTTGGGGAAATAGAAAATCAAGGCATTTTATGAACTACAGGACTGATAGTCTAAAGGAGAGTGAAATTTTAACTTCGGCCCTCAGCTCAACTCATCATAGGGCACGAGACTCGAGCGGCCAGGATGACTATGGCCATAGCCATTATCAAACTCCCTACCGAGCATCGAAGATCGAAATAAGGCAACTGTTTCGAACAATTCAATATAATTCGCAAGGTAACTACATCCGACAACCCAATGTGGCTCAGACTATTAAGTCGTCATCGCCATTATGTCCTTTCTCGCCAATGGCACGAGACCGGCAGCCTCCGAACTTATTTGCACCTGAAAGCAGAAGAGATAAAATCAGTGTACTTCCCAAATAACGCGAAACTCATCACAAGTCAAAATGGATTATATCAATAAAACCAGATTTATCAGAACAGATCAATCCATATCAACAGGCGAATCACAAAAGTCCACAACTGGATATCAGTAGCAGCATCAGATCGAAATCCATATCAGAAGATAAAGCTGGACACTAAAACCGAACTGCACTATCCGAATTCATAAACATCACAGAAAAATCAGGCTTCATGTTCAAAAAAAGCAAAAATAGGCAAGGAAAATCATAAACAGCGTGGAACTGATTGGGAAAATTCGAAGCAAGTCAAACAGGGAAGAGCAGTCATGTTGATCCCAACCGTAAATGAAGGTCACAAAAAGTAAGGCTCAGTTGTCATCCATCATGGCCAATTCACTATCTGCTTCAACTCAGGAAGTCGAAGAGAATGAAATCAGTTCATGTCAGCTCGCAGTAAGTGCCCAAATCTATAGCAAGTTTGGATGGCTCCAAAACAAATTAATTGAAACACAAAGACTGGATATCTGTATCTGAAAAGAGGATCGAAACAAAATTCGGTTGAGGTCAATGGGTCCAAATCCTACCAAAAAAGATAACAGAAATCAAATCAGAATCACAATATAACAAATCCATATCTGCAAAATAACACCAGAATCGATATCAAATCCAATCTCAGTTTCGAATCCCACCAGGAAAGATAACAGAAATCAAATCAAATCAATTTCAATCAGAATCATATCTCAGTAACGTAAAAAACCCAACAAAAGCCCAAAAGAAGGGATTATAAAAGGACAACATCACCTCGTAGAAAAGAAAAAAGAGGGCCAAGAAAAATCACCGAACGAGAAACCCTAACGACCGCGACATCAGAAGAAGAAGTTTTCCACCAAAGTCATCACACGAAGGACCGCCGGCGCCGTTTAACCAAACGACGAGCAATCAATCGCCTCAGCCTCAGAATCTCTTCATCATCGGTCATTTTCGCTTTAAATGTAAGCCATGGGACGTTTTTCCTTACAGATTTCATGTTTTGTTTCAGGAATGAGGAAGATCAGAGGGAATCGCGGCGAGAGAGAAGAAGAATGAAGTGTAAACGGCGCTGCGAAGAACCAAAGGGTTCTGAAACCCTAAGTAATCTTGTGTTTACAATCACCTCGACCGGGTTGGGTCCGGAGGTAATGACCGGCCCAACCCTTTTTTATTTTTTTACTTTCTTTTTCTTTTTTTTAATTAAATTATCAAATTTAAAAAAAAATATATTTAAGTTGTTCTTTTAAATATTAAAATCAAAAACATTTTTTAATAAAATCAAAAACATTTTTTTTTTTAATACTAAAATCAAAAACATTTTTTTAAATATTAAAATAAAAAAACATTTTTTTAAAATGTTAAAATTAAAACATTTTTTAAAATATTAAAATCAATATATTTTTTTAAAACCAAGAGGAAATATTTTTTTAAAAAAGATTAAGATCTTCTTTTTCTATTTATTCATTATCAAGTAAGAAAAAATTAAGCTTAGACTCATATTAAACTTCTCATAAAATAAGAAACCACAAAAAACGTCTCATAGCTTTATGCTTCTGTTTTCATAATTGTGTTTACTAACCTAGTTCGTTCACTGTGCAGCTTACTATGTTGTTTCTTTATATTCGCGTTCTTAAAATTGAATTGTATCATATTGTTGTAACTGTTCCTCCTCTGTAACCTTGCGAATCTTAACAATCGCATTTACGTTTCCGCATTTAAATTTCTGCTGATGTATGATTTCTCACACTGTCATTACTATTATTTTGTCACATTGCACGCACCTCCGAAGGAATTAGGTCTAGCTTTTGGTCGCCGCGCCAATAGTCCTCAATTTCAAACCCTTATAACCTCACAAACCCTAAATTTCACAAATGCCTCGCCGCAGGCAAAATTACAATTTTACCCCTAGCATTAGGTCAAAGAGCCGCCGCGCTCATTTTAGGGTTTCCCGCCGTGGAATCCCTAATTTAACCCTAATTACAACTTAACAATTCAACGTAGAGATTTGGAGTTTCTACACTCCACGTAAGCGTGTCCTTAAGACATGTTTATTCCCCGTGAGACCTTGACCACAGTCAAGAAGTCTCTAACCTCCCTTTTGAGGGGAACTACGATTACTCTGATTCCATTCCCGTAAGGATACGTAGGCACAAGATGCGATGTCTTGCCGAGTAAACTTAGAATTAACCCCTTAGGTCTCTTTTCTCACTTTTAATCCTTTGTATATACACCTTAAGCAAATAAATAAAGCAGATAGTAAACATCTGAACAAACCTGTAGAGTACTACAGAAGTTTAGGGTGCTAATACCTTCCCTAAGCTTAACCAACCCCCGAATCCTAGAATTTCCCCGCATTGTGTTTACGATGCAAAATAGGTTTTCCCTCTTTTGACCTTTTCCTTCGGATAAATCAAAGAGCGGTTGTGAACTGAATTGCGATTCAAACTGATTAATAGTTTGTGATCCTATTTCCACCGCAACAAGAATGAATTGATTAAGCATTAACAAACATTAATTAGCATGCATCACTAGTTATGTTATCATGTAAACAAAAGTGTGCCAAAAGCAATATGATCATACAATTTCAAAAATGCAAACAATTCCATAATTGATAAATAGTGCATCAAAGTTTGCATACATGCTTCAATCAGAGGTTAAAAAACTCACAAAACATCCACAAATAATCAAGCATATCAAGCCATGGAAGTTAAATGAGGAAAGAAAACCAAACAAGCATGAAAAAGCTCAAAAATCACATTATGGTACAGTGTTAATCGATTAACCATTTTCCAGGAAAAACTGGTTAATAAATTAACCCTTAAAAAATAGAAGAAAAAATGTTGAAAATAGAGGTGTTAATCGACTAAAACATTTTGCCTAGAAAATGGTTAATCGATTAGCACTGTGACGGTGGCAGAAAATCAGTTTTCAAAAGCACTTCCAGCAATTAATCACTTCTCCAATCATCCACATGTTATGGCATGCAACTGTACACGAAAATTACATAAAGTAGAAGCAATTAATCATCAATTAAATCTATTAATCATCAAGATCAACAGTCCAAAACATTAAAAAGCTATTGAATCTACATTGCAAACATGCGAAAGTGATCGAAAACAGTAAATCGAGCAAGAATTACCAACCTACAAGGAAGAGGATTGCCTTGGTAATTGTTGTAAGCAAAATGTGGTGAGAATAAGCAAAGAAAACCAGAGAATTCCAAGCTTGAGATCAAATCGTAGCGAAAACCGATAAAAATGCGATAAATGCTCTGAATACAATTTTGACTGAGACGATCAAAACAATTACTTGAATTGAAGTAGAAACTACTTTAAATCCGGAAATCCAAGTAGAAATGTAGCGGAATGGAGGTTTAGCTCAAGAGAATAACAATTTTGATGTGAAGATTGTTACACTCTAATAGTGGAAATTGAGCTTTTGCATGTGGTTTGGTGAAGATGATAAAGATGGATGAGAGAGATTTGCAGAAAATTCAGAGAAAATTGAGCGAAATGAGAGAGTGATCAAGTGAAAATAGTGAAAAATGGTTGAACTTGGTGTTATTGTGAAGGTTCTTTATATAGAGCAGAGGTTTGAAGTGGGATAGGTTTGGAGCTAGCTAAGGGGTTAGTTACATCTAACTCACTGAGTCGGAAGTTGACTCAGTTAGTTATTTGTTAACTCGGTGGGAATATCCCAATGCAAGCTCAAAATCCAATTGTTCACATGCTTGGAAATGAAGTTACATGGTGGTCTTGAATGAAAATGATATATTGTATCAAACGCAAGTGGATTCTTGAAGTGTCTAAAATATTCCACACGATGCTAGAACCAAGTAAACCCCAAAGAAGTAGAAGAAAATTATGTTGTCATCAAAAGTGAAGAAAACCTGTAAAATTACATGTGTTAATCGATTAACATAATTTGTGTAGAAAATGGTTAATCGATTTACACAGTCAAAACTTGCCCAATTTTCTTGAAACAAGGTGTTATGGCCATGACTTTGATCTTCGACTCTTTGCTTTGATATATAGGCACGGAAGCCCTTATATTTTGCTTGTGTGGATGATGTGATGACTTTTTAAGGATGTGATTAATGAGGCTTTGAAACACTCTAAAATTTAGAATATTCCTACAATAAAACCACAGAGAAAGATGCTAATGTGTATGTCGACAATACGAATACATATGCTTATGCAAAAAGGCAAAAGGGGAGGTCAAATTTTGGGTTACGAAAGTTGCCCCTATTTAATCCTCTTGGACCTAAATATTTGAATTGTGCCAGCTTTTCAATTATTCAAAATGGAAGGGGATTAAATAAAAGAGTAGCTCCAAAATTTGGCCGACAACAATAAGAGATGAAAAGGTGAGTATGTAGAGAGTTTTATTAAGATAGGAATCTGGCTGAATATCTTCAGGGGAGATGAATCAGTTAACGGGGAGTATGCTTGATGCATATGCTATGTATGTTTTATCCTACGTGATGTTTGATATCATGTTATGCAATGATATAGGTTAAGGTATTGTATTGCAGGTAGGCAGGGATTATAGCAAAACAAACTCGACATCCTCAGTTGGGGAAAGAAAACCACAAATGGTGACGACTCCACTAGGGAAAGAGTCTAGAATCTCATATTTCCAAGCTACTACCATTATTATTGCTGGGGATGAAGGAACCTGGACGACCTTTAAATCACGAATGACTTTGCTTGGATAAAAATGAGGTCAGAATAATCCTTACTGCTCGGAGAAAACGGAGAACCGCAATATTACCGCTGTTGAGGAATGATGGCTTTGACCTGTTGGGAATGTTGTGAGGATCTCGCTCTTGCTAGGGAAAAGAATACAAACATGTCTCTTCTTGGGGGCCAATCATGGCTCTGTTGGGGAAATGGAAGGCAAGCAAAGCCTTTCCAAAGAACCACAATGGTGCTTGTCGGGGATCAAGCTTGTAATAGAGACTACTGATCATCCCTTAAGGATTTTCGGTAAGGCATGCAATGCATAATGCTTTCTCTTTTGATTTAGCTTTTCATTATTCTCAACTCTTTATAGTATTATGTGATCATAAATAATCGTTTATTTTGCAAACAAAATACTGAAAAGAGATAATTGAGAAATCAAATGATGAATTTTATAGAATATGAAAATATTAGTACATAAGTTGTGTACAAGGATGCAAAAATCCTTTATTAGGAAATTTGCAATAAATTGAAAGATAAAGGTAAATGGCAATGGGAAATTAGACATTGCATTGATTACAATATTGGCTACCATCCACTGTAAGTCTAGGTTCTAACACTTTGCACCAGTTGACAATGAATGGATTGCTTTGTTACCGTATGAGGTCCAGCTATGATGAAGATAGACTCAAGTGTTCACAGTCAATGCCTTTATCCCTAATTTTTGCCTGGACTTTTTTTTTCGTCCATCGGGATACCCATTTTTGCCTAAGTCTCCCTCTCGGGTTTTCAACTTAGCGGGATATTATTATTTTTTTGCTTTTGTCCCTATCTTTTTTCATGGACTTTTTTTTGGTCCATCAGGACACCCATTTTTTCCTAGATTGTCCTTGACGGTGTCAATCTAGCGGGCTCTTTATTCAACATTTTTTTCAGGCATAATATTTTTTAATTGCGTCGGAGTTAACGGGTAGTGGCAACTCCTTCCCATCCATGGTGGTTAGGATCAAGGCTCCGCCTGAGAAGGCCTTCTTGACAAAAAAAGGTCCTTCGTAGTTGGGAGTGAACTTTCCGCGTGGATCCAAGTGAACAGATGAATATCTCTTGAGCATGAGCTTGCCTTCTTGGAACGCTTGAGGGAGAACTTTCTTATCAAAAGCCCACTTGAGGCGTCTCTGATACAATTGATTATGGAAAACGGCGGTTAGGCACTTCTCTTCAATGAGATTCAACTGGTTATATCTAGATTGGACCCATTTAGCTTAATCAAGATCTGCTTCCATGATGACTCTGAGTGAAGGAACTTCGACTTCAATGGGTAAAAAGACCTACATACCATACACAAGCGAATACGGAGTTGCCCTATTAGAAGTACAAATTGAAGTTCTATAGCCATGCAATGTAAAGGGAAGCATTTCATGCAAATCCTTGTAAGTTTTGACCATTTTCTAGACAATCCTCTTGATGTTTTTGTTTGCTGCTTTGACGATGCCATTCATCTTAGGCCAGTATGGTGAAGACTTATGGTGCTCGATCTTGAATTCTTGACACAACTCCTTCATCATCTTATTGTTCAGGTTGCTTGCATTGTCAGTGATAATACTACTCTTGATGAAGTAGTCGATTGCAACTAGAATGAAGCAATGACCATTAGAAGCTTTCGGCTCGATCATCCCAATCATATCGATACCCCATATAGAGAAGGGTCAAGGAGAAGTCAAAACATTAAATGGAGTTGGTGGCTCATGGATCTTGTCACCATAGGTTTAGCATTTGTGACATCTTTTGGCAAAGTTGTAACAAATCTACCTTCATTGTTATCCAGTAATAACCAGCTCGTAGGATCTTTTTTGCCATGGCAGACCCTTTGGCATGTACACCCTCACGAACCTCATGTATGGACCTTATGATTGTGTTTGCTTCGTGTCTATCCATACATCTGAGCAGCACAGAGTCATAATTCCTTTTATACAATACACCACCACTCAAGAAGAATTTGACGCAGAGCCGTCTAAGAGCTTTCTTCTCAGTGATAGTGATACCCTCGAGATATTCTTTTTTTTTTCCAGATATCTTTTGGTGTCATAAAACTAAGGCTTGTCATCAGACTCGTCCTTAATTATTAAACAATGTTATAGTTTGTTCAAATTATCAATGCAGCTAGTAGGAGCTTCACTCTTCCACTTGACTTTGAACATGGATGTCAGGGTGGCAAGAGCATCAGCTAGTTGATTATCTTCCTTGAGAATAGGATGAAAAAAGATTTCATCAAAATAAGGAATCAATTTTTTGATTTGCTTTTGGTACAAAATCAACTTGGAATCCCGAGTCACAAAATCCCCTCCAACTTTGCCAATAACCAGGGCAGAATCTCTATAAACCTCAAAAATCTTGATTCTCATGCCAATTGCCGCTTCAATTTTGTAGATACATGCTTCGTACTAACCCATGTTATTGGTACATGCAAAGTATAATCTAGAGGTGAAGGGAAGATGAAAACCTGTTGGAGAAATGAGGATAACACCAATTCCACGACCTTTAGCATTGGAGGCACCATCAAACACGAGTGTCCATCGCGTCCCTGGTTCGGGTCCTATGTTAGGGTCTGGAGTTTCATAATCTCTGATAAACAAAATGTCCTCATCCGGAAAGTCAAACGTCATTTATTGATAACCCTCCACAGGTTGATGAGCAAGGTAGTAAGACAAGACACTCCCTTTTATTACTTTCTGGATAACATGTTAGATGTCATACTTAATTAGCAGCATTTTCCGTTGACTAGTTCTTCCAGAGACAACAGGCTTTTCGAATAGTACTTTATCAGATCCATTTTGGATATCAATAAAGTAGTATAGCAAATCATATATTGTCTTAGGCGTCGAGCGGCCCAGACCAGAGCACAACAAGTCTTCTCCAAGAGTGAATATCTGGTCTCACAATTGGTGAAGTTCTTACTCAGATAGTAAATTTCATGTTCTTTTCTGCCAATGTCGTCATGCTATCCAAATACACAGCCCATAGATTCATTGAGAACAGTGAGGTACATGATTAAAGGCCTACCTAGAACTGGCAGTACTAAGATCGGTGGTTCTTGCAAATATTTTTTTTATTTTGTCAAATCCTTCTTGACAATCATTGTTCCATTCAACTGATTGATTGTTTCTTAGCAATTTGAATATCGGTTTACGGGTAGCCGTCAAGTGAGAAATGAATTTGAAGATGTAGTTAAGTCTGCCCAGAAAGCCATGGACTTTTTTTCAGTTTTGGGAGGCGGCATGTTTTGAATTGCTCAAACTTTTTCAGGATCAACTTCAATGCCTTTCTGACTCATAATAAAGCCCAACAGTTTACCAGATCGGACTTCAAAGGTGCATTTCACAGGATTCAACCGCAGTCTAAACTTCTGGAGTCTGTCAAACTGTTTCTTCAGATGGCCGAAATGATCATCTTCAATTCTAGATTTGGCAATCATATCGTCCACGTAAACCTCAATCTCTTTATGGATCATATCATGAAAGAGAGTTGTCATGACATGTTAGTATGTTTCCCATGCGTTCTTCAAACCAAATAGCATGAATTTGTAGCAATACGTACCCCAAGGCGTGATGAAAGTGGTCTTCTCCATATCATTTGGGGACATCTTGATTTGATTATACCATGAGAAAATGTCCATGAATGAAAAGACACAGAACTATGCGGTGTTGTCTACCAAGACATCAATATCAGGCAGACGAAAATCATCTTTCGGGCTTGCCTTATTGAGATCTCGATAATCCACACACATTCTTACCTTCCCATATTTCTTAGGAACTGAGACGATATTAGAAACCCATTCAAGATATTCGAAAGTTGCTAGGAACCTAGCATCAAACTATTTCTTTACCTCTTCTCTAATTTTGAGTGCCATGTCGGGTCTGGTCCTTTTCTGCTTGACAAGATGACATTCAGGCTTGATTGGCAAGTGATGTTCAACAATGTTGGTATCCAACCCAGGCATATCTTGATAATACCAAGCAAAGATATCAACATACTCTTGCAACAAATTGACCGAATCGGAGTGTATATGCTTAGCGAGGGATGCCCCAACCTTGACTTCTTTTCTAGCATCACCATTGCCAAGATTAATAACTTTCAATGGCTCTTTATGCGGCTGAATCTCTTTCTGCTCTTGCTCAAGGAGCCTTGCTAGATCAGCCGGTAATTTCATAATCTTCCTCACCATCTCCTTCGGCTTGGTTAATTGGAATCCCAGAATTACAATGGATGTTTGCCATGTTATTATCAATGCATTTATTTGTTCTGCATGTTTATGAATTTTGTTTAGAATGAGCTAATTTGAAAGGTGAAAATAAAAGAAACTTTTTCCATTTTTTATTTTTGAAAAAGTAAAATAAATAAAGAAAATAGAGCATAACTCAAATGCAAAAAAAAAACTTTTATTTATTGATCACATTATATGTCAAAAGCGGGAGGCCCTTTACAAGCTATCCTCTCGTCTCAGGCGAGGACGAGAGAGTAGGAGAGAAAAATGCATTACATTTTTGTAGGAAAAACCCTGAGAACCACAGTAGATGTCCAATTGTTGAGCTTAACTAGGCGGAAACTTGCCTACGAAGCTTGCACTATGGTTTCTAGGACCAACATCATCAATGGCTTCCACAATATCACCCTTCTGGAAACCAGCACTATTGAACTTGATCAGGTTGCACTTTTTTTGACCATGTGTCGCAACTGCGAAAAACAACCGGCGGAAAAACAGAAGAGTCGCCACCTTTCGTTATTTATCCCAAAGAGAGGGAAAGGAAACGATCGGAAAAAAACTTGACGAAAGGGAAAAGACGAGGTCATCGCAACCAAGTCCTGGGTTTGGGATTCGGTTACGCAAGGGGAAGGTATTAGCACTCCTCACGTCCTTCGTACTCGACGGGATCCATGCTTGTTTGCTATCTAAAAGGGTTGTTTATCTATCTACGATACATGCTTGCAGGACAAAAACAAAAGAAAGAGACTCGGCAGAGCGTCGTTGCTCTGTGCCTACGTATTCCCTCGTGCAATGGGAAAGTCAGAGTCAACGTAGCTCGGCTAACTACGGGAGAGAAGAGGGGAAGGTTGCTCGCCAAGATATCGTATCTTGTGCCTACGTACTTTCATCTGGTATGAAAGATCAGAGCGAACGTAGTTCGGGCAGACACGAAACCACAGGCTGATTAAGTGTTTTATCCGAGTAGGGTTAAACATCTGTTCCAGTAGTTAGGGACAAAGCCTGTTTGCGGTAGAACTGAAGTTTAACAACACTCTTTTCTGAAAAAGAACTTTGATTAATCCCGAAGGGAAAAGGTTTGAATTTGTTTTGTGTTTTTTATCGGAATAAATGTTTTAAACTTGAGTGTTTATAATGCATGTTGTACTAAAGTCTAGAACCTAGGATCGAATGCGTCGCATATCGTCCTAAGGACGTATACTAAACACTCTAGGTAATTAAGGAGAAGCCCCTCAATCACCATTTCCCAAGTATAAGGCTCATGGCACAATATCCATTATCTTTATTAAGTGCGTTAGCATTGTATGAATATGAGAAAAGAAGACGCACGAAAGGTCTAAGGGAAACTCGGACCTAACATTGTCATGCAAAGTGATCCTAGAGTTTGGATTGAAAGGGGAAACATTTACCCGCATACTTGGATTGAACGCCTAATGTCTCTCCTACTCCCATCCTAAACGGAGGGACTAGGAATCCTATGGGGATCATGGCAAGAAAGCACAAGAAGAACAAAGGAAGAATCAATCACAAGTAAAGAAATGCAAACACGAAAATGCACAATTAGAATGGTGGGAGGGAGGAAAAATGTGTGGGGCAGCAGCCGCCACAAGCATGTCTCGACCTCAACAGCGATGCAAGAATGATGCAAACATGTGGAGAAAATCTAGAGATGAAAGTAACCGAATATGCAAACGGATGATCAATTCGAACCATATACACAAACATGCAAACAATTGAAAAATGATCATACACATCAATGACATCATGATTAATCAATCACAAACAGTGGCAAAACAACCAAAACAATTCAATCATACTACATCACATTGATCTATGATGATTCAGATTGAACCGGTATGCGAACATGCAACAAAACAGCAAACATGGCATTCTGGTACAGTGTTAATCGGTTAACACCTGGGGTTAATCGGTTAACACCTTGAAATGTTTGAAAAATGTGAAGTTTTGAACAGGTTAATCGGTTAACCCTAAGCGTTAACCGTTTAACACTGTTAACGTTTAAAAAATTTTGAAAGTTTGAATTGGTTAACCATATAGGTTAACCGATTAACACTGCACCAGAAGTGAGAAACAGCAGCAGGAAAAGCACTTATGCATAAAATCACTTAATCAAGTGATCCAACAGATCAGCTTATCAAATAAGCACGAAATTACATCTGCAAACAGAAAACCAATAGACATGCAAACATGTCTACACAACACAATCACAATTCACACGGATCAGAATCCACAAAATTCAATAGAATATGAAAATCATCATGGAAATGCAAATAAGCTCAAAAGTGTTATGGATCTAGAACCTTCGAAGCGGAGATTTGCTCCGGTTAGTGTTGATCAACTGAATTTGAGTAGTTCAAACAATAGACACCCGGAAAACTTCGAGATCCAAGCCAATTGTGGTTGTACGAACGAAGATCTGCCAAATTCGAGTCAAAACGCTTCGAATAATCACTTCCAACTAAAGCTCCAAAATCATATCTCAATTTGCACGAAAATTGATAATGAACATTGATCCAAAGATGAGGATGGATGAAGGTTTATGCTCAAGAATCCATTGATTTCAATGAAAAATCAATGAATCCTAATGAAAAAGAGCTTTGAGTGAGTTTTGGTTATGGAGAGAATTTGGAGAATTGAGAGAGAATTGAGATCAAATCTGAAGTGAGAGTGAAAAAATGAAGGTTAGAATGTGTTGGTTTGGAGTGGATCACTTAAATATGACTTAGGTTTGGATCCCAAAGCAAGGATTGGAATTTGGGTTGAAAATTAAGGCTTGGAATGTGGAATGGGATTTTGGAGGGAAATCTGAAATTTAAAGGTGTTCTAGATCCTTCCCAAATGAAAATTTGAATTCGAAGGTGATCAAAATTGGACCCCAAGTGCAAATGGCTTGCAACATCACGTACAAGGCAAAATCTTCTATGGTTAACCAGTTAACCATATGTGTTAATCGGTTAACACTGTTAAAATTTGAAATCTGAGCTGATTCACCAATGGTTAATCGGTTAACCATATGTGTTAACCGATTAACACCTTCAAAAATTTGAATTTGGCGCCTTTTGGAGGGAAACCTGCCCGTTTGCCTGTTTCTCGCCGTTTTGAGCTCTGCTAAGCTTTTGTCACTTTCTCTTGAATACCGTGACTGTGATAATGCTGGATGCAGACTGAATGTTGTCTCCTGATCTGAGCATAACCTGCAAAATAAAATCGGCCGCTCGACCGCTGGGCAAAATAAATGTCGTATCTTTTGATGCTCGCTGCTCAATTGCTTGCACGGGAAAACCTGAGCCACGGGAACCTTGATCCCCTGCCACAAGAACCAATGATATGCAAAATGCTAATGCAATATGAAATGCAATGAAACATAAGCTAGGTAAAGAAATAGGTTGGGCAAATTTTGGGGTGCAACACCATGCGAGCTAGCTTGTAGATCAGGATTATAACCCAGTCCAAAACGGTCATGCTTCTCCATCACATCCAACACATGCCCTCATCCAGGCAGGGTATCTTTCTCAATGGTCTCTTTAGCACTCTTGGCAGATGACATGGTCATTTTTAGTGTTCTACTTTGATTGGTAGAAGTGGAGCTGGCATCTTCAAATTCAAGACATTGCAATGACACCTCAGGTATGCCTTCGTCACTCTCAACATATCAAAAGGATGATACCTCGCTTACTAGCAAATCCTTTTCACAGTAGACAATTACCAATTGGTCGTCGTACATGAATTTCAGTTTCTAATGTAATGTGGAAGTAACTGCCCCTGCAGCGTGGATCCAAGGTCTACCCAATAAGCAACTATATGCAGGACTAATATCCATCACTTGAAAATTAATGGTGAACAAATGTGGTTCGATCTTAATGGGAAAATCCACCTCACCGGTAACTTGCCTTCTGGAACCGTCAAAAGCTCTGACAATTAAAGCGCTCGGCCTCATCTCGCTCTCCTCTACTAGTAACTGGCTGAATTTTCCCTTATGCAACATGTTGAAAGAAGAACCGATATCCATAAGTACACGAGATAGCAAGGCTTTCATGCAAGTCACCGATATGTGCAAGGCTCTATTATGGGAAGTTCCTTCAGGAGGCAACTCTGACTCGCTGAAACCCAAATATTAACTTGCAGTTATGTTTGCGACCACGTCATCAAACTGCTCCACAGGAATGTCATACGTTACATGGGAAATGTTCAAAACTTTCAACAAAGCCTATCTACGCGCGGGCGAACTCATAAGCAAGGATAAGATTGAAATCTTTGAGGGAGTTTTCCTCAACTGATCCACAATCTTAAAGTCACTCTTCTTGACCAGCTTGAGAAGTTCTTGATCGTCAATTACCTCTTTAATTTTTTTAGCGTCTGTAGACGGATGATTTGCATTGATGCAGCGGTTGATGCCTTTTGTTGCACAACAGGGGTTGTTGAAGCATATTTTTCTTTGGAAGGAATGACAAGTGGCACTTGCACTAGCTTAGATGTGACCTTTGGAGAAAACACTCGTCCACTACGAGTCATACCTCCAGTAGAAGTTACATTCAAAATTTCGAATTCAAAAAACTGTATTTCTCGACCCCCAAAAAACACGGTAGAACCATACTTCCAAGGCACCTCTTTTGAATTTTGATACGGGAAAGGCTTTGGCACACAAATAGTAATAAGCTATATTTTTTTCTTAGGAGCTTCCGCGGAAACCTTCCTATATATGATAGTCAACGAATCAATGGTAGCTACCTCTTCCACAGACTTGGATATGGAAAACTGAACCATACCTCGATTCATCAAGATCTAAACACAACCCTTCAACCTTCAGCATTGATTAGGATTGGTGTCGCAAATCTGGAACTTACCATGAAGACCTTTCAATAACCCATGTTCATTCAACTTCTTGATCACAACAGTCATCAGAGTTTTCACTTCATTGACATCTCTGATCAACTCATCCCATTGGTTGTCTTCGACCATATTAGGATGCTCTTCAAAAAATGTCAAGATTTTTTGATCAATAAGCTCTTAAACCTTGGTCTTGAAAACAATGAAATCTTCGAAAAGCACAAGATGCATTCGGATTATGCTTCGGACTATAAGGAAGAATTGTAGGCGAGATCTCTTTTGTAACGATTTCCCTTTGATGAACCAGATAAGGAAACAACTCTGTATACGACACGAGAATTTTGTAAAAATTATGACGCTTGTGTTTGTTCTGATTGTTGTTGTTCTGTTTGTTCTGATATTGCTGATTACCGTTGTTTTATTAACGTTATGTCTGTTGATTTTTAGAATAATGAGCTTGTGGTTGTGGATGATATTGATATGGCGGTTGTTGATACTGGGAAGAAGCGATATAAGGATACAAATAGTACGACACGAGAACCTAATAATAAGGAGGGGCTTTTGCAATTGCGACATTCTCCTCGCCTTCTTTCTTCTTCGAATGACTACTCTAAGGATTCTTGTTGGTTGACTGTTGACCAGTGGTACCAACAATCCTACCAATTTTTAAACCATTTTCAATTCTTTCACCAATAGTCATAATATCAGCGATGTTTGAAAAAGATTTGCCCGCCATTTTCTCATAGTATAGTCCTTGTAATGTCCCCATAAAGATATCAACCATCTCAGTGTCCGAAAGAGTAGGTCGCACATGAGAGGCCATTTCACGCCGCCTTTGTGCATATTCTTTGAAAGTTATCGTTGTACGCTGGGACTGATTCTGTAATGCAATTTGGTAATGGCAAATTCAAGATTATACTTGTACTGTTTCAAGAATGCTTCAGACAAGTCTCTACATGAGCGAATCTTGCGACGCTTTAAACCCATATACCAATCCAAAGAAGATCCAGACAAGCTATCTTGAAAGTAATGCACTAGAAATTCATCGTTGTCAATGTAAGATGCCATCTTTCTACAGTATATTTTCACGTGACTTCGCGGACAACTCAACCCTTTGTACTTTGGCAGCTCTAGAATCTTGAACATTTGTGGTAACACAACATTAGGAACCAAACACAAGTCTTTGGAAGTCGTACCAAAATCATAATAACCTTCAATAGCTTTAATCTTTTCGTCTAACAGTTTATAGTCAGTAGATCTGTTATGATCAGCAGGTTTGACAAGAGTCTGTAGATTTGGAAGCTGTGATGCAGCCGGAGCAGGCATTAGAGGAGAAGACAACTGAGACAGATACACCAACCAAGAATTTACCATCTGACCAACATTCTGACCCATCTAAAAATCATACTTGTAATTAGAAGGAGGTACCATGGCAGCTGAGGATGCCGCATGATAAGGCATTCCAAATGAAGATTCTGAACAACAGTTTAAGCAGATTGAGATAAAACTGGAACATGAATTGAAGGACCTTTGTTCACATGCTCATCTTTATTAGAGGCTTCAACATCAGTAGACACATGAGTCTGGTGAGTCTGGGCCTGAGGAATCTCATGATCATCATGGTTCACCACAGGAGGCGGAATCAGAGCAGGCATGCCCCATGTGTAATACCCTAATTTTTACCCCTAAGATCCCACATGTCATTTGCATCTCATCCCACAAACAAGATTGCAAGCTTTGGTTTTCTTGCCTTTCTCTTCAGGTTTGTTCTTGAGAGATCACCGGACACCCTTTGTTTTCTTGTTTGTTTATGTTCAGGTTTACTAACTATTATTCAAAATCCAAAAAAAATGTTTATTTTTCCTTTACTAACTTTTTCAGGAAGAATTTGGATTAAAGATATCAAATATCAGTCCCTCAACTCGAGTGAGTTTCATCTGAAAAAAGTCACAGTTGATCTACAAATAATTCAGAATCATCTATTCAAGAGTCTCCCAAGATTGATTGACTTTTATTTAAGAGACTCAAAGGCTCATGTGTTTATTTCCATGCCATGTTTGACAAGCAAAAGAATCGAGCCAGAGCCAAGACAACACATCATAAAGGCCATTTTCACCATTTTTACATGTGGTAATCGATTACCAGTATTGGCTAATTGATTACCCTTTGCAAATTTTATGAAAATTGGGTAAATTCAAATTCTGCAGCATTTTCGGCACCAAATTCAAATATTGCAACATGAGAATATTCTATATCACTTCATTTTAAATTCCCTACCTCATTATAATTAATTCCCACCATACACCTTCACTAATCACCACTTGATCATTAATTTCATTCCAAATTCAAATTCCAAGCCTAATTTTGATTTCAAACCAAACTTCAATCCACCAAATTTTCCAAGCCTAAATCCTATAAATAGAGGCCTCATTTCTCTCATTTCATAAGCTTTTGATAGCCAAAATCACCTTGTCAAATTCCTTCTTGACTCTCAATTTTCTCCAATTACCAAATTCACCAAAGCTCTTTCTTCCTTTGAAAGTTAATAAGTTCATCATTAGAACTTACTAACCTTTGAGCTAAACCTTCATCCATTCACTTTTTCATCATCAATTCTAGTAGATCAAGGCTTTGAAGTATGGTTTGTAGAGTTGATTTGAAGAATTTCCATGTTTGGAGTGGTAACTTCTTGACCCACCATTATTGTTATTGATACATCTTCCACAATGTAATCTATTGTTGATTCTTGTTGCTTGATCTTTGGATCTTGCAAATTATGTTTTATTAGAGTTGATTGCTACTATTTTACTTGAATTTTCTTGCTCAATTTCATCCTTGATCATGAGGTGTTTGAAGAAATGATTGATCAAGTTTCTACACATTTTCAGACTGTTTTGCTGCTGTTTTGGTAGTGGTAGAACTTAAAGATGGAATAATCTTGAATTGGTAATTCAATTTTGCATTCCCTCTCCTCTTCTCTTTTTCTTTTGATTGATGAAAATCTTTGACATCGTTTGAACTTATTTCAAGTTCTTGATGAAGATGAGATCGTTACCTATTTTCTTTTCGTGCGGAATTGCTTTCGGAGAGTGATCTACATATCACTTCTCTAGCATGCATTAGCATTAACATTATTGACCGGCCTCAGATATTTGTGGTTTCTACATCAACCCGATTAGGATTGCTTAACATAGCGATAAATTTTCCCATAATAAAAAAGTGATCATTCGTGACTCAAACCTATGTTTGAAACTCCAAGTATGGTTGATTATTTGTCTTAAGTCCATCACCTATGAAGCATGTTGTTAGGAGGCTTTGATTTTATCAATCCTCTAATGAGTCTTCATCAACTTTGGCTTAAATACATGAGTTAACCATTGTTGATCATTTGCTATAACGACTAATCACTAACTCACTAACGATATCATTGTACTAATTCTGTTTATGTTTCCTTCTTGCTCCCTATCTCTCTTTTATCTTTATGCTCCATTATTATCATCTTATATCATATTACTGTTTATGCTTCCATTATTTTTCCTTTGTCCGTTGGACACATGTTTATGTTTCCGCATTTTTCTTTTGTCCACTTGGACCATATCTTATTCAAAACACTAAAAAAAAGGATTAAACCTCTAAAAAACTTGGTGCTCTTAACTTTTTGGTTATGCTCTTGGACTATTCTTAGACCTTGGACTTCTTGGACTATTCTTGGACCCTTGGACTTAGAATTAGGACTCTTTCCCTATGCTTGGAGTATTATGGATCTTTGCCTTTATTTGGCTTGTTCATTTGCTTATGCTCAAGATGGATGGAATTCTTATTTGGCTTGCTATGGAGTGTGCTACAAGTTGGTTATATCCTTCTTATCTCTAGCTTTTACTTTTCTTTTTAGGATAGTCACTTCATCTTCTCCCCTTCTTAAATTTTCAAAATCTCCTCCCTTTTTCAAAAACTTTCTTGCTTTCAAACTTAAAATCGCTTTCACAATAAAATCTTGACTTTTGTCAAGTGATTTTCAAACTTTTTTTTAATAAATGTCAATCAATGTTAATCATATTTTAACAAATTTCAAAAAGGCTTTAAAAAAAGATCAACCTCATTCAAACTTTTTGTGCCTTTGTGAACTTTTCATTTTAAAACTTTTCATAAAGTTTAGACATGAGTCATTTTCATAGTTGAGATATAATTCTCCTATTCTCCATAGCATTAAGATGTTGACATTTTCCACTTAGATGTTGAGTGATAGACTTGTTGATAATCCAAGCAAAATCCTCCATCTTTATGTGATGCAAATGTTGTCTTATACTTGTGGGAGACTAGCCGTTGTTTTCTCCTTAAAACGACGAGTTGCCTTTAGATTTAAAATCAAGCAAAACCAATAATTTTTTGTTATTTGTATCATGAACTATGGAGTTTTGATCCTATATGATACTTTGTGGGTACGTAGGCATGAGGCGATAAGTCTCTCCAAACACAAATTTTTTTAAAATAATTCTCTTCTCATCTCCCCAATCTCTTTCAAACAATCTTTTTTCAAACCAAAAAGCGTAGATATTTCAAAGGCCTCCTATAGACTACTATAGATGTTTTGGGTGCTTACACCTTCCCATTGCGTAACCAACCCCCTATAGAGTACTATAGATGTTTCTCAAAGTTCTTTACTTTATCCCCATAAGAGCTTTGTTATTCGCCAATGGAGTTTGTGTAGATGTTTACATGATTATAATCCTTCAGTGGATTCATTATTTTCCTCATCAGGTCTCTTCATCCTTTTGAAGCCGGGTTCGAATGGATTATTCTTATCCCTAGGATGAATCAAGAAGATTTGGTTGATGTTCTCCCAACAATTTATCTTTTGTCCTTAAAGAAGAGTTGGTGTTGTTATCCCCCTTTTCGGATTACTGATTATTGAAGATTGATCTTTGGATTTTCCCAAGCAGTATCTTTCTCTTCATAGTGGTATTTGAGCCTTATAGTAGGATTTATTTTCCTTTGATGTATTTTACTTATTTCTTGCAGGATTTCTTCATTTAAATCCCCATCACGATCTCCAGTGATGACTCCAACTTGCTGAGATTAGCCGAGTATTTGGTAGTGTTATGATGTTTTGTTCACCCTATGTTTATCCTTCTTTCTGTTTTGTCAGCATATTTGTACCCATATGCATTGTATGTGCATTCATTTTTGTTGAGCATATCATGTTTTTGTTGCATTGTGCATCCTGCATTTTTGTTGGTGTTTCTTTGCTCTTTTGTGTTGTTACCCCCACGGAGTGTGTGTGTCCTCTCTCCATTAGAGTGTTGACCCCTAAGAAAAAATGGACATCCTTTCTAATTCCCCACTGAGTTTATGCCTCGTGGAAGATGTTTGTTTTAGCTTTCCTCCCCAACTTTTATTTGGATGGGATTATTCCTCAGTTGAGTTATTTCCTCATAGGGTCGAGTCTTGTTTGACTGTTTCTCTCCAGTTTGTTCCTGGATTGAACTTTGGTCTCTTGCAACGGTTATTTTGATTTTTTGTGGGTTGTGAAACCTGGATGATGAAAAGTTTTTTATTTCTCCCTTTTGAGGATTTATTTTCCTCGGCAGAAATCTGTTATTAATCCCCATCAGAAGATGAAGATTTGAATTTCCCCAGCGGTGTTTTGATAACACTTTCTTGGTAATTGCTTGTGCAAAACAAGAAGTGTTCTATTTATTTAAGCATCTTGTGTGTCCCCAACAAGGAAAACCTCACCTGATAACAAATGGAAGCCTCTTTATTTGAGTAGTCTGTGTAACATTCAGGAATTTATTTGTATCTTCGCAATAAATGACATTTCTCTAGTTCATCCTCGGTAGTGAAGTTTATTTTGAAATGATGGATCCTTATTCGATCAGCTTTTCCATCAAATAGATTCTATGTGGAGGTATTCCCGATGAGAAGTTTGTTGTGAAATCCCCAACAGATGGTTGTCTCTTTATTTGAGAAGTCTGTTGTATGATTTAACCTGTCTGTATCTCTTTTAAAGATCTCTGACAAAGTTATTGATATTTCATCCCCAACAAATGGTTGTCTCTTTATTTGAGAAGTTTGTTGTGTGATTTGAGCTGCCTAGTGACAGGTAGCTGATAATGTACCTCTTTCTCCTACATAGTGACAGGTAGTCGAGTGTGTTTGTCCTACCCAGTGACAGGTATTCAACCTTTATTTCCTTCTCCTACAGGTAGTCGACTTTTATTTCTTTCTCCTACCAAGTGACAGGTAGTCGACATTTGTAATACCATACCCATTGACTGGTAGCAGGTATTTCCTGTGAGTTTATTACCTTTATTTTCTACCTAGTGACGGGTAGCTGGTAATGTCTCTTCACCTTTTGAGTATATTGCCTTTATTTTCTACCCAGTGACAAGTAGTAGGTAATATTTCTCCTCCTTTTTGGTCAGTTACTGTCATATTTTTCTACCCAGTGACAAGTAGTCGATAATCTTTCCTTGTGAGTTCATTGCCTTTATTTTCTACCTAGTGATGGGTAGCCGGTAATGTTTCTTCATCTTTCTAGTATATTTCCTTTGCTTTGCCCAGTGACCGGTAAAAGACAATCCTTCCTCCTGAGTTTGTTGCCTTTATTTTCTACCCAGTGGCAGATAGTAGGTAGCATTTGTCTCCCCCATTTTTAGGTTGGTTATCATTATTTTCTACCCAGTGACAAGTAGTCAGTAATCTTTCTTTGGTTTATTACACTTATTTTCTACTCAGTAACCAGTAGAAAGTATTTTACCTATTCTCTTCGATTTTAGTATCTTTGCCCAGTAACCGACAGTTGGTATCATTTCCCCCGTTGAGTCGTTTCCTTTCCTTTATCGGAATAGGATCTTGCTCTTTTATTTTCCCCAGTGGAGTCTCTTTTCTTCTTTTTCTCCCCAGTGATTGTTTGTCTCCTGTGGCATTTTCTCCCCACAGAAGTCTTGTGTTTGCATACCATACCATTAGCATAATTATATCATTTTGTGGCCTCTTAGGGTCAAAAATTGGATTTATTTGTTATATTTAAGTCTCTTCTATTTGGTAGAGACAAAGATGTTAATCTTCATATCTCCAGATAGAAAAAACTTAAATAGGGGTAACTGTAATACCCTAATTTTTACCCCCTAATATCCCACATGTCATTTGCATCTCATTCCACAAACAACATCGCAAGCTTTGGTTCTCTTGCTTTCCTCTGCAAGTTTGTTCTTGAGAGATCACCGGACACCTTTTGTTTTCTTGTTTATTTGTGTTCATGTCTACTAACCATTATTCAATATCCAAAAAATAAAAGTTTTGTTTTTCCTTTACTAACTTTTTCAGGAAGAATTTGGATTAAAGATATCAAATATCAGTCCCTCAGCTCGTGTGAATTTCATCTGAAAAAAGTCAAAGTTGATCTGCAAACAATTTTAAATCATCTGATCAAGAGTCTCCCAAGATTTGATTGACTTTTATTCAAGAGACTCCATTGTTCATGTATTTATTTCCATCCCTTGTTTGACAAGCAAAATAATCGAGCCAGAGCCAAGACATCACATCATAAAGGCCATTTTTCACCATTTTTCTGTGGTAATCGATTACCAGTATTGGGTAATCGATTACCCTATGCGAATTTTATGAAAATTGGGCAAATTCAATTCTGCAGCATTTTTGGCACCAAATTCAAATATTGCAACATGAGAATATTCTAGATCACTTCATTTTAAATCCCCTACCTCATTATAATTAATTCCCACCATACACCTTCACTAATCACCACTTGATCATTAATTTCACTCCAAATTCAAATTCCAAGCCTAATTTTGATTTAAACCAAACTCCAATCCACCAAATTTTCCAAGCCTAAATCCTATAAATGGAGGCCTCATTTCTCTCATTTCATAAGTTTTTGATAGCCAAAATCACCTTGTCAAATTCCTTCTTGACTCAATTTTCTCCAATTACCAAATTCACCAAAGCTCTTTCTTCCTTTGAAAGTTAGTAAGTTCATCATTAGAACTTACTAATCTTTGAGCTAAACCTTCATCCATTCACTTTTTCATAATCAATTCTAGTAGATCAAGGCTTTGAAGTATGGTTTGTGGAGTTGATTTGAAGAATTTCTAGATTTGGAGTGGTAACTTCTTGACCCACCATTGTTGTTATTGATACATCTTCCACAATGTGATCTATTGTTGATTCTTGTTGCTTGATCTTTGGATCTTTAAAATTATGTTTTATTGGAGTTGATTGCTACTATTTTAATTGAATTTTCGTACTCATTTTCATCCTTGATCATGAGGTGTTTGAAGAAATGATTGATCAAGTTTCTGCATATTTTCAGACTGTTTTGCTGTTGTTTTGGTAGTGGTAACCGATTATCAGCTTTGGGTAACCGGTTACCCAGTGTTTTTTTTTTTGCCTTTTTGGCTCTATTTTGCTGCTGTTTTGGCAGTGGTAACCGATTGCCAGCTTTGGGTAATCGGTTACCCAGTGTTTTCTTTTTGCCTTTTTGGCTCTGTTTTGGGACTGTTTTGGTTCTTTCTTCTTCTTCTCCCATTTCTTTTTGATTTTTTCCTTAAAATACATTTTTAAAGGTCTTTTTCCTCTTTAAACTCATTGGACTTAGGGTGTAGATGATGTTGGATAAACATTCACTAATTCAAATCTATCTTTAAAGTGAATTATTCAATTCATTATAGGTGCTTTGAGTTAATGATATGTTTAGTGCTTTAATCCACCAAGATGAGTGGATGAACGTCAAAATGGGATGATCTTGAACTTGTAATTCAATTTTTCATTCCCTTTCCTCTTCTTTTTTTCTTTTGATTGATGAAAATCTTCGCTATCGTCTGAACTTATTTTAAGTTCTTGATGAAGATGAGATCGTTACCTATTTTCTTTTCGTGCGGCATTGCTTTCGGAGAGTGATCTACATATCACTTCTCTAGCATGCATTAGCACTAACACTGTTATTGAACGGCCTCAGATAGTCGTGTTTTCTACATAAACTCGATTACGATTACTTAACATAGCATTAAGTTATCCCGTAATCGGAAAGTGATCATTTGTGGCTCAAAACTATGTTTGAAAGTCCAAGTATGATTGATTATTTGTCTTAAGTCCATCACCTATGAAGCTTGTTGTTAGGAGGCTTTGATTTTATCAATCCTCTAATGGGTCTTCATCAATTTTGGCTTAAGTGCATGAGTTAACCATTGTTGATCATTTGCTATAACGACTAATCACTAACTCACTAACGATATCATTGTACTAATTCTGTTTATGTTTCCTTCTTGCTCCCTATCTCTCTTTTATCTTTATGCTCCATTATTATCATCTTATATCATATTACTGTTTATGCTTCCATTATTTTTCCTTTGTCCGTTGGACACATGTTTATGTTTCCGCATTTTTCTTTTGTCCACTTGGACCATATCTTATTCAAAACACTAAAAAAAAGGATTAAACCTCTAAAAAACTTGGTGCTCTTAACTTTTTGGTTATGCTCTTGGACTATTCTTAGACCTTGGACTTCTTGGACTATTCTTGGACCCTTGGACTTAGAATTAGGACTTTGCCCCTATGCTTGGAGTATTATGGATCTTTGCCTTTATTTGGCTTGTTCATTTGCTTATGCTCAAGATGGATGGAATTCTTATTTGGCTTGCTATGGAGTGTGCTACAAGTTGGTTAGATCCTTCTTATCTCTAGCTTTTATTTTTCTTTTTAGGCTAGTCACTTCATTTTCTCCCCTTCTTAAATTTTCAAAATCTCCTCTGTTTTGTCAAGTGATTTTAAAACTTTTTTTTAATAAATGTCAATCAACGTTAATCCTATTTTGACAAATTTTGAAAAGACTTTAAAAAAAGATCAACCTCATTCAAACTTTTTGTTCCTTTGTACACTTTTCATTTTAAAACTTTTTGTAAAGTTTAGACATGAGTCATTTTCATAGTTGAGATATAATTCTCTTATTCTCCATAGTATTAAGATGTTGAAATTTTCCACTTAGAAGTTGAATGATAGACTTGTTGATAATCCAGGAAAAATCCTCCATCTTTAGGTGATGCAAATGTTGTCTTATACTTGTGGGCGACTATTCGTAGTTTTCTCCTTAAAATGACGAGTTGTCTTTGTGGGTATGTAGGCATGAGGTGATAAGTCTCTCCAAACACAAAAATCTTAAAAATAATTCTCTTCTCATCTCCCCAATCTCTTTCAAACAAACCTTTTTTGAACCAAAAAGCGTAAATATTTCAAAGGGCTCCTGAAATTCTGCTTGCGCACGACTGATGTTATAACTGATGTTAGGACATCAACAATAACATAGGCCACTTAACAGTTAACTTGCAGTAATTGAAAACAGTAAAGAACACACATCAATTGATTACCCAGTTCAGTGTCAACAACACTTACATCTGAGGGCTACCAAGCCAGGGAGGAAATTCACTATTAGCAGTATCAATTTAGAGTTAAACCTCCAGTTTACACTCCTCACTTAATCACTACCCAATGACACTTCAGCCTAGAGACTCTCTAATACCTGAGTATACCCACTCACTCCCCCACTATCACACACCTGTGATATCAGTTACAATTGCAAAAATAGTTTTGAAGAGACACTCCAAAATGCACACCTTGATCTTGCTTCACAACTTTGATCAAGAACACATCACTCTTGCTTCACAGCTTTGAGTGTTACACTATCCTAGAAACTACCTAATCAAGACAATTATGCAGAAGCTAATTGCTTGAATTACAAGTGTTCCTAAGACACAATCGTGAAGAACAACCTCTTCACTTCTAAACCACTATGGTGATTTCTCTGTTTCTCTATCTGGAACAGCTTCCTTCTAGGATTGCTTCTCCTGTTATTTATAGCAGCATCTCAGTCCTTGGGCCTGGGCGCATAAATTAGGTTTTATCCATAATAAAACCTTTCTTCAGTATTCTGCACGCTTGCCACATTAATCAGGTACATATTAGTTCCCCTAGGGCTTCTAAAATGTCTCCTGCATTCCAACTTGAGCTTCTGATTTGTTTCCTGAGTTCTAGCTACTAGAATAACAAACCTCCGCTTGATGTCATACGACCTATGTTATGACATCTAGTTGTGACATCCAACTTAACTATTAAAATAGCTAAGTAAACTTATCCTGCATAGTCCATATTTAGTATGCACTAATTTCAGACATTACTTGCATACATACTAAAATGTTTTGCCATAAAATGCAGCCAATCAAGAGCACTTACAAACTCCCCCTTTGGCAAATTTTTGGCTAAAACTCCTTGTTCTGGAATCAGAGATTTATACACAGCAGATGACTTAACCCTTGACCTATCTTGCAGGAAAGTTGCTGGATTCACACACTCAGTTAGCTTCCAGCTTCTCAAGCTCATCCTGCTCACACACATCTGTTAGTTGCCACTACAAATGCAACATTACTTAGAGTAACTTGCTGGGTTACTCCACCTCAAACTGATGCACTTATTAGTTGAGTCAATATCCTGCATATACAGCAGTTACATAACTTGAGTACTTTGCTTGGTTACTCCCCCTCAACTGATGCTCTTTTCAGCTGAGTTCACATCCTGTAGTTACATAGCAACATCCATCCTGTTTTGGGTGTCATGACATCTAGGATAACATTCTGAAGTCACACAAATTACTAAGCCTAACACTCTGACCTGTTAGCTTAGACTTCAGCAGTCTCGCTTGCTTGGGGACTAACTAGTGCTCCTCCCCCTACAGGGATGCACCACCCTCATAATCTGCTCACCTGGCAGATACACACACAATCTGCTTGCACCTTGCAGATACACACACTAGCATACATTCCTAATTAGTTCTAGCCAATAATCAGAAATGCTAGCATACATTCACAGCAGGTTTATTATTCCACAACACAACCAAATTAGCATACATTACAGCATCAACTACCATCATCTGCAGAACTTGTGGTTACCACCCTGCATTCAAGATTTGACATGAGCTAACATCCTCAAGCATTTAAATCCACCTATTCTTCCACCTGCTTATTATAATCACATATGCACTCAACACTCTTTTTCTCCCCCTTTTTAGCCACAAATTAAAATCCAACTAACCATAGTATAAATTAAAATATTGTTAGGGACAACCCATGTTGTTTAGATATTCTTACATATGGTCACATCTCACACACACAACACCCTTAGCTCAGCAGTTCAGTAACCTGAGCCATACACATTATTCTTCCCCCTCTTCAGTAGAGCTTACCCTGTCTTCTGGTGTACCTGCTTCCTCGGACCCATCTTTACTTGTTGCCTCTCTTGCACCACTGGTTTCTTCAGAGGTCTCCACAACTTCTTCTGCTTCCTGAACTTCATCATCTGAGTCATCACTATTCTTGGTTTCATCAGCACATTCTGAACCCTCTTCTAGCTCCAGAGTTCTAATTGATTTTTCCAGTTTTAACTTCCTTGTCTCCAACTCCTTGCATGTGTCTTTAAGCATTTCTATTACCTCAGTTTTGCTAGCTGTTGAGGTCCTTTTGGAAGTCTCAGCTGAAGGTACATCAATGTCAGGAACATGAGTTCCTTTAAACAACTTATAGTTGAACGGTAGAGGAGTTTCTCTCTTGCAAGCTATGTCATTTTCCTTGACAATGTTGGGATGTTGATCACAGATTATCCCACAGATGAGTGAAGGGAAGGCAATAGGTCCCTTGACACTATAACTCCCAGCATGTTTCATTATTTTCTCATGTATGTATGTCCCATAATTGAGATGAGCCTTAGTTCCCACTGCATATATGAACCTTCCAAGGATGGTGGCCACTGTGGTTTTATGATTTGTGGGCACCCAATTTGCAGCCCCAATTTTGTGAAGCATGACATATTTGACACTTAGCTTGCTTGCTACAAGCTTCCCTTTGGATGACCATTGTTTGACTTGTTTGGCAGTGATTTCTTTACACACTTGATGATCTGAGGCTTGTATTTTCGTCAGCCCTTCATGAGGTCGCCCCAGGTACTTGTTGATGAGTGCTGTTGTAAACTTGACACACTTTCCTCTCACATACACTTTGCCATACTCACTTGATTTCTTATCAGCACTTTCTCCTGCTAGATTGACTATGAATTCTTTCACCAACATTTCATAACATTGGGAGAGCTGAGTCACAGTTTTTATCAACCCAACATTGCTTATCAGGGCCATGATATCTTTGTTCTCAAGAGCATTTTAAGCAAGCTCCCTTTCTATGGCCAATCTCTTGTGATACACGTATTTCCATCTGTTGACACTAGATGGATAGTGAAAGGAAATGTTATCAGTAGGTACCTCAGGAATGTTTGCAGCCAGTTTGCTTGTAGTAGGCTTTTGCTTGGTTTCAATGTTAGTGACATCAATAGCTACATCAGAATCAGTTTCTGAGTCTGAACTAGACTCAGCTTTCTGCTTCTTGGTGACAACTTTGCTCCATCCCTTAGGAGGGCCAACCTTAGACCTCTTTGTACCAGTCTTCTTTGCAGAGGTTTCTTGTTCAGCAATCTTCTTATCCTTCTTTTGCTTGGGGGAACTTTGATCAGTTGCCCTTTTTCCTTTTCTTGTCATTAGCCTTTTGGCTATTCCTGGATTAAGCTTAACAATGAGATAATTGTTTGAGTAGTCTTCTAGGTCAACTACTTCAGTTCTTTTGTCTCCATGCGTGCTTTCATCTGTGTGTTTATCCTTTTCACCCTTATTCTTTTCTTCTGGTGCAAGGTCTTTTGATGTTGTGACATCCGGCAGAACGTTGGCTTGATCATGAGGTTTAGGCTCAGACCCCTTTATGCTGGATGTCATGGGTATATTGAGAGCACCAACCACCATTTCTGCGAGTTTCAGGTGGGTTCTCCTAGCTTCTTCTGTATCTAGGGCAGTCGATTCAGTAGTAGGGGAAGCTTGACCAGAGCCGAGGTTTCTGGGTTTTCTTGCATGCAGCTTTCTAGGTTTCTTTACCAACAATCCTTCTGGTGTCATCATGCGTAGGGGTGCTATCTCTAGAACCTCATTAGGGTTAGTTTCAGCATTGCTAGTGGTGATTTTAGGGTTTGTACATTGTGACATGGTTGATGACTTTGGTCGAGAGATGATGACTTTTCTTTGCTTGGGTGAGTTGTTATGGAAGCTGAAAGGATTATACTGGTACCAAGAGTGGAGCAGGTGTTGTCGCTACTCGAAAAATGCAATGACAGGGAGGCGAAAAGAAAGGACAGAAGAGTCTCCACCGAACTTTATTTATCCCATGAGGGGAAAGGAAAATATCGAGAAAACCTTAAGAAAAGAAAGGATAAGATGGTCTCGCAACCAAGAACGGGTTCGGAAGCCGGTTATGAGAGGGGAAGGTATTAGCACCCCTCGCATCCATCGTACTCGATGGGAACCATTTGTTTGTCGAATGTGTGAATTTATTTGCTTTAAATATTATGCTATAAAAGTGTTTTCCAAAGGGTAAAGAAAGAGGGTTTAGGAACTAAGAAAGGAGGCATAACTGGGAGAAAAGAGAAAGAACAGACTCGGTAGGACTTCGCAGTCCTATGCCTACGTATTCTCAAAAGGGATGAGAAAGTCAGAGTCGACGTAGTTCGGGGAACTATAGATATGGGGGGAATGTGCTCGGCAAGGATTGTGGCCCTTGTGCTTACGTATCTTTACTTGAAAGAAGTAAAGAATTAGAGCAGCCGTAGTTCGGCCTAGGGTTTGTTGATGTTTTTGTGGATGATGCTATCGTGCACATTCTAGCAGTTTAGGTGTTTTTCTGCTCGCATATGAGGAGGCTCATGCGTTACCTGTTTGCGGTAGAACGGACGTGACATATCCTTTTTGAAAGATTGATTAGTTTTCGCCATGCGAGGCAAGAAGTCACGTTTGATTGGTTGAATTGTTTTTTAGGGGTGAGATAAATCCTCTGATAGAAACCCCTTGCGGGTAATACCCAATTCATTATCTCAAAGTTTTTGTTATGAAATGGTGTGGCGAACGTAGCATCTTCGTGTTGAAAGACGAGTGTCGAGACCACACACACTATAGTGAGTATCCTGACACTCGAAGAGGAAGGAGTTTACACTCAATCCTCTCTCTTTAATTCAACACAAAGAGAACTTCATTTTCTTATTAAATTATTTTTGGTTTTGAATGGTAAGTGTTTTGCGACTGTAAACCCTACGGTGAATGTCAGCACTCGGGATAGGAGAAGGCCTATGCCTAACCACTCCACGACCATTCAAGTTTTTGTTACAAAATGATTTGAAAATGCACTCGGTACGGACCGAGGTTTTAGGTGAGAAATTTGCGGAGAGAAGTTGCGAAAGTGAGAGGTGGTGGATGAGGGCGCATCTTCGTATTGAAAGACGAGTATCGAGACCGCCCACACTACAGTGAGCATCCCAACACTCGGAGAGGAAGAAGTCTAAACTTAATCCTCTCTTTTTAATGCAATACGGAGAATAAGATTTTTATGATAGTATTTTAAAACGGGCTAAAAATCCAAAATAAAGGAGAAATAAGATGAAAATGTAAAATAATAAATAAATAAAGGATGGAAACTAAAATGGTTCACTAAAAAAAATAAAGATGTGATTTTTTGGGGGGTTTATGGTAATTAAAATTATCTCTTAAATAAATAAAATAAAGAAATGAATTAAAATTAAATATAAAGAAAGAAAATCAAAATAAAACAAGGTATTTAAAAAAAAGCCCCCAGCAGGGGTCGAACCAAGGACACGGGCAATGCAAGGTGAGAGTCTTACCACTAGGGTGGCGATACATCCATTGTATAACGCCACCCCATTTGAATATAACCCTTAAAGCTTAATATTCTGAGCAAGAACAAGGCAAGTCTAGGCAATAATCAAGGAAATGTGTTTTGCTCACAACTCTCTCAATTCTAAACCAAATTTGACAAACTTTTAGTCAAACTTGCCTAGAATTTTATAAGGAACACGATGGTGCAATTGGATTTCTCAAAATATGCCCACAACTCAAAATTCGATGGCTTACGCACAAGGATGCTTGAAATGCAATTTGAGCTCCAATGATCAAAACAAGTGGAACTAAGGACAAGCAAAGGTCTGCACACACCCTAAATGTGTTGTTCATGGATTAAGTCTGAATAAGAATCTCAAATTCTCGCTGAATCTCAAAATGGTTATTGAGTTGCAAATTGGTGAAATGGGAGTTTGAAAAGGATTTGCTATTAACATGTTGCATAGGCAATGATTTGAGACAACAACCTCCATCAATCCATAATGAAACAGGTTATGAGCTAAACACATATGAATTGCAGTAATCTAATAGGAAACTTGATGATGCTTGAGTTTGACTAACATGACAGCAGCTTCTTCTCTTTTCCAATTTAAAGTGCAAAACAATTATACTATGAGTTTGATCTATTTGAACTCTGAACAAGCCAATGGAAGTCTTAATGCTGAAATCAGTATTGACAAACACGAATCAAAATGCCAGCAATTTATGAAGGATGGACAGATCTAACACCAAATCCTAACAGCAATCTCTTAGTGCTCCATTCACTTACAGCTCCAATCAACAATTCCTTAAAAATCCTTCACTGTTGTAGACCTTTACACCAACTTGTTGTAGTATGGAAGACCTTGAAAATGCTCCAACTGCTGTCCAACTAGAATTTGATGAAAACAGCTTCCTTGTGCTTAAAGAAACTTGTGACAAAACTCAAAATAAATGAGGATTATGTTGTTTTATGTTATGGATAGTTGCTATATCATATATCAAGGGTGTGTGGATGGTTAGAATGAAGAAAACAACTATGGTTAGAGATTTGGCAGATTTTGAGTATATGGTCAAACTTGCTTGGTTTGAGAGTTGACTTTTGGGAGAATGGTGTTTTTTGGGTGGTTTAAGTGTATGAACACCTTCTACACAATATTTATGGATTGTGCAGATGGTTTTTGGTGGTTTGGAATGGGTGGAAATGAGTTTGGACAACCAATTGCTCAAGACAGCTTTTTGGCAAACTTTGAGATTTTGAAGAATGAGGTATGTGAGAAAATGAGTGAGAGCTGAGATTTATCTTGGTTTTTAAGAGTGCTCTGGTGTGTGGAATAAAGTGGGATGCAACCTCTATTTATAGGCTAAGGGAAGCATTGGGGCAGATTTGAAGTTTTGGCCTTGGAGGGAGATTTTTGGAGCAAATCTTGTGAAATCCAAGTGTGATCATTGTTCAGCAGACCTTGCTTGCTTGCAAGGAGTTTAGCCCTCAAAAACTAGCTAGCAATAAGGTGTGAGAAATGAAATTTGAGTGAGCAAGACAACCCCCCCCCCCCATGCTGCAACCACCAATGTTCTCTCTCCTAGTGTAACTTTTTGCATTTTTCTCATTAAATTAATATGTCTTGTCAAGAGCTTGAGATTTGCTTGGATTCTCTTCTGAATTTGTTCATCATGCACTCTTAAAACTCATATCATATGTAAATCTATGGTTAGAAATCAAGTGGATAGTTGGGAAACAAGTTCATGTTGAGTTTTGGCAAGTTGACAAACTAGTGCACATGCCCAACTTTCACCATTCATAACTCTCAGCTCATAGGGGCTATGGAGGAGTTCCATAACTTTTTGGAAAGCCCTCATGTAGCTCTACAACTTTCATGTTTTCATGAGTTTCATATTCTTAAAGGAACTTGGCCAAATGACCTCTCAAAGTTGTTGAAAAACAAGCCTAAAAGTGAAATTTTTTCTAAGTTATTTTCCCTTCTTGTAATGAATTTGATCATAACTCCAAATCTATGCATTTTATGATCATGGACCACTTTGGGAATTTTGTAGGACTTGTCAAGAGCTTTCCAATGAGCTTTGAACCAACTCAATTGGATGTGTGGTTAAGGAGTTATGGTATTGCCCCTTTCAAAACCCTAACTTCCGACTTTTGCGATTACTCCTCAACCCTTGATCCAATGGTCATGAAATTTTACGGGTATATGCAATATGTCATTAGTAACATTTTTGATTCACATCTTGAATTCAAATTCCTTATGAGTGAAGAGTTGACCTTTTGGTCAACCGAATGATCGATCGGTGACTACCGAGTCGACTGTTAACGCTCTAGACCTTTTGAGGCTTTGAAACTTCTTGAATGGAATTTACCAAGACATATGAACCTTATGGACTAGAATTTCATCATTGGAACACCTTTCAAAACAAAATTCAAACTATAGTTGACTTTTCCCGATCAAAAACCCTAATCGGGGATCCTGAACTGCACTGTCTTTAATCTTTGGGTGACAACCTCCAGTTGGATTCATACTTGACCCAATGTAGTATCCTTGACCTTGTTTCATGGAGAATTAAATCAAGACATTGACTGATCAAACCATTGACACCTCGACTTTTGACTATGCAAAACCCTAATTTCCCCTTTTTGCTTGGGCATTGTGCAGATGAACTGGGTGATCATTCCAACTCCACCATGACCTCTGAGATACCCAACGGGCTTTTTTTTCTCATGCTCCTTATGAACTCTCTCTGATGATTCTTTGATAACTTTGTAATAACAACAACCACCTGATGGCTTGTACCAATGCCTTTGATCAAAAAAGAGGTGGGCAAATTTAGGGTATAACAGATGCCCCTATCTAATCGGCTTAAACCTAGTAAGACGAAATGCCACGACATTAATTCTTTCGAGGTAGAAGATGATTAGATATAGAAGACCATGAATTTGTCTGAGAAGAAAGTAAATACTTGGGAATGGGATACTGGATATCTTGCAAAGGTTGCTAACACCAAAAGGATGTTAACAGAGAAAATTTGACACCAAGAGGATGACAAGCCTATCACCAAAAGGATGATAGTACACTCACAATGTTGCTTTGAAATCAAAATAAAGTAAATGACCCACTGTCAAAAGGATAGTGGAAAACATGCTAGTCATGACACCAAAAGGATGCCAGTCCCATCACCAAAAGGATGATGAAGCGAAATAAGATCAACCCTTAACACCAAAAGGATGTAGGGAATCCGTTACCAAAAGGATAGTGGAAAATACGCTAGTCATGACATCAAAAGGATGCCAGAACCATCACCAAAAGGATGATGGAGCGAAATAAGATCAACCCTTAACACCAAAAGGATGTAGGGAATCCGTTACCAAAAGGATAATGGAAAATACGCTAGTCATGACATTAAAAGGATGCCAGACCCATCACCAAAAGGATGATGGAGCGAAATAAGATCGACCCTAAACACCAAAAGGATGTAGGGAATCCATTACCAAAAGGATAATGGAAAGAAGGATGATAATAACTCCCATGAGGAACGCTCATGGCCCTGAATGATGTGCCCCTGATTAGGTTGAATCTGCTTTTGATAGACCCACAATTTTTGCAGATGATGCCCCTGACTGGGATGATGATCGTTTTGAAGCTCTGGAATTGGTCTAACCAAAGGTTGCACAACTCCGTGGGGGAACACCCATGACCCTGCAGAGACTGCCCCTGGCTGGGCTGATTACGACCTTGGGAATCTTCGAGATTGATCTTGGATCTGAGCTCGCATATGCGAATGTTTGATGATGATAATGTTCCATAAATGCAAATGCAAATGCTGACGCGCGGAGATGCAAGAGCTGGGGAAAAAATGATATGATTCTGGATATGCATATGATGCAAGATGCTTATGAATTCGAATGTGATGTGTATGATGCATATGATTATGACGGGTAATTGGAAATGCAAGTGCCGACGTGGCGGATTTCGGTAGTTGCCAATGCAAATTGGACTTTGGGTTTAGGTGGGAAGGTAAAGGACAAGCCTGACTTCCTGACATCATTTCTTCATGATGTAATAAAACTCGGAGGTGCTGATACCTTTAACTCTGGACCAGCCTTGCCAGGCTTGACAGTCTTGTCAGTCAAGTCATTTCAAGATTTAAAACGGTGTTCCTGTGTACTCTTTAGAGTCATGGTAACCCTTTAATTACCCTAAAAGAGTGAGTCGTCCCTTAATTCAACTTACCATAATGTAGTTATTTGCAAAACCCATCATCAAATAAACGAAACTTGCAACCATATGGTAAATAAAAGAACAGAGAAAACTTTGATGAAAGTAATTTTTATTGATGAAAACCCATAAATTGGAAAATTACAAAAGGAGGCAATTCCTAAAAGAGGTAACTGCTTTTGAAATATGCATATATATAAAAGAAACTAAGACAATGTTGGAAACGATTCCTGCCGAGTTTCAAATCTGCTATGGTCCATATGTCTTTGAAGAGCCTTCATGTCTTGCTTCTGAGCGCTACGATTGGATTGATCCTTCTCAGTCAAGAGCTTGATGGTTATGGAAGAAAGTTCACAAATCCCCTCGGGATGCAGTTTTGCCCTTTTTAAATCCCTAACTTTTGCCTAAGCCTCCCTTTCGGGTTTTCAGCTTACCAGGATACTTTTACTCTTTTTTTTTCTTCTCTCTTTTTTTATAGTCCCTAATTTTTGCCTGAGCCATTTTTATGGGCCACCAGAACGCCCATTCTTGCGTGGATTCTTTTTTTTGTCCACCGGATCTATTTTTCAGGCATAATATTTTTTAACTGCATCCGAATTCACAGGGGATGGAAGATCATCATCGTCCATGGTCGAGAGGATCAAGGCTCCTCTGGAGAAAACCTTCTTTACTATATATGGACCCTCGTAGTTTGGTGTCCATTTGCCCCTTGGATCAACGTGAGTTGGCTGAATTTTCCTCAGTACCAAATCTCCTGCTTGGATGTGTCGTGGGCGAACTTTCTTGTCAAAGCCCCTCTTCAATCGTTTCTGGTATAACTGTTCATGACAGATGGTTGTCATGCGCTTCTCGTCAATGAGATTCAGCTGGTCGAGTCTGGCTTGTATCCATTCGGCTTCATCTAGCTTGACGTCTACCAAAATTTTCAAGGAAGGACTCTCTACTTCGATGGGCAATACTGCTTCCATGCCATATACGAGAGAAAACGGGGTTGCCCCTGTGGAAGTGCACACTGAGGTGCAGTAGCCATGCAACATAAATGGCAACATCTTGTGCCAGTCTTTGTAATTTTTCACCATCTTCTGGACGATTTTCTTGATATTCTTATTTGCCGCCTCAACAACTCCATTCATTTTGGGACGATAAGGTGTTGAATTGTGGTGTTCAATCTTGAAGCTCTTACACAATTCTTCCATCATCTTATTGTTGAGGTTTGAACTATTGTCTGTAATGATCTTGTTCGGGATTCCATACTGACAAATTATCTCTTTCTTGATGAAGCGAGTCACCACTTGCTTAGTGACGTTGGCATAAGATGCAGCTTCTACCCATTTGGTGAAGTAGTCGATGGCCACTAAGATAAAACGGTGCCCGTTCGAAGCGGTTGGCTCGATGCTTCCAATTACATCTATACCCCACATGGCGAAAGGCCAAGGCGAAGTCAAGACATTCAGAGGGAGTGGTGAAGTATGAACTTTGTCTACATAAATTTGGCACTTGTGGCATGACCGGACATGGAGACAACAATCTATTTCCATTGTCATCCTATAGTATCCCGCCCCCAAGATCTTTTTAACCATAGTATGACCACTAGCATGTGTTCCAAAAGATCCTTCGTGCATTTCATTTATGATGTGTTCTGCCTAATGTTTATCCACGCATCTGAGCAAGACCGAATCATAATTCCGCTTGTACAATACGTTACCGCTGAGGAAGAACTTTGAGGAGAGCTTTCTGAGGTACTTCTTGTCGGTGATAATTATGCCTTCTGGATATTCTTGTGTCTCTAGATATCGCTTGATATCATAGAACCAAGGATGATCATCACCTTTAGTTTCCTCCGCATCGGCTGCTAGGCAATAAGCGGGTTCGTCCAGATACTCCAGACAGATGGATGGCGCCTCGTTCTCCCACTTGACTTGAAACAAGGATGCTAGTGTTGCTAGAGCGTCAGCCAACTGATTTTCTCCTCTGGGAATGTGATGAAAAGTGATCTCATCAAAGTATGAGATCAGCTTTAAGATGTGATCTTTGTAAGGAATCAACTTGAGGTCAAGCGTTTCGTATTCCCCTTTAATCTGGCATATGACAAGCGCAGAATCTCCATAGACTTCCAGAATCTTGATCTTATTATCAATGGCAGCTTCAATTCCAAAAATACAAGCTTCATATTCGGCCATGTTGTTAGTTCATTTGAAGCATATCCTGGCGGTGAATGGTAGGTGAAAACTAGTTGGAGTTGTGATGACTGCCCCAATTCCACAACCCTTGGCATTTGCGGCACCGTCGAACACGAGCATCCATCGCGATCCTGGTTCGGGTCCATCATCTGGGCCTGGTGTGGTATATTTTCTGGCAAACATGACGTCTTCGTCGGGGAAATCAAAGCGCATAGACTGGTAGTTGTCCATAGGTTGGTGGGCAAGGTAGTCAGAGAGTACACTTCCTTTGATAGCTTTCTGCGTAACATACTGGATGTCATACTCTGTTAATACCATTTGCCAACGAGACACTCGTCCGGTGAGAGCGGGCTTCTCGAATATGTATTTGACAGGGTCCATCTTAGAGATCAACAAGGTCGTATGGGTGAGCATATATTGTCTCAAGCATTTTGTTGCCTAAGCCATGCACAACACGTCTTCTCGAGCATTGAATACCTTGATTCACAGTCGTTGAACTTCTTGCTAAGGTAATAAATTGCATGCTTTTTTCTACCAGTTTCATCATGTTGACCCAACACGCATCCCATGGATCCTTCTAGCACAGTCAAGTACATGATTAGGGGTCGACCGGGTACTGGAGGCATCAACATTGGTGGTTCTCGTAGATATTCCTTTATTTTCTCAAAGGATTTCTGACAATTATCATTCCACACCACTGCTTGATCCTTTCGAAGTAGTTTGAAGATGGGCTCAAAAGTGGCCGTTAGATGATATATGAACCTAGCGATGTAGTTCAATCTCCTAAGGAAACCTCAGACTTCCTTTTCAGTTTTGGGTGCTGGCATCTCTTGGATAGTGTTGCACCCTATTTTTGACCATAAGATCCAGCCTCCTTGCTTTCTTTTTGCTTGTTATTTTTATATTCGGCTAACTAGTTGGTGCAGGTGCAATAATGACGAGTGTAGACCCCCACAGTCAAGTACTTCAAGGCGTAAACATTAGAGGCCCATTATAACTCTCATTGGGTGGCTACATCACGGATTGTGTCATTACTTTCAAAGAGAAAATGAGGATGTTCTTAATGGTGGTTCACGATCAATTCGTTTTGAGATGTTGAGATTATATGAGATAAGAATACCTTTAAGGAGTCTGTGAATCTTGATCCTCACAAGGTCTAAGTGCTCAAACTTCCGACAATACTAAGATTCGCCCGGTTGCCATTCATTCACAAGTTCCATTTGCAAAGAATCCTTTTTTTATTATTATGAGTAATTTTGGTTCACGTCAAAAGCTTCATCATAAAAGGAGTAAATACTCTCTGTTGAGGATCACGTTATTGGAAAGCTTATATTAATTCAACAGGTGGGATATATGAAAAGACTTTAATTTGGTATGTGGATAATTGAGGTCATAATTTACAGGGATGTGTATTTTGAAAGAACTTGCGAATTAGTAAGCAATGCGAATTGTTACTGAAGTAACTAAGTAGCATCATCTTTTGTCATTTTGGAACAAGTGACCATCATACAATTGAAGTTTGAAACGCACATGAAAGGTGATAAATGACTACAAGTACATCCTACTCATATAACTATGCTTCTACAAGGTGAGGTTTTTTTCCTCTCCATGGACACGCTCAGATGAGCCGACTCAGGACAACCAAAGTTTTCTCGGCAATGTTGAATCTTCAAAGCTTTTGCCGGCACCGTCGCGACCAAGTTTGTGAGGAAATCTTTATTTCTAGCAGTAATGTCTTACGGGACCACACTTAGCCATCGTTTCTCCGCATTAAACACCTGCAAAAACACAAGAATGAGTGAGGGTCTTCATAGCAGCAAGTCACAACTCTGTTCAAGGAAACAGAAGATCCATCAGTCGTCAACTAATCACGGCAACACAGTGAAACATGTCAAGACTAACAACAATATTCAGAGAAGGTTATACAAGGAGAAACTCAAACACAAAATCATTATTAGCGTGAATAAAAATGCCATGTACCAGCACGTTGCACATACAACTTTACCCTGTTTTGACATACTCACAACAATACTATCACTACATGAAATGAGAGTAACGTTGAAGTCATGATTTGTGAAGTACGAGGTCGATGACGCGTAGATTTAAACACGTCTTGAACATTGCATAAATATTACAATTGGTACTTGCATTCCTAAAAGAGATCAAGATTGCTAATGAAAGCTCACCAAACCACCCAAGCCAATAACCTGCCCTATATCTCTAGCCTGTTATGGATGTGATTCAGTCGGATGAAACTGGCGCCCCGATTACTGGTGTTGCTCTGTCGTCAACTCTGGTTGTGATTGATCAAACACAGTCAATGTTGTTGATACTATGGACTTGGCGGTTGATGCTGTAACAAGTTGTAGATTTGAGGTGACGGATCCTGGATCAGAAGAAGTGGTATCGATGAAGATTTTACAAGTTCTCCTAGCATGTATGAAAATTAAAGCATTGGTAATACTTAATAACCAGCACATTTGCACCATAGTGAACACCTGCTTCCGTATAGTTCATCAAGCAGGAACCGAAGGTGAGCTGTCACAGCAGGATAACTCGATATACCATGCATTTGATGAAGACGTTCCTCTTTTGGCCTTAACCTTGATTAATTCAGCTTCAAAACTTGGAGGGTCTCCTATTCACCATCGTCATTAGCCTTTTATTATAATCGAGCACGTTCAGAACTCCGCTCTCATAGACATTGAGGATGATACAGACATGACCACATCACTATTGAGCTTGCTTGTCAGCATGGTTGATGTACCGCTCTGCTGGAGACCTATGTGAAGAAATCCATCGTCATAAGCACGCTTGCAGTCTAGGGACGCTGCCCGTATGAAGTATTGACATATATATTGGTACAACTTCCGAACATCATTACCTAGCAAGTCCTCTGAAGGGAGTCACACCTGCGTCTGGTAGTGCTGAAGATTGAAATCACATACAAAGAAACTGTTCAAAAAGTGTAAGATATACTTAAATTAAGAACAAACAGATAGCGAATGGACCACGAGAATTCGTCACCATTTGCAACTCTTGCGAGGCCTGCAGCTGATGAGCGGAAGAATATGGTATTGTCAGCCTTTGAGAAAATATCAGAATTGCAAACGAAAGACTTGTTGGATACAAAGATGAATCTCCATTACTGTCCTCACGGTTCTGCTAATGCCTCATAGCCCCAAGACCTTCGCCACCTGTACCTGCCAAGTCAGAAAATAATGATTAAAGAATATTCCTTGAAGATAGAATATCCTATTCAGAAATCAAATCGAATCCAATCTCTTTTGAATCACAGAAATCAGAGATTGAAGTATCAATTGAATGGCTCATTACTGCAGTTTTCAAAAAAGGGAAAGTTTCAATTTGATTCATCCCAAAACAGGAAACCCCAAATCAAATCCAAATTAGCATTCAAAATGGTTTTTAATCAGACTTTAACACAGGAAATTTCAAAAAAAGCCTATATAAAGAGAGGAATGAGAAGAGAAAACGAAGAGGAGAAACTATCATACGAAACCGACAACTACTGCGAAAAACCCTAAAACTCATAATTTCAAGAAATTAAACGAGGGGAACTTATCTTTTTCAGTTCACTAGATTGACGCTGACCGCCGCAAACACCAATCGACAACGCACCGTCTCCGGCACCGTCACCATTAACCTCCGGTAAAACCCCTTTTTCTCGTATAATTGTTTGAACCTACTGATTTGTTTCATTGTGTTTCAGGTTGTACAGAAGAACGAAAGCCAAAAAGAGATGCGATCGAGAAAAGAGTGATCGAGAGGGAAAGAAAGTGAACGGGGAGAGAGGGAGGCTTGCGGCGGAACAGAGAGGGGGTTGGGGTTTAGGGTTTTCGTTCTCTTTGTTTTTTTAATTTGCAATATGATCATATGCCTATCACACACAATACTCACCACACACTACTAACCATCGCCTAATCCCCATTAATCCCCTAATTAACATTTTCTTTTAATTAACTAATAATTAATCTTTTGGTAATCAGTTCTTAAAACAAATAAAAATTTCTTAATCACCCACTAATGTTTTTTATTTAATCAAATCAACCTTTTAATCAAGTCATATTTCTAAATATTTTAGTAATTACTTAAATAATCTTTTCTCTTCTAATTAATTAATTTATAAAACACTCATCTTATATCACCAACTTAGCAACCTTTTCAATAGTAGTATATAATAAGGACCTATTTTTAATTTAATTAATAGATTATTTGGAAACTTTTTCAACTTAATTAACTTTTAATAACAATAACCGAAATTTTGTACTTTTATAATAATTAATTAGTCGTTCTTCTAAAAATCAGAAATCTCCTTTTAATTTTATAATCTAATTCAACTTCGCTAGAATGATATAAAAAACCTTTTTACAAAAAATAAAATCCAATACCCTTTTTAATTAATTCACTTTTAAATCAACCTTTTATTTATTGAGCAATATAATAATCACTCAAACTTTTTTAAAAATACTTAAAATCTCTTATACCATAACTTTACTCATTTAATAATATCTCCCAAAAAATAATAAATATATAATAACTAAGTTTATTTTAATAATAAAGAACTTATTTTATAACAAAAAATAGTAACTTACAATTATTAATAATATTGTCTCATATTTAATAAATCTTTTATAAATCCCCTTTTTATTATCCCCACCCAAATCTCAATTAATTTATCTTATAATTCATCCAACTTCATTTTTTTAAATTAATAATATATTTTCTTATAAATCAATCCACCAACTAAAAACAATCAACATCTTAAAATACAACCTAATCGTGCACACTCACATTCACGACACATTCACCTTCACACACTTACTTAGCGCTTTCATGCGTTCGTGTATGTTTTATCTTTATCCGCAATTTACATTTATCACATTTACTTTATCGCATTGCATTCCGTCCAAAGGAAAAACCTACACATGATTCAACAATTGTGTGTAGTGCACATCATTTGCATCATACTCCCCTACGATCCTTGATCCCATTCAAGTTGATATTTCTAGGACAGATCCTACCCCATAGGAAGGACTTTGTCTTTTATCTTTACAACATAGAAACAAAACAATTCAACAACACAATACAAAATATTCAAACACATTAGAGAAATATGCCAAATCATCTTAAGCGAGATAGAATCTCCACCCCACATCAATTACAATCAAAACTGTAGAAACTTTGCCTTAAGAGAGATAGAGGCGTACCTCGTCGATCCATATCCAAGTACTTGAGCCATTCTCTTAAGACGATGCAAATACTATTTTCCTACAACTTGTGGCGGTTAAATATCCCTTAAAATGATGACCCATATCTTCTCCTAAAATCAATCAACCAACTACCCTAAACCCGTAGGAACTTTGACCACAGTCAAAAAACTCCTCAAAACCCTTTAGGGGAACTACAAATACTCTGATTCCACTCCCGTAAGGATATGTAGGCATAAGATGCGACATCTTATCGAGTATACTTAGAAATAAACCTCTAGGTCTTTCAACCTTAAGCAGATAAACACTTAGCAATAAACAACATAAAATAAGAGGTTCCTGTAGAGTACTACAGAAACTTAGGATGCTAGCACCTTCCCTAAGTTTAACCAACCCCGAACCTAAAACTCTCTAAACCTTGCATTTGCATTGCATTGTGGAAATTTCGATCTTTATCCCTTCCTTTTGACAAATCAAAGTTCGATTGCAAATGAATTAAAGATTCAAACTAATCAATAGTTTGGTATCCGATTTTCACCGCGACAGAAATGGCGACTTCACTGGGGACCTTCTCTAGTAGGTTTCCCTACCTTGCTTTATTTATTTGTTTATCGCTTTATATCTGCTTATTTGCCTACTTGTTTCTTTGTTGCTTTTTGGGTTGCTACCTTTGAGTGGTGAGACAAAGTCCTACACCCGGACTTGAGAGAAATTATGATAGGATGGTGATATATTCGATGAGGCTTATAGGGAGTGAGTCCCGACTAAGTTGACTCGAGAATCCCGCTTAGTTGAGACCCTTTTGAAAATAGTTCGGTTGAACGAGTTTAGTCGTGAAAACTTTTACTACTTTCAATTGGAGTCCATGATACTAAGGACTGTAGTTACCTTTAACCCCACTTTGGCCTTTATTAGGACGTAGTGCAAGGCTATGAGGGAGTAAGTCCCGAAATAGTGCTACGCGATGCTACACTCAAAAGAAGTTCTCTTGAGAATATTATTAATCCCGAAATAGTGCTACCTGATGCTATATTCCCCAACACTTCTTCAAACTGCACTACTGATATCTCCTCTGGCACGTGAGCTGCCTTCAAGAATTTTAACAGTGCTTCTTGATGGGCTTTCGAACACATTAGTAATGACAGCATGGATATCTTCGAGGGAGTTTGATTGAGCTGGTCAATCACTTTGTAATCGCTTTTCTGAATGATTCTTAGAAACTCCTCTGCTTCATTATTTGGGACGTCTTTATGTTTAGATGACTGCCCCTATTCAATGGTGCTTGGTCTGACATCATCTTTCCTTGTATTGTTACTGCTGTTGACTGGTGGTACAATTGGAGCGAAGATTCGACCACTTCTAGTGACACCACCGGTTCCGACAATTTTTTCGACAACCCTTTTTTCTTCTAAGACATCCTTTTCTCCTATCTTCTACCCGTTGAGAAAGACAATCTCATCATATAGCCAAGGTACATCATTAGTGCTTTCGTATGGAAACGGAGCTGGGGCCGAAATGACAAGCTGGTTCACTGATGGTGGAGACATAGGTATCTCAACTAGATCATATGAGATTTGTAGTGGGATAGAGATCTGTCCATAGGTGTTGTCCCATTCTTCCTCATCGCACGGTATGTTCAATGGTGTGCGAGTCAAATTATCAGAAGGAATCCACAGCTCATACCCATCATCGTATGGTATCTCCAATGTTTCAAATGGAATTTCAAGAGTAGCAACTTCTTCAGACTTTGACATTTGATCTGCTACTAATACACCTTGATCAATCAGGCTTTGGATGCCTTTCTTCAACTCAGTGCATCCTTGAGATCCGCCCAAACAAACGTGGCAATTGGTTGAACAACCTGGATAAATGTTCCTCGACAGGAGTTGCTCCTTAATAGTGGAAAGAGGAGTTCTCAATTTTTCGATATCCGAAATTAATCGGATCCCCTTTGGGTCTTCAATCATGTTTGTTGAGTGATGAGCCGGCATTAGATTGGTTTTGATGTTTGGAGTATTTCGAGCAAAGTTTATCGCCTTTGAATCGATAAGATCTTGTACAATGTGCTTCAGAGTCTTGCAATTTTCAATGTTATGGCCCGGGGCGCCAGAATGGAACTCACATTTGGCATTGGCGTCATAGCCAAAAGGGAGAACCTTTGGGGGATTCCTCATTTCCCTAAGCTGAACAAGGCCTCCTTTCAACAAGAATGGTAGTAATCTGGCGTAAGTTGACGGAATTGGATCAAATTTTCTTTCTGGTCTCCTCAGCCTTTGTTGACCTTGGTACTGATTTTGTCTTAGTTGATAGGGTTGTTGTTGTCTGTTTTGTTGAACAGCGGGTTGACTTGCTGGAATGGACAACGGTTGTTGTGGAGCGACGACAACAACATGGTGATAACCTTGATGAGTTCTTCCTCTATCTGCAAAAACAACACTAGTTTCACCTTCTTTCTTCTTAACGAATCCCTGATATGGCTTCTTGAACCCGCTTGAAGATCCGCTAGAATTCTGAAGCTTTCCCGCCTTCATAAAACTCTCTAATCTTTCACCGGCCGTGACAAGTTCAGAAAATACTGTAGAGGTTGTGGACGCTAGACACTCAAGGATCGGTCCTTACAGCGTGCCCATGAAGAGGTCTGTGAGCTCTTTCTCTATCAACGGGGGTTGTACTCTTGCAGCCACTCCCCTCCACCTCTGAGCAAAGTCTTTGAATGATTCATTCGGTTTCTGGATTAAATTCTGAAGCTGCATCCGGTTTGGAGCCATGTCAGTGTTGTATTGATAATATCTCACAAAAACGTTTGCTAAATCCTTCCAGCTTTTCACTTTGGATCGTTCAAGATGCATGTACCATTCCAGAGAAGCCTCTGTTAAACTATCTTGAAAGAAATGGATTAACTGCTTCTCGTCATCGGAATATGCGGCCATCTTCCTGCAGTAAGACCTCACATGGGTCCTAGGACAACTGTTACCCTTGTATTTCTCGAAGGTTGGGATCACAAACTTTTGAGGTATCTTAACTCCGGGTACAAGACATATTTCAGCGGCATCTAGTCCCAAAACATCGGGGCCTTGCAGCGACTTTACCACTTCTTGTAAAGCATTGAACATCTTCTCTAATTCAGCGGTCTGTGGCGCATATGCTTCAGCTGAATTCTCGTAGAAGCCTTCATGATCATCATAGTGAATTGGTGGTGGAATCGTGGTACCACGAGGATGAGTTGTACCGACTGGGGGATGGACTGTGTTGATAGGTGTAACACCTGCAGAGGTAGGATTTGCCCCAACAGGGGTTGGGATGGCATCGGTAGGAGTTGGAACTGCGCCATTTGCGTTAGGAACTGCACCAGTCAAAGTCTGGTTAGCGTTCCTCTCTGTTGTTTTCCTTATCTCTTCTTGACTCCTGGCCATGTTCTGAATCACCTCCATGAGTTGATTCATCTGCGTCTTCATACCTAGCATCTCGTTCCTCAAAGTAGCCTGGTCTTGCTCTAGCTGATCCATGACTCTTTTCTGATTATTCCTTGTGTTGTACTGATGTCAAGAAGTCAGCTTGCTTTACTCTCTCTCTCTCTCTCTCTCTCTCTCTCTCTCTCTCTGAAAGGGTAAGCGGCGTGTAAGGTCGGGTTTTACGGAATGCAAAAAAGAATGATAACGTATGCAATGTTCAAGAGACTTTCGAGTTTTATGATTATCATCGGTACTATAGAACTGTGACTGAATAATAAAGAAATGCACAATTTAGACCAAAAAGCAAACTTTCATTAATTTGAGAGAAAATTCAATACAAACGATTGCTGAATAAGCTGAAAATAACAATTCATGTTACAAGAAAAATACTGAATAACTAAAACTCTTTCTTTCGGAGACGTTCCTGAAGCTTTTTTGTCTCGAACATGAATCGTCTAACCATTTGGTCGCAGAGTTGGATAAAGTGTTGAATAGAAGAAGGGATATCATTTCCTTCCAAGTCTTGAATTGCGCTTTCCAACCTCCATGGGGATATCTCGAATCATGAGATTCCAATGCTCCACCAGATTGTTATACCTAGTGTGACACATGTCTAGAGTCGACTGGTAGTAACAAATAGAATCCACATGGGTGTCCAACAATTCATTGAGCTGAGCCTCCTTCTTGAGCCACTGTGCACTATCCCTTTCCAAGGCGTCGAAACGATTCCTCCATAGAGTAGCTGTTTCTCGGCCGGCCTCCAATTCCAAACATTTGTTGTTCCACATGTCAGGAGTAACATATGAAGCCCTTAATGCTTCCTCCTTGAGTTGTCGCTCGTCTTCCACTAGGGTCAAGGCATTTCTTAGTTGCTCTTCGAGATTTTCGATGTCAGCCTCGAGATTCTCCCTTGTCTCTTTCTTTTCAGTAGAAGCTAATTCAAAGAAATGCCATGCTCGATCACAAGAAGCCTTAGTTTCCTTTAGGCGTTGTCGAAGAGTTGTCAATTATGCATCAGCCCCTTCGAAACCATGCTGGTACCTGACTCTCAAATCCATTTCTAACTTCAGCCTCTTGCTAGTTTCAGCCGCTTGGTCTTGTTCAAACTCTACTTTCCTTTTATACTGGCCACTCTCCACATTTGCTTGGTGAGCTTCAGCCTGAAGGTCTTGATTTTGTTTAGTCAACCTCTCTACCACTAGCTTTAGTTTCTCATACTCTTCTATAGATACATGAGTGAGAGCAAGAGGTCTTTCTCGTATGGATGGTTCTGAGGGAAATGGTAACAACCTTGCAGCGACTCTGGTTAACAACCATTGGTTGTATGGTTCTTTAGCCACACAATTCTTTGCCTTCAAGTCTTTCCTCCCTTATGTATGAATCTTGGCCCATGCTTTAGCAATCTTCCTGGAAAACGCGGGATCTTCTGTTGTGGCAGGCAAAAAGAAGCTTTGAACTTTCTCTTCTTTGGGCTCATCTTCCATAGCATAGCCCAACTGGCACAATGCCATGACTGGGTTGTAGTTGATGCAACCAATCATACTGATTAGAGGTACATTACCGAACTCCCCACAACTAAAGATAATCTCCACATCGTAGTACTCTTGAGAATACCAAGCAATATCATTGGCTTCTAGAGACATAATGCGTTGAGACCACTTCAATTCCTTCTTGTTTTCCACGAACGGTCCTCCCTTCGGTAGATGGGAGGTGTACCACTTGAATAATAGGTGAAAACAACATTGAATCATTCCAGTCTTCTTTTCACTTCTCCAATGAATAGAGTGGTAGACATCAGTGAGGAGGGTAGGGATAGGATTCTTTTGCATGAAGAGAATGATAGCAGCGATGTCTATGAAATTGTCTACACTTGGAAAGAGGACAATCCCATAAATCATTAGAGCAACAACAATACCAAACCTTTCCCAATCTCCCACAGTCTTGTACTGAGCAGCTTTATCTAGCAGAAATTTTAAAGGAAAGCCTTGAACCCCTCCCTTATTGGCTAGCCAATCTTTGACCTCCTCTTTGGTCATACGAAGAGTAAGAGCAATGGCAGGAGGCTTTGGTTCTTCTTCCAAGCCGGTGTAGATAGGTTGATCCTTAATCTTGATATTCAAAATGTGAGAATATTCCTCAAGAGTAGGGGCCAACTGATAGTTTTGAAAAGTGAAACATCTGAGAGGCGCATCATAGAACTGAGTCATAGCGAATAAAGCCCAAGTATCGACCTTAGAATGGAGGAGATCAAGCAATTTCCCATACTTTCCTTGAAAGTTGATCTTGATAGCCTTTGGCACGTCAATCAGAATGTCTTGAATCAATTCCAACTTTGGTTCTCTAAACTTGATGGAATTTGTGCTTCTCTTTCTTTGATCAGTCATTGTGTTCACCAATATCTGAGATAATCACAGTCTCTTAAGTCTCTTGATATGCAAAAATGCTATGCACTGCAATGTTTTATGAATGCACATAATAAAGAACAAAAAGCGAGATCAAAGTCACAAGTTCTGCAAAACAACACAAAAGGCATCTCTCCCATCGGGTGGGTAATCTATTGGTTTAGAGAGAGTATCCCAAAAGGCTTTAAACAAAGTCCTATGTACTAACCCTCAAAAGTTTCCCATCAGAACGACTACTTATAAGACGGTAATCCTTTCAAAGGATGAACACAGAGTTATGTTTTATCAACCCTTGGAATAAGGTTCTACAAAGGTCCTCAGAGTCATGGACTCCCACGTCAGAAATAAAAACGCCATTACGACTACACGTAAGACATAATTATCCCAACGGGGTCTCATCTGAGCGGTGAAATTCGATCCAACTCAACGAGTCCTAAGTCTCACAAATCAGAAAGAAAACCACCTCCTAACTTAGTGCATACTCGAAAGCTCGGGTAGAAAGCTTTATTCTTACAAGCCAATCCCAAATAAACCCCACAGGTTAGAAAGAACATAACACAAACAAAAAACCAAAGCAAATAAAACACACACACGATAGGCAAACTAGGTTTGGCTGGGTCCCCAGCCGAGTCGCCAGCTGTGGCTACTCAAAAAATGCAACGACGGGGAGGCGAAATGAAAGGACAGAAGAGTCGCCACCAAACTTTATTTATCCCATGAGGGGAAAGGAAAATATCGAGAAAACCTTAAGAAAAGAAAGGATAAGATGGTCTCGCAACCAAGAATGGGTTTAGAAGCTGGTTATGCGAGGGGAAGGTATTAGCACCCCTCGCATCCATCGTACTCGATGGGAACCATTTGTTTGTCGAACGTGTGAATTTATTTGCTTTAAATATTATGCTATAAAAGTCTTTTCCAAAGGGTAAAGAAAGAGGGTTTAGGAACTAAGAAAGGAGTCATAACGGGGGGAGAAAAAAGAAAGAACAGACTCAGTAGGACTTCGCAGTCCTATGCCTACGTATTCTCAAAAGGGATGAGAAATTCAGAGTCGACGTAGTTCGGGGAACTATAGATATGGGGGGAATGTGCTTGGCAAGGATTGTGGCCCTTGTGGCTACGTATCTTTACTTGAAAGAAGTAAAGAATCAGAGCAGCCGTAGTTCGGCCTACGGTTTGTTGATGTTTTTGTGGATGATGCTATCGTGTGCATTCTAGAAGTTTAGGTGTTTTTCTACTCGCATGTGAGGAGGCTTATGCGTTACCTGTTTGTGGTAGAACGGACGTGACATATCCTTTTTGAAAGATTGATTAGTTTTCGCCATGCGAGGCAAGAAGTCACGTATGATTGGTTGAATTGTTTTTTAGGGGTGAGATAAATCCTCAGATAGAAACCCCTTGCGGGTAATACCCAATTCATTATCTCAAAGTTTTTGTTATGAAATGGTGTGGCGAACGTAGCGTCTTCGTGTTCAAAGACGAGTGTCGAGACCACACACACTACAGTGAGTATCCTGACACTCGAAGAGGAAGGAGTTTACACTCAATCCTCTCTCTTTAATTCAACACAAAGAGAACTTCATTCTCTTATTAAAGTATTTTTGGTTTTGAATGGTAAGCGTTTTGCGACTGTAAACCCTACGGTGAATGTCAGCACTCGGGATAGGAGAAGGCCTACGCCTAACCACTCTATGACCATTCAAGTTTTTGTTACAAAATGATTTAAAAATGCACTCGGTACGGGACCGAGGTTTTAGGTGAGAAAGTTGCGGAGAGAAGTTGTGAAGGTGAGAGGTGGTGGATGAGGGTGCGTCTTCGTATTAAAAGACGAGTATCGAGACCGCCCACACTACAGTGAGCATCCCAATACTCGGAGAGGAAGAAGTCTAAACTTAATCCTCTCTTTTTAATGCAATACGGAGAAAAAGATTTTTATGATAGTATTTTAAAACGGGCTAGAAATCCAAAATAAAGGAGAAATAAGATAAAAATGTAAAATAATAAATAAATAAAGGATGGAAAATAAAATGGTTCACTAAAAAAATAAAGATGTGATTTTTTTGGGGTTTTATGGTAATTAAAATTATCTCTTAAATAAATAAAATAAAGAAATGAATTAAAATTAAATATAAAGAAAGAAAATCAAAATAAAACAAGGTATTTAAAAAAAAAGCCCCCAGCAGGGGTCGAACCAAGGACACAGGCAATGCAAGGTGAGAGTCTTACCACTGGGGTGACGATACATCCATTGTATAACGCCACCCCATTTGAATATAACCCTTAAAGCTTAATATTCTGGGCAAGAACAAGGCAAGTCTAGGCAAGAATCAAGGAAATGCATTTTGCTCACAACTCTCTCAATTCTAAACCAAATTTGACAAACTTTTAGTCAAACTTGCCTAGAATTTCATAAGGAACACGATGGTGCAATTGGATTTCTCAAAATATGCTCACAAATACAAATTTGATGGCTTACGCACAAGGATGCTTGAAATGCAATTTGAGCTCCAATGATCAAAACAAGTGGAACTAAGGACAAACAAAGGTCTGCACACACCCTAAATGTGTTGTTCATGGATTAAGTCTGAATAAGAATCTCAAATTCTCACTGAATCTCAAAATGGTTATTGAGTTGCAAATTGGTGAAATGGGAGTTTGAAAAGTATTTGCTATTCACATGTTGCATAGGCAATGATTTGAGACAGCAACCTCCATCAATCCATAATGAAACAGGTTATGAGCTGAACACACATGAATTGTAGTAATCTAATAGGAAACTTGATGATGCTTGAGTTTGACTAACATGACAGCAGCTTCTTCTCTTTTCCAATTTAAAGTGCAAAACAGTTATACTATGAGTTTGATCTATTTGAACTCTGAACAAGCCAATGGAAGTCTTAATGCTAAAATCAGTATTGACAAACACGAATCAAAATGCCAGCAACTTATGAAGGATGGATAGATCTAACACCAAATCCTAACAACAATCTCTTAGTGCTCCATTCACTTACAGCTCCAATCAACAATTCCTTAAAAATCCTTCACTGTAGACCTTTACACCAACTTGTTGTAGTATGAAAGACCTTGAAAATGCTCCAGCTGTTGTCCAACCAGAATTTGATGAAAACAGCTTCCTTGTGCTTGAACAAACTTGTGACAAAACTCAAAATAAATTAGGATTGTGTTGTTTTATGTCATGGATAGTTGCTATATCATATATCAAGGGTGTGTGGATGGTTAGAATGAAGAAAACAGCTATGGTTAGAGATTTGGCAGATTTTGAGTATATGGTCAAATTTGATTGGTTTGAGAGTTGACTTTTAGGAGAATGGTGTTTTTTGGGTGGTTTAAGTGTATGAACACCTTCTACACAATATTTATGGATTGTGCAGATTGTTTTTGGTGGTTTGGAATGGGTGGAAATGAGTTTGGACAGCCAACTGCTCAAGACAGCTTTTTGGCAAACTTTGAGATTTTGAAGAATGAGGTATGTGAGAAAATGAGTGAGAGCTGAGATTTCTCTTGGTTTTTAAGAGTACTCTGGTGTGTGGAATAGAGTGGGATGAAACCTCTATTTATAGGCTAAGGGAAGCATTGGGGCATATTTGAAGTTTTGGCCTTGGAGGGAGATTTTTGGAGCAAATCTTGTGAAATCCAAGTGTGATCATTGTTCAGCAGACCTTGCTTGCTTGCAAGAAGTTTAGCCCTCAAAAACTAGCTAGCAATGAGGTGTGAGAAATGACATTTGAGTGAGCAAGACAGCCCCCCCCCCCACCATGCTGCAACCACCAATGTTCTCTCTCCTAGTGTAACTTTTTGCATTTTTCTCATTAAATTAATATGTCTTGTCAAGAGCTTGAGATTTGCTTGGATTCTCTTCTGAATTTGTTCATCATGCACTCTTAAACCTCATATCAGATGTAAATTTATGGTTAGAAATCAAGTGGATAGTTGGGAAACAAGTTCATGTTGAGTTTTGGCAAGTTGACAAACTAGTGCACAGGCCCAACTTTCACCATTCATAACTCTCAGCTCATAGGGGCTATGGAGGAGTTCCATAACCTTTTGGAAATCCCTCATGTAGCTCTACAACTTTCATGTTTTCATGAGTTTCATATTCCCAAAGGATCTTGGCCAAATGACCTCTCAAAGTTGTTGAAAAACAAGCCTAAAAGTGGGATTTTTTTCTAAGTTATTTTTCCTTCTTGTAATGAATTTGATCATAACTCCAAATATATGCATTTTCTGATCATAGACCACTTTGGGACTTTTGTAGGACTTGTCAAGAGCTTTCCAATTAGCTTTGAACCAACTCAATTGGATGTGTGGTTAAGGAGTTATGGTCTTGCCCCTTTCAAAACCCTAACTCCCGACTTTTACGATTACTCCTCAACCCTTGATCCAATGGTCACGAAATTTTATGGGTAGATGCAATATGTCATTAGGAACATTTTTGATTCACATCTTGAGGTCAAATTCCTTATGAGTGAAGAGTTGACGTTTCGGTCAACCGAACGATCGATCGGTGACTACCGAGTCGACTGTTGACGCTCTGGACCTTTTGAGGCTTTGAAACTTCTTGAATGGACTTTAACAAGCCATATGAACCTTATGGACAATAATTTCATCATTGTAACACCTTTCAAAACAAAAGTCAAACTACAGTTAACTTTTCCCGATCAAAAACCCTAATCGGGGATCCTGAACTGCACAGTCTTTAATCTTTGGGTGACAACCTCCAATTGGATTCATACTTGACCCAATGTAGTATCCTTGACCTTGTTTCATGGAGAATTAAATCAAGACATTGACTGATCAAACCATTGACACCTCGACTTTTGATTGTGCGAAACCCTAATTTCCCCTTTTTGCTTGGGCATTATGCAGATGAACTGGGTGATCATTCCAACTCCACCATGACCTCTGAGATACCCAACAGGATTTTTTCTCTCATGCTCCTTATGAAATCTCTCTGATGATTCTTTGATAACTTTGTGATAACAACAACCACCTGGTGGTTCGTACCAATGCCTTTGATCAAAAAAGAGGTGGGCAAATTTAGGGTATGACAGGTGTATATTATACGTGATGGTGGGATACGTTTTCCCAATAGGAGGGAACTTGCCTTGTTGATTTATTATTAACAATATTAATTTCAAGGCATAATTCCCAATTACTGTTAATTGCTATAACTCCTTATTATAGGAACTCAATTTCCATTGATCATTCTTAACTTGAGATTCCTTGATAATTTTTAAGCCCCTGTCGGCAATATTCAGTACATGGTCCCCTTAGTTTCCACACATTATTGTCCATATACTCACTCTACCACTGAGCATTCCCCTCTTGAACTCAGCAGACCTTTCTTGGATGGATCCTTTAATGTCACATAACACAGTCATAACATCAGGAGTGACATTGCTTCTTTTCTGCAGGGTAGCTTCCATGGACTCCATCAGGTTCCAATATAGCCTATCTAGCTTTACCTGATGATCAATCTTTGGGTATCCCTTCTTGTCTAGCCTTCCCACCTGACTTTTCTTACATCCTGTCCTTCTTTCTGAGGCATACTTTGAGGATCCTTTTGTTGATGATTTGGACTTGGTTCTTTTCTCTAGCCCTAGGTGGTCCCTTTTTTCTTCATTAACCAATCCATTTATGTTACTTCTGGGCTCCCATATGTAACAGTTATTCTTGGATCTAGATCCCCTCATTTCTTCCTTACCCTCTTCATTGATCACCACACACTTGTCTTTGGAAAAATGGACTTTTAAACCTTGATCACATAGCTGACTTATGCTTATTAGGTTAACAGTTAATCCTTTAACTAACAGAACATCCTTCAATTCTGGAGCTTTAGGACTATCAAGTTGTCCAGCACATGTGATTTCTCCTCTAGCTCCATCACCAAAGGTTACATGACTAGATGAATGAGGTTTGATTTTGATCAACAGATCCTCAATTCCAGTCATATGCCTGGAGCAGCCACTGTCAAAGTACCAATCCTCTTTGGTTGGCATTCTCAGGGAAATTTTAGCTGTTAGAGTTACAGTCTTGACAGCCCATTTCTTTTGCTTCTTAGGCACTTCCTTCTTCTTGGTTTTGGCTTGATGCTGCCTCCAGCTCTGGTTGGCATGATGCTGCCTTTGTCCATGATGTTGCCTCTTTCCATGCTTACCCTGGTTAGCACTTCTTTGGCTAGGAAATCCATGCAGCCAGAAACATACAGCTCTAATGTGGCCAAGTTTACCACAATGGTAGCACCTATGCTCTTGGAACTGTCATTTGACTTGGTTCCAGTTTCTGTGAGGTGGATGTTGTGACATTGGTCGTGACATCCTCTTTAGCTTCTGAATCTCAGGTTGGAGTTTCTTGAGTTTCAGCACAGGGTTTTGCGTCTCAATAAACCCTAATCTAGACCTATCTCCTGAGTTCTGACCACTTTGCAGAATCTCTTCTAGAGTGTCAGTTCCAGGATTAAGCATCCTTATAGTTTTGGACATTTGGTCCAAGCTAGACTTTAGCACTCTGACCTCACCTTCAAGTGACTCTATAGTGACTAGATGCTCCTCCTTTTTAGATTCTAGCTCCTTGATGAGTTTCTTCTGATGTTCTCCCTGCTGGTACAGATCAGAGCTTTTAATGTGAAGCTTCTGATATGAGGCTGCAAGCTCCTCAAATGTCATGTCTTCTTCACTTGAGTCACCATCAGTGATGCACACACTGTTGAGAGTAGTGACATGTTTGGCAGCCTCAACATCTGACTCACTTTCTGAGTCTTCATCATACCAAGAGACAGTTTGACTCTTTCCTTTTTTCTTGAGATATGTGGGACATTCTCTTCTAACATGACCATACCCCTCACACTCATGACATTGGACACCTTTGCTTTGGCCAGTGGTGTCTTCAGCTTTATCTTTGCCACTGTCAGAGGTTCAGTTCTTGCCATAGGGCTTTAATTTCTGATATATCCTTTTGATCAGTTTACTAAATTGTCTTCCAAGCAATGTGTCGCTACCGCGAAAATAAGATGCCGGCAAAACAGAAGAGTCGCCACCTTTCGTTATTTATCCCTCAGAACGGGAAAGGAAACGATCGGAAAAAAACTGACGAAAAGGTATAAGACAAGGTCATTGCAACCAATGTCTGGGTTCAGGAGTCGGTTACGCAAGGGGAAGGTATTAGCACCCCTCACGTCCATCGTACTCGATGGGATCCATGCTTGTTGTGTCTATCTGACGGGTTGATTATATCTATCTACGCTAAAAGTCTGGTCTGAAAAGAAAAGAAAATGACTCGGCAGAACACAACAGTTCTATGCCTACGTATTCCCGTCTAGAATGAGAAATCAGAGTCAACGTAGTTCGGCTAACTACGGGTGAAAAAGAGGAAGGTTGCTCGCCGAGATATCGCATCTCGTGCCTACCTACTTTCACACGGTGCGAAAGATCAGAGCAAACATAGTTCGGGATGATACGGAACACAGGTTTGTTCAACTGTTTTTATCCGAGTAGGGTTAACAGACGGTTCCAGCAGTTGGTGTATGCAGCTCGCTCGACGGAGACTTAGGCGTTTACCGTTTGCGGTAGAACCGGGAGTTAACAAAACTCTCCTTATGAAAATGGTTTCCAAGGATTAAAGGCCCAAGGGGACAAAAAGATGTTTGATCTTTGTTTTCTGTTTTTTAGAGGAAGTATCTTTTATGGATGTTTGCAACCGACATCGCACTAGAAACTATGACCTGAGAGTGAATGCGTCGCATGTCACCCAAAGGGTGCCATACTAAACATCCAAGTTGTTGAAAAGAAACTCTCCAATAACCCTTTCTCGAGTAGCTTAAGGCTCGTAGCGTACAACATCAATTAACCTTTATTACTGTATTTTGATTTGTTTGAAGACGAGGAGAGAAAGGACGCACTAAAGGGGAACTGATCCAATCCTAAAGTTGTCATGCAAAGTTCATCCTATGGTTTAGGTTAGGAGGGGAATACCTAATGTTATCATGCATGGTTAGAATCCTAATGTCTGTCATAACTTCTCTTGAACAAGAGAAGTCAGAGTTCCTACGGGAACATGGCAAAAGAAAGCAACAACAAGAGAAATAACTAAAAAGAAATAACTGTAAATAAAATGCATGCAATGCAACAATACAAGTAGAAGGATCCAAACTCAACTTCTAAAGCAAGCAAGCCAGAGGCAACATACCACACAGGCAAGGGAGACAGACTCAACCTTAAGCCAGCAAGCAAAGCCACATAATAACAATCAAGCAGAGGGAGACAGGCTCAACCTCTAATGCAGACAAGCAAAGGGAGCTAGCTCAACCTTTAGGATGATCTTAGGCCTAGAATCACCTACATGATGCCTAGTCTAATGCAACACACCAAGCAGTCACACAAGTAAACACAACAAAGCAATCAGAAAACACAGGAAACAAAATAGCAGACAAGCAGCTCAACAGCAAAGCAATCTTCTAACAGCAAAACAAACCAACAGACTGCAAACAACTCCAAGTCTAAGCCATCTTCAAGAGAAGGAAATGAAAGTTCCAACTTCAAGCTCCAACAAAATAGAAGAGAGTTAACATCAAGATTATTGCTTGATGATGGGAAGCATGATGGAAACAAAGGGAATCCATCATGGCACTCAACCATACATCTGAGGTAGGCATCCTCAAAGGTTCTACCTCTTGTGATATGCCACACATCCTTCCAAAGGAAGGATGAGGCTTCCACATAGGGACCTTGAATCATGGGATGAGAATGGAAAGCAATCAAGGCAATCCATGTGTGTTTGAAGAAAGAGAAATCAAACTAAAGCTCTTCCTAAACCCTAATTGAATAAGCTACAAGAAAGCTACTAAAAGGAGGTCTAAACACCAAAACAAGCACCACAATCAAGCAAACAGAAGCCTCTACATGTCTAAATCACTATCCAAGAGGAAGATTAGCAAACCTATTATGAACCAAAGGCCACCATTGGAGTTCAACTAGGGCAAGTGTTATGTTGAAAGCATCTTAAAACTAGCCTAAGTATTAAATCTATTTAAAATACCAAAACTACTTCTAAAATCCTATAAAATTTTCTAAGGGAACCTACATGTGTTAGGTACCTATAGTAGAAAAACCAGGGAAGAAAACTAAAGGGAAAATTACTAAAGAATCCCTAAATCACCAAGTGTCAAAGGGAAACCCTAAAATGGAAGGTCATGGGAACCTAATCCAAAACAGAACCTATTGTTATCTAAAAATCATGAAATAAATCCTAAGGGATCATGCATCTCTATACTTGCAACCAGCAAAAAATCTCACTCAAATTCTATACCAAATGATCATACAAAAATCAGCAAGAAAATGAAGAAATAAGCCAAAATTAAAGAAATAAAGAAAATGCAAAAAATCAAATTAAATTGAAAATTGCATGAAAATAAAATGTAAAAGCACCAGAAAATCAGGAGTAAAATCTAGATCATCCACATATTTTTATTTTATTTTTCTGATCAATAATGAATTTAATTTGAATTTTAAAAGAAGCAAGCAATTAAAATAAAAAGAAAATGAATTAAAAAACAATAAAATGCCAGAATTAAGTCAGGGGCGTTGGATCAAGAGACTTAGTATGCTAATCTAAAGGCTTAGGGCTTGCCAGCGCATAAATGAAATGCGGCGTTTTGGTTCAGTCAAAGTCCAACTCTGAGAGTGAATCAGGATCACACGATTGGGATACTAAGTCTTCATTTCAAGCAGATCCAAGGGTCCTTGTGCACCGTCTCCATTTGAACTGGACTTGGAGGGAGATTTCTCAGGTGAACCAGACGGTGGCTCTGGTGGCCGCGCCACCGTCTTCTCTGGTGAACTCAAAGTTACAGGTCCTCCAAACATGTCAAACCTTACATCAATATTCTCCATTTTTCATGCTGATCTCAAATATCATATCCATTTCTCCTAAATCCTCATGAATTTTAAAACACGATAAGGAATCCAAAATACACCACATCCTGAAATCTCATCAAACTTCCAATTGAAACCACATATTTACTCCTCATCCATCATAGATCATCCTAAACTATTTAGATCATGCAACACTCCAAAATCAAGCAGTTACAAGTCTCAACAGAAATGGTGTTGTATCCTGAATTGTCTCTAAACCTCCAAGTTTTTATCCTAAAACCATCTGATCATCTTCCTAATGCTTAACCTCAATTCAATTCCAACTAAATCATCCTAGAATCAGTGCAATTTTGAAATGTACATACCTGGTTTGGAGCTTCGAATTGAGGCACTTCCACGGTGATTCCTACTCCAATCTTGTGCAGAATCGTTCCTTGATCAATGATACAACTATTGGAAACTTCAATTTGCTTTGAAATGCTCTCAAACTGCAAACACGATTTTCAGTTCTTCCTTGAAAATTCTCTCTGCAATCTCTGGTTGTGGCTGCAAATGATCACCAACCTTGATCCTAATGCACTTCTAAACTTATATAGAGTGAATTTGGATGATTTGGAGGCCCATTGGAGGTCCAAACAGTGAGATCCAATTTCCACTTTTCCTTCAAAATTTCAACTATGGTGTACACGAATTTCCATCAATTACTTCTCCAAGAAGCTTCTCATGTACTATTTGTGGACCGGTGAGAATGTAGGGACATAATTGAATGCTTAATTCCATCTTATGGCCAAGATTGGTGATCGCGACTTTCTATGTCTAATACAACTAACTGCAAGTGCACAGTCTATCGCGTAGTAATAAAAGATATCGATCCCACAGGGACTCGTAATCAAACTAGTGTTCTCGGGAGTTACTATGTTTAGCTAGGTAGAATATGTTTTAAGGGAATAAGATTGTCACTAAGAGGGGAAACTAAGATTACTATTAAGATTTTAATTAATTGAATCGATACATAGTAGTTATGTTCTTCAGGGATTTGATAAGTTACTGGTGTATGAAATAGTTTTCGCAGTTTACTTAAGCAGAAAGTGGAGATTTGAAGACTCTCGTCTCACGATGGTTATTGACGCTAATCATAATCCTAAGGGCCTAACGTACACTTTCGTGTTCCGTTCGGGGTTAAAATTACTTTTTGGAAATCTCTAAGTTCTAATTAGTTTTAAAGTGCTTTCGCTGTTATTAAAACGAATGCCTAGTGTTTACTATCTGACCTTACCGCAGCTTTCGCTTGTTGGTTCGTATCTTAATTAATTTCCCACTTTCGTGGAAAAACTACTTTAAAACAAGTTCTCGCTTTCGCGACGAAGTTTATTTCGTAAATCAATTTTTAAACACTTAGACCATAAGTTATTTTTGTGAAAAGAAAGTTTTCAAACAAGAGTTATCAAATCCCATCCGAATTATTACTACATATCGATTACCTAAGTTTAGCTAGACATGGAATTTGGAAAAAAAAACATAAATAATAATAATAAATAATAAATTGCATTATGATAAAATAAGAGTCGATCAAAATGAAAACCTGTAAATAATGTCAATTGGCCTTTGGGCAAATCCTCCACAGATGTTGGCAGGATTCTGTCTTTAGTTCCAATTCGATTGTACAGTGCAGTAACAAATATAGAAGAGCGGAAATGGGAATGAGTAGAATGGAAAGGGAAATAAAGGAAAGGGATACAATTGAAACTGGAGAAATGGATACAAATAATAAAAAGGCTGGAAATTAAATTTGCTCTTGAAAATAAATTTGGGCAGCACTTCGTGGTATGAATGCAGCTCCCTTTTTGAAGTCCCCTGCTTCCCTTTTTATAGAGGTGGGATTCCAACGGTTACCTCTGAGGATGATGGACCTTGAGGCAGATAATTTAGGGAGTAGTGGACCATTAAATGGGAATTGGAACTGCTCTTTTGACGTGTAATCTGAGTGGGGCGTTTTTGCCTGCATGACGGTCGTCACAAGGTGTGACGGTCGTCACCCGTGTGACGGTCGTCATGCATCTGTGACGGTCGTCACATCAGCAAAAACTGTCTGCTGCGCTTTTCATTGTGTTTTCACTCCTTTTTCGTCCATATTTCATCTGGGATTGCTTCTTTTCTTCATGTTGCTTTGTTTAGACGTGATCGTTGAATACCTGCAAAAACATCAGACAAATACATGGAAATAACCCGAAATCGGATCGAAAACGGTTAGCTTTTAGTCGAATTATGCATGAAAATATCTATATGATTTCGTGTTATCAAACTCCCCTAAGCTTGAATCTTTGCTTGTCCTCAAGTAAAACGTGGAAAAGTCGGCAGGCGCGAGGCTGCTTCTTCGTTCGCAGAGTTTGGAAAAACCGGGATTCTTGGTAGGAACAAGACGAGTATCACGACGACACTGGACTACAAGTCTCCGGAGGTCTCCCTTTTATTGCAAATCGGTCTCAGTCATGCTACCGTATCTTGGTGTCAAGGTTCTCGCGACAAGTTCACCCTGTTTGTTCTAGCGCAATCACATTAAGCCCGTTGTCCGCACACTCTCATGGCAAGTCGACCTGTTAGTGAATATGATCTCGTTTTTGTTTTTGATCTTCTTTGTTGATCATAATTTGGTGTCATTGATTTTTCAACGAGTTTTTCGTGTCGTTGGGCTAAATGCTCGGGTGAGGAGCACCTAACTTAGAAGGAAACGAATCTTATATTCTTGGGCTTTTTAGCTCTCTTTTCATGATTTTTCATCTTTTTGGAGATCATACACTTATTTGCATCGGTCGCTCGCTTAGAAGTGTTTTTTGGATGGTGCTGACTGCTAGTATAAACTACTTGGGGTTGAGTTTGCGTAGACACTTGAGACTTTGGTACACGTAGGTGGTGAAACCGACTCGCATAAACTAGAGATCTAAGGTGTCTGGACGATACTGGTTTTGTTAGAACTGTCGTTTCCTCGGAGTTTCAAAACTCGGTTTGAACTCAGGTGCATTCTCGTGATGCTTTTGCTTTTGAGGAACAAGTGAAAGTTTTTGTTTACGTCGAAAAATGTGGGGATTGTTTGCGTAACATGAAAAATATATAGACGCGCTTTATTTGCTAGAAATAGAAAGTGTAAAATAGAACTTACTAGAATTCAAAAGTGCAGTGAAATGGAAATACAGTAAATAAGGGAAGTTCTGAATACAGTGGAAATAAGGCTCCGCTCCCACACTATCTCGATCAGTGTCCTCACTGATTCTTGAAGCATGCGAGAGGGAGATACAACTGAAAATGAAAATACATAGAACAGAAATATAGTAAACAATAAGGGAAAAAAATGAATATCTAGTCCCGGGGCCTGTCACGTCCACGCCGGCGTCCTCTGGCTCTAGGAAGGGCGACTCTATCCTCATAGCTCATGGCTCCGGTGTGGTAGACCGTGTCGCGGAGGCCTTCGACCTGCAGGGTCAGATTCGCTAGACTCTCAGTAATCGTAGCTTGGCCGGTGTGAAGTTGTTGCATTTGAGTCCGGTGCCAAGCTTCGAACTGGTCAGCTCGCTGGTTCTGCTGCTGCAGCATCGTGAGTATCTGTGCCTGCTGGTCTAGGGAGCGACGGAGGTCCTCTTCAGTGTAGTCGGGCACGGGGTGGTGACGGCGGCGGCGAGATGATGTACCTACTGGAGGAGGAGGCTGCGATGCCTCTGGCTGCTCGGACCTATCCAACTCAGCTTGGATTTCATCTTCGGAATCATGAGTGGGTTCCTGAGTAGGAACAGCGGCAGCAGGAGGGGCAGTGAGGTCGAACAACCAGTTGGTACGGTCCTCAGGATGGATGCGGGTGCGGGACGGAAGGATGATGCTTCTGACAGTCTTGCCACGCACAACCGGATGATATTTCCCGTCAGCTCGGGAGAGGATGAGATGGGAGGCCCTGCAGTGGTCGGTGTCAAGGAACACCGAGGGGATGGACTGGAGGTGCTGGAGGCGGTCGCCAAGGTTCAGCCCAAGTGCAATCGCCGTGACAATCCCGCCAAAGTAGAATGGCTTCGAGCCACGGTTGCAGTTGGCCTGAATGTGGGCCAGCAGGAACGGGGCAGCGTTGACGGGTTCGTTGTTGAAGACGCAATGCAGAAAGAAGAGCTCCTTGGAGTTCACTTTGTGGTTGTTGTATCTGGCGAAGATGATGTTGCTCAACACCCTATGAAAGTACCTGATGGCGGGTATATGGATGTGAGTGGTGTGTAGGGAGTCCCAACCATCGGCGTTGAGGTCGGTCAACTGATACCACAGCGCGAAGGCGTCGTGCTGGAACTGATCAGTGATGCGGCGATGAGCGTTGTCGCCGCGGGGAAACTGTAGGATGCCGGCAATCTGGTTTTGGTGCAGCTGATAATTAATGCCAAACATCCGGAAACAAGCGGCGCGTGAGTGCTGGTTGAGTTCGCCGCTGCTGGTGATGTAGGAGAACGAACTCAAGAACTCCAGGGTGAGCTGTTCGTAGGTCGGCTGGGGGTTGGAGCAGAGGTTCCAGATGCCTGCTCGTTGAAGCATCCAGGTTACACCTTCGAGGAGTCCGAGCTCCGTAAGTGATGGAAGGTGCGGGTAGTGAGTTGGCTGGAGAGACCTCTGATGAAATGCATTGTACTGTGCTCGTTGTCTCTCGCCTAACTCGCCCTCAGGGAAGGAAATGTTGTTGATGTATGCGTTTCCGGCCATTGTTGAAGATGGAGAGGTTTCGGAGGTTTTGGGGTTTTTTGGCGGAGATGGAAATGTGACAAAACGGTGGTTTGGAGGTTGAATTTGGAGTTGGGGTTTATAGTTTAGATGGAGATGACAAAAATCGTAGTGGGGTATGAATGTTGGAAGTTTGAAAGTGATAATGGGGGAAGTGGAGGGTTACACGACCTCTGTTATACCAGATTGCAGTTCTGGCCTGCGTGACGGTCGTCACAAGGGTGTGACGGTCGTCACCCGTGTGACGCTCGTCATGGGACTGTGACGGTCGTCACAGCAGCAAAATCTGCAGAACGCAGAATTTTGCTCTGAGGGCATATTCGGAGTGATTTTAAAGCGTAGTATTGCTACAGTGATGTAATATAACAGCCAACAATCAATAAATAATGCGAAAACAGAATAATTGAACAAAACTAGAATTGAAATAACATAAAATGGAAACAATTGTATGTAGTACATAATGAAACGAACAATGTGAAAATTCCAAATGAGTGAATTAAACTAAACTAGATTAGACTAAACTGAAACTACTGCTATGAGCTAATGACTAATCTTTCCGTGCCTTCAACTCATCAAATTTCCGTGAATAGTAGTCGAGTTGGTCGCAGACTAGATCCATGAAGCCTACCAGGTCACTGTGCATGCCTGCGATATCAGCTTTTACATTCGTCAGAGCTTTATCAACGTCGTCCAATCTGAGTAACACGGTATCCATTTTGTCGGTTGTTTCCTTAGGGATAGGCTCAGGATAAGTATTGTAGTGTGGAGGAGTCATAGGGTCTACTTCATTTTCAGAGGCGGCGTCCTCAAAGTACATGTAATCGTGTGCCTCAGAAATGTGGTCACTGTCATACATATAGTTCTGGGGTGTTGACTGTGGTGAAGGAGGTCCCATAGGCTCATCCAATTCATAGAGCCAGTTATCCTTGTTGTGGATGCTTGTCATCAGATGATCAGGCAGTGTGAATAGCTGTACTGGTTTTTCGTTAATAAGGTACTCATACGATCCAGGTCCCATATTCCCTAAGATGCGCCTGTTAAAGCAGAATTGTATGTTCATGGGTCTGATGGTACCAAAACGAGTGCTGGCATTTAGATGGAATCTAAGGCCAAGCTCGTGGGCTATCATTGTTACTAGTCCTCCTATAAGAATAGGTGTCTGAGGTTCCAGCGTGAGGCGTTTGAAGGATCTCATCATGAAAGGCACTGCATTTACTGTCCGTCCCTGAGAAGCACAGAACATGATGAATAACTCTTCCTTAGACACTGTGGTAATATTTTCTTCTTTTCCAAACAAGGTGTGAGCTAGTATCTTATGGATGTATCTAAAGGCTGGGTTATGAATGTCATCATTGTACATTCTGTCTGGTTCAGAGTGATAGTCGCCTGTGATTCTACCCCAGAAGTGCTCGAGTTGCAAATCAATATCGTCATCTTCTGCACTGATGAACACATGCGGTCCGCTAGGGAATCCTAGGAGGTTAGCTAGTGACATCCGGCTATGAGTTTGGTCCATTCCAAACAATCTGAAGGTAATCAACTCTGAGCGGGTTCCAAAGCCATAGTTAGGTGTATATCTGAAAGAACTGAGGAATTCGTAGGTAAGATCCTTGTAGGTAGCAAAGCGTGTTTTCAGAGCAGTGTTCTCCCAACCCAGTTGATTGAACAGGTATTGAATGCTATCCGTGATCCCTAGTTTATCCATAGTAGCCTTATCATAATACAGCGTTAAGGCGAATTCTCTTTCGGTCAGTGCTGCAAATCTTGCCTTCTGAGCGAGTCCTTTGAAGTGAACCTTTGTGAAATCGTACTCGGCCATATTCGTAGGTAATTCGGAGAAAACAGAAGAAATGTTTTGAAGGCTTTAAAAATCCTGAAAAGTTTGAAACAAGAAATTTGAAGTCAGGATTTTTAGAAACGAAAAATGGTAGAAACAAAAGGCAAAAGAGAAAAAATAAAATAAGAATAAAAGTATGAAAATGAACGAAAGTAGAAAGTAGTAGTAATTTTAGGCTTTTTTTTGTTGGATTTTTTTTTCAAAGTGGAATTTTAAAGGGAAAATGAAATGCAATAACGAGGGAAATTTGGGTTGCCTCCCAATAAGCGCTGTTTTTAACGTCTAAAGCCTGACGATAGCTTGGTGAGAAGCTATTCTTGTGTTTGAGCCGGAAGCTCAAGCAATGTTATATTGCTGACTTGAGGACTGTTGTCGTTCTTATTGTAATGTTTCAGACGTTGCCCGTTTACGATAACGGTGCATTCGTCTTGTCGGTAATTTCGACAGCTCCACTCTGAAGTACTTTAGTCACTTCATAGGGTCCAGACCACCTAGATTTTAGTTTTCCTGGGAAGAGTTTTAATCGTGAATTAAAAAGCAATACGATGTCTCCCACACTGAATTGTTTCCTGATTGAACGTTTATCATGCCACTTTTTAGTTCGTTCTTTGTAGATACGGGCATTTTCGTAAGCGTCTAATCAAAGTTCTTCCAACTCGTGTAAGTTCAGGATTCGCTTTTCTCCTGCCTCGGTGTAGTTGAAGTTGAGTGTTTTAATGGCCCAGAAGGCCTTATGCTCTAACTCTACAGGGAGATGGCAGGATTTACCGTAAACTAATTTATAGGGGGTAGTACCTATTGGTGTCTTAAATGCGGTCCTATACGCCCATAAAGCTTCTTGTAGCTTTGATGACCAATCTTTTCTCGAGGTAGTGACAGTCTTTTCCAAGATCTGTTTTATTTCTCTGTTTGAGACCTCTACTTGTCCGCTAGTTTGCGGATGATAAGGTGTAGCTACTCGGTGCTTGACTCCATATCTAGAAAGAAGTTTATCGAATATTCGTGATATGAAGTGAGATCCTCCGTCACTAATGACGAGTCTGGGTACACCGAATCTAGGAAAGATAGTGTTCTTGAAGAGTTTGATTACTACTCGTGCGTCATTTGTTGGAGCAGCTATGGCTTCTATCCATTTAGATACGTAATCGACAACGACGAGTATGTAGTTATTACCAAAAGAAGGAGGGAAAGGTCCCATGAAATCTATTCCCCAGACGTCGAAGACTTCTACCTCTAAGATTCCTTTCTGAGGCATTTCATCGCGTCGTGAGATGTTGCCAGTTCGTTGGCATCTATCACATTTTTGCACGGCGATGTGAACGTCTTTCCAGAGATTAGGCCAGAATAAGCCAGCTTGGAGAATCTTAGCGCACGTCTTGGACGTACTAGCATGACCACCATATGGTGCTGAGTGGCATTGGGAAATAATATTTTCTATTTCTTCCTCTGGGACACAGCGACGATATATGTTGTCGGCCCCTCTCTTGAAGAGTAGGGGTTCGTCCCAATAATAGTGTTTCAGATCGTGGAAGAATTTCTTCTTTTGCTGATAAGTAAGATCTGGTGGAAGCACGCCTGCGGCGAGGTAATTAACGATGTCAGCATACCAAGGTAATGTGACTTGGGCATAGACGGCTTCTACGGCTTTTTCGAATTCTGGATCTTCCGAGATTGCATTGGGTGTGTCACTTTCTAATTTGGCTATCAGACGTTCGTACGGGAAATCGTCATTTATCGGTACTGGTTCGTGTCTGATGCCTTCTATTCGGGATAAGTGATCCGCAACAACGTTCTCGGTTCCTTTCTTATCTTTGATTTCTAAGTCAAACTCTTGTAATAACAGGATCCATCTCAATAGTCTTGGTTTGGCATCCTTTTTGCTTATTAGGTACCTTATGGCAGCGTGGTCTGTGTATATGATAATTTTTGCTCCTACTAAGTAAGAACGAAATTTGTCAAGCGCAAATATAACTGCTGGAAGTTCCTTTTCTGTGGTAGCGTAGTTCATTTGGGCAGGATCTAAGGTTCTACTGGCATAGTAGATAGCATGGAGTTTCTTGTCCTTCCTTTGTCCTAGAACTGCACCTACAGCGTAATCACTCGCATCGCACATGATTTCAAACGGTAGTCTCCAGTCTGGTGGTTGCATGATTGGTGCGGTGATAAGGGCTGATTTCAATGTTTCGAATGCTTTTAAACAGTCGTCGTCGAAGACGAACTCAGCATCTTTCATTAACAGGCCGGTCAAAGGTTTTGTGATTTTCGAGAAATCTTTTATAAATCTTCTGTAGAAACCGGCATGTCCTAGAAAACTCCGTATTTCTCGTACGGATTTTGGAGGTTGGAGATCTTTTATAATCTCTATTTTGGCTTTGTCTACCTCAATCCCTCTATCTGATATGACGTGTCCTAGAACTATTCCTTGTCGGACCATAAAATGGCATTTCTCCCAATTTAGGACGAGGTTTACTTTTACGCAACGTTCTAGTACCATTTCTAAGTTTTGTAAGCATCCTTCGAAACTTTATCCACATACCGAGAAATCGTCCATAAACACTTCCATAATGTCGTCTATGAAATCTGCAAAGATTGCCATCATGCATCTTTGGAAGGTTGCTGGAGCGTTACAGAGTCCGAACGGCATTCGGCGGTAAGCAAAAGTACCGTAAGGACAGGGGAATGTAGTCTTTTCTTGGTCATCGGGATGGATGGGAATTTGGAAGAATCCTGAGTAACCATCTAGATAGCAGAAATATGAATGTTTGGCTAGTCTTTCCAACATTTGGTCTATGAAGGGTAACGGGAAGTGATCTTTGCGCGTAGCCTTGTTAAGCTTCCTATAATCAATACACATCCTACTTCCAGTCACGACTCTTTTTGTTATCGATTCGCCTTTTTCATTTTTAACTACTGTTACTCCTCCTTTCTTTGGTACGACATGAACTGGGCTAACCCATTCACTATCGGAGATCGGATAGATGATTCCTGCATCTAGTAATTTCTTTACTTCATCTCTGACTACAGTGCTCAGGATGGGGTTTAGTCTTCTCTGATGCTCTCGAGAAGTTTTAGAGTCTTCCTCTATTGTAATTCGATGCATACAGATCGAAGGGCTTATACCTTTTAAATCGCTTATGTTATAGCCTAACGCGGTGGGGTACTTCTTTAGGACTTCTAATAACTTTTCGGTTTCTGGTTGTCCTAAGTCGGTGTTGACTATTACTGGTCTTTTTAGTTCATCGTCTAGAAATTCATATCTGAGGTTTTTGGGTAGAGTTTTAAGTTCTAAAGATGGGTTCTTCGGACCTGGCATATGGTTTGGTGTCAGTGCTAAGCTTTCGCTTAGGCTGTCGTCTTTATACGGTTTACGCCAATTGTCGTCTTCAGAAATGTCGGGTATTTGAATCTTTATTATTTCTGAATACGTGGTCTCCTCATTTTCAAGTTCTCTTATGCATTCGTCAATTTCATCTACTAAATAGCAGGTATCGTCTATGGCTGGTGCTTGTAAGAACTTGGTGAGAATGAACTCTATCTTTTCTTCTCCTACTTCGAATGTTAGCCTTCCTTTCTTCACGTCTATAATCGCTTCGGCTGTAGCTAGGAATGGTCTTCCTAAGATAATTGGGGTTACAGTGTCCTCCTTGATGTCCATGATTATGAAGTCGGTTGGAATGTAGAATTGTCCTATGCGTACTAGAACGTTTTCCAGTATTCCGACGGGGTATTTTACTGATCTGTCAGCTAATTGTACGGACATTTTGGTTGGCCTGAGGTCTCCCATATTCAGCTTTTTGCATATAGATAAGGGCATAACACTGATACTGGCTCCTAAATCGCATAGAGCTTTGTCTATTACGAACTTTCCTATGACGCAGGGTATGGAGAAACTATCTGGGTCTTTTAATTTAGGAGGCATGCGGTTCTGAATAATAGCGCTACACTCTGCAGTGAGTGTAACTGTTTCGTTATCCTCGATCTTTCTCTTATTCGACAGGATCTCTTTGAGAAATTTGGCGTATGACGGCATTTGAGTTATCGCTTCTGTAAAAGGAATAGTAATATTCAACTGTTTAAGGAGCTCTACAAATTTCTTAAACGGTCCTGAAGTTTTAGAGTTTATTAGTCTTTGCGGATAAGGGATAGGTGGTTTATATGGCGCTGGAGGTGTTTGAGTTTTTTCACTCGCGGTATCCTCCTTCTCGTTGTCTTCCTTCTTCTCTAACTCAGATTCCTTTTCTGCTTGTTCAGTTGGTTTCTGTTGCATGGCTGAGTTTTCGGTCCTCGAATCAATCGGTTCGTCCAATTCTTTTCCACTTCTTAGTATCACAGCATTTGCTTGGCCTTTGGGATTTTGTTCGGGTTGTCCAGGAAATGTGCCAGCAGGTGCGGCAGCAGATGCTTGTTGTTGAGCCACTTGTGATATCTGAGTTTCTAACATTTTGTTGTGGGTGGCTAAAGCGTCTACTTTTCCTGTCAACTGTTTAATTTGCTCGCTAGTGTGTATGTTTTGATTCAGGAACTATTTGTTCATTTGGGCTTGAGTAGCTATGAACTTTTCCATCATCAATTCGAGGTTTGATTTCCTAGGTGCATTCTGAGCAGCTGGTTTTTGATATCCTTGCGGAGCAGTAGGCATTTGCAATGCATTTTCGCTTTTGTAAGAAAAGTTTGGATGATTTCTCCAACCTGGGTTGTATGTATTTGCGTAGGGATTTCCTTGAGCATAATTTACCTGGTCTGGCGGGATTCCGGCTAGCAATGGGCATTCGGGTGCATTATGAGTGGTACTTCCGCATAACTCGCAATTTGGAGTTACTGCAGCGACAGTTGCAGTGGGGTTAACGGTCAGACTATCAATCTTCTGTGCTAGAGCATCTACTTTAGCATTGAACTTTTCAAGGCTGCTGATTTCGTACATCCCACCTTTCGCTGAGGTTTTCTCATTTGGAGTGCGTTCACCTCCCCATTGGCAATGGTTTTGTGACATGTTTTCTATTAGTTGATAGGCTTCATCGTATGGCTTATCCATAAGTGCACCGCCCGCGGCAGCGTCTATGGTTAATCTAGTATTGTATAGAAGCCCATTATAGAAAGTATGGATTGTCACCCAGTCTTCTAGACCGTGGTGAGGACATGTTCTCATCATATCTTTGAATCGTTCCCATGCTTCGTAGAGAGATTCAGTATCTTTCTGTCGAAATCCGTTGATTTGAGCTCTAAGCATAGCAGTTTTGCTTGGTGGAAAATATCTCGCTAAGAAGACGTTCTTCAGTTGCTCCCACGTCGTAACGGAGTTGGATGGTAACGATTGTAACCATGTCCACGCTCTGTCTCTAAGAAAGAATGGGAAAAGACGAAGTCTTATCGCGTCTGGAGTTACTCCATTTGCTTTCACTGTGTCTGCGTATTGTACAAACTTCGTTAGATGTTCGTTCGGATCCTCAGTTGCGTTTCCTGAGAATTGGTTTTGTTGTACGCCGACAGCAATGATGGTTTTAGCTCAAAATCATTTCGGGTAATAGCTGGGGCAGCAATGCTACTTCTAGGCTCCATCTGAGATGGTGTAGCGTATGCCTTCAGCGGTTTGTTCGGAGGTCCTTCAGCCATCTTTGGTTCTTCTTCGGATTTGGGAATGGGAGTGAGAGGATCAGGAATGTTATGTTTGAGTTGGTACTCAATGATTCGGCTTCTTAGATGTAAGAAGCGCTCTAGTTCTGCGACTGAAGGTTTCAAGATGTCGCTTTGTGGGCGATCACTTGGCATACAATCGACAGCACTAGTAAAGGAAAAAATGAAAATTGTTTACCTAGTCTATACGGCGTAACAGAAGGTTACACTATTGACTAAACGGATCCCCGGCAACGGCGCCAAAAACTTGATCGCGACTTTCTATGTCTAATACAACTAACTGCAAGTGCACAGTCTATCGCGTAGTAATAAAAGATATCGATCCCACAGGGACTCGTAATCAAACTAGTGTTCTCGGGAGTTACTATGTTTAGCTAGGTAGAATATGTTTTAAGGGAATAAGATTGTCACTAAGAGGGGAAACTAAGATTACTATTAAGATTTTAATTAATTGAATCGATACGTAGTAGTTATGTTCTTCAGGGATTTGATAAGTTACTGGTGTATGAAATAGTTTTCGCAGTTTACTTAAGCAGAAAGTGGAGATTTGAAGACTCTCGTCTCACGATGGTTATTGACGCTAATCATAATCCTAAGGGCCTAACGTACACTTTCGTGTTCCGTTCGGGGTTAAAATTACTTTTTGGAAATCTCTAAGTTCTAATTAGTTTTAAAGTGCTTTCGCTGTTATTAAAACGAATGCCTAGTGTTTACTATCTGACCTTACCGCAACTTTCTCTTGTTGGTTCGTATCTTAATTAATTTCCCACTTTCGTGGCAAAATTACTTTAAAACAAGTTCTCGCTTTCGCGACGAAGTTTATTTCGTAAATCAATTTTTAAACACTTAGACCATAAGTTATTTTTGTGAAAAGAAAGTTTTCAAACAAGAGTTATCAAATCCCATCCGAATTATTACTACATATCGATTACCTAAGTTTAGCTAGACATGGAATTTGGAAAAACAAAACATAAATAATAATAATAAATAATAAATTGCATTATGATAAAATAAGAGTCGATCAAAATGAAAACCTGTAAATAATGCCAATTGGCCTTTGGGCAGATCCTCCACAGATGTTGGCAGGATTCTGTCTTTAGTTCCAATTCGATCGTAGAGTGCAGTAACAAATATAGAAGAGCGGAAATGGGAATGAGTAGAATGGAAAGGGAAATAAAGGAAAGGGATACAATTGAAACTGGAGAAATGGATACAAATAATAAAAAGGCTAGAAATTAAATTTGCTCTTGAAAATAAATTTGGGCAGCACTTCGTGGTATGAATGCAACTCCCTTTTTGAAGTCCCCTGCTTCCCTTTTTATAGAGTTGGGATTCCAACGGTTACCTCTGAGGATGATGGACCTTGAGGCAGATAATTTAGGGAGTAGTGGACCATTAAATGGGAATTGGAACTGCTCTTTTGACGTGTAATCTGAGTGGGGCGTTTTTGCCTGCATGACGGTCGTCACAAGGTGTGACGGTCGTCATGCATCTGTGACGGTCGTCACATCAGCAAAAACTGTCTGCTGCGCTTTTCATTGTGTTTTCACTCCTTTTTCGTCCATATTTCATCTGGGATTGCTTATTTTCTTCATGTTGCCTTGTTTAGACGTGATCGTTGAATACCTGCAAAAACATCAGACAAATACATGGAAATAACCCGAAATCGGATCGAAAACGGTTAGCTTTTAGTCGAATTATGCATGAAAATATCTATATGATTTCGTGTTATCAATTGGATGTGTTTCTTCATCATGAAGCAACAAGTTGAAACACCATGAAATATGCCCCAAATAAACTTTCTAATATTTCCATTGTGTTCAAAATGATGTTTCTGATTAAAATGAGTACACATTTGGTCTTGTTTGAACACGCATGATTTAATTTGGATTTTTTCACTTAAATGCCTTAAAAAATGCCCTTTACCAATTTCTTTCAAACCAAGTCTCACCCTAAGCCAAATCAAAGCCTTATGGATACATGTTTGACCTTAAAATCCCATTTTGAACAAGTTTCATGTTGGACCAAACTTCATTTGAAGTGTGCAAGATAGTGAAAATGACCTATTATGCCAAATGACCTATAATCTTACTTTCCCAAAATACCCCTGACTTGTAAACCTCATAACTTGAGTTCTACAAATCAGATGGAAGACTTCAAGTACAATTTGGAAAGCTAAGATCAATACCTACAACTTTCATGTTGGACAAAAGTTGAGGAGACACACCCTTCTAGGTCAAAAGTTCCATGGAATTTGGTTGACTTTTGCAGACAAATTTCATATTTATCTGATGACCTGTAACTTGTATGGATCATAACTTGAGTTCTATAAATCCAATCAAGGACTTTTAGTACTAAAATTAAAGCTAAGAGCATGCCCTACAAGTTCCATGTTGGCCAAAAGTTTATATGAAACTTGTATCTTGAGATAAGTGGTCTTGAAGTTAGGCACTAAATAGGGGATTTTACCCTGAGAACCCTAGTTTAGCAACTCCTCACACTTTGAATTCTTCTTGGATTGATCTTGGAATATCACCTCATGTATCTCAATACAACTTCCCATGATCACAAAGACTTAGAAATAGGCTTTGACCCTCTTCAATTGCACAGTTGGCTTAAGGTTACTCAGATGAAAACCCTAATTGCAACACCTTCAACTGTGGCTCTTCTCACTTAGCACAATGACTTGACTGAGCTCTCTCATGACCCTCAAGGAACTCTATGAGCTCCATCCACACTTTATCCATGATCAAGGCTTCACAACCCACTGATGGTCTTCAATTGATCCTTAGGTTAGGATATGAACCCTATACAAGCAACCAAACTTCTCAAGAACACAACCCTCTTCCTGATGACTTTGGTGACCTCTCAAGCTTGAACAAGACCTCTAGATAGGCTCCTCTTGATATATATCACACTTGATCCCCTGCTAAATGAATAATTCTATGCTATGCAAATGCTAGAACAATGCAATGCTAATGCAATGAGAAAAAATGTTAGGCAAATTTTGGGGTGCAACACAATGCTATTGCTTCTGTCAAGTTTTCTTCTTTTTCCCCATCTTCTCCTTCTGTCTCTTCTGCAGTGCTTGAAACAAGAGCAATGATTTTGTTCCTTTTCTCTACTTCCTGGTCACTTAATCCCATCTCAAAGGTTTGGAGAGAGCCAATGAGTTCCTCCACCTTCATGTGACATATATCTTGGGCTTCTTCAATGGAAGTGACCTTTATTGCAAACCTCTTAGGTAGGGACCTGAGAATTTTTCTCACCAGTTTTTCTTCAGACATTTTCTCACCCAAAGCCCCTGAGCTGTTTTCAAGTTCCAGCATATTCATGTAAAATTCATGAATGGTCTCATCCTCTTTCATTTTCAAACCTTCAAATTTTGTGGTTAACATTTAAAGTCTAGACATCTTTACTTTGGAGGTTCCCTCATGAGTAGTGTTGAGGGTGTCCCAAACCTCTTTATCTAGTTCACAATGGTGTACCAGCCTGAAGATGTTCTTATCTATGCCATTGAATAGGGCATTCAGTGCTTTAGAATTTCCAAGAGCTAGAGCCTCTTGATCCTTAGTCTAGTCTTCTTCAGGGATCACCACTGAAGCTCCATCTTTATCAGTTTTGACTGGATGTTCCCATCCAGAATTCACAGCTCTCCATGCCTTGTAGTCTATAGACTTCAAGAATGCAATCATCCTTGGTTTCCAATAGTCATAGTTAGACCCATCCAGAATTGGTGGTCTATTTGTGAATCCTATGTCTTTGTCCATAATAGTAGAGTTTATCTTCCCTAGATCTCACCCAGATTCAAACAGGCAGGGTGCCTGCTCTGATGCCAATTGAAATTCTGCTTGCGCACAGACTGATGTTATAAATGATGTTAGGACATCAACAATAACATAGGCCACTTAACATTTAACTTGCAGTAATTGAAAACAGTAAAGAACACACAACAATTGATTACCCAGTTCAGTGTCAACAACACTTACATCTAGGGGCTACCAAGCCAGGGAGGAAATTCACTATTAGCAGTATCAATTCAGAGTTAAACCTCCAATTTACACTCCTCACTTAATCACTACCCAATGACACTTTAGCCTAGAGACTCTCTAGTACTTGAGTATACCCACTCACTCCCCTACTATCACACACCTGTGATATCAATTACAATTGCAAAAATAGTTTTAAAGAGACACTCCAAAACGCGCACCTTGATCTTACTTCACAGATTTGATCAAGAACACATCACTCTTGCTTCATAACTTTGAGTGTTACACCAGCCTAGAAACTACCTAATCAAGACAATTATGCAGAAGCTAATTGCTTAAATTACAAGTGTTCCTAAGGAACAATCGTGAAGAACAACCTCTTCACTTCTAAACCACTATGGATATTTCTCTGTTTCTCTATCTGGAACAGTTGCCTTCTAGGATTGCTTCTTCTGTTATTTATAGCAGCAAATCAGTCCTTGGGCCTGGGCGCATAAATTAGGTTTTATCCATAATAAAACCTTTCTTCAGTATTCTGCACGCTTGCCACATTAATCAGGTACATATTAGTTCCCCTAGGGCTTCTCCTGCATTCCAGCTTGAGCTTCTGATTTGTTTCCTGAGTTCTAGCTACCAGAATAACAAACCTCCGCTTGATGTCATACGACCTATATTATGACATCTAGTTGTGACATCCAACTTAACTATTAAAATAGCTAAGTAAACTTATCCTGCACAATCCATATTTAGTATGCACTAATTTCAGACATTACCTGCATACATACTAAAATGTTTTGCCACAAAATGCAGCCAATCAAGAGCACTTACAGCTCCTATAGAGTACTATAGACTTTTTGGGTGCTAACACCTTCTCATTGCGTAACCAACCCCTTACCGAGATCTCTGTTCTTGTTCTTGTTTTAGAAATCTTTGGTTTTGTTCGCTCTTTTTTTCTTTCCTTTTTTGGATAAAAATAAAAGTGCGGTGGCGACTCTTGCATTTTTTATTTAAGTTAATCAATAGCTTACACTCACAAATTTCCCCGCTACACCATGGATACGCCACAGAATTCCCATTGGGCACGGGAGCAACAAAAGATTGATACGGCACAAAGGTACTACCACGAGAAATCTGAGGAGTGAAATTCAGGGGCATTCCCCATGGAAAGGCAGCAGACATCCGATTTGGACCAGGCTGAGAGCTTGGCAAGTTGACAGTAAGTTAAACAACGGTCTCAACCGACTCTTCAACAATAGCAGGAGAAGAAGTAACAACATGGGTGATGACAGTTGCATCAGTAGCGATTGCAATGATAGTAGTAGTAGCAGCAACGTTCTTCTGAGCGCGAAGGAATTCCATGATAACATCTATGTTGGTTTGGAATTGATCCATCCGTCCTTAAAATTGAGCCAAGGTTTCCTTGTAGGTAGCATTCTCTTTTTCAAAATCAGTCATGATCTTAGATTTGCTTGAACGAGTGAAATAGCGATGTCGAGTCGTCATCTTGCTACAAGGCATAAATGAACAATGTAAGTGATCTGATCTCTGGATAAAGGGCATGCATATGTGTGCATGGATGAATGAAATTCATGCAAAAATACTTTTTAATGCATATGAAAAACTGATTGGACATGATGAAATGATATGCAAAAGGCTAGCTGTAACAACCCAATTTTCAATAATTAATTATTTGTGTTAATTAATTGATTTATTTGGATTATTCTAATTATTTGAATAATTAGATGATTGTTTAAATGGATTGATAGATGTTTTGAGAGAGGAAATATAATGGAAAGAAATAAAGAGAAATATATATATATATATATATATATATATATATATATATATATATATATATATATATATATATATATATATATATATATATATATATATATATATATATATATATATATATATATATATATATATATATATATATATATGAGGAAGTGGAGTGGAAAGAAAATAATAAAAAACATAAGGGAAGAGAAGAGAAAGAAAGAGGAAGAAGAGAAAAGAGAAGGAGATGAGGAAAAGCTTGGATTCATCAAGAACATCCTCTGGCTTCGATTAATCTAAGGTAAGGGTGTGAAATTTTACTATCCTAATCAATGTGTATGATTGTGTATGTGTGTTGGATTGTTTGGGTGTTCTTGTATAGTTTTCATTCTAGGTCGAAATTGGAATTAATCGATAGAAACCGATGTTTGAACGATTAGAATCGGGAATAACTTTCGTATTTTAGTCGGGATATGTTAGGCTAAGATTTGTGAAACTAGTTTGGCGAAAATCAGGTGATATTATGAGTTTCACCATTTTCGGTTAATTTGAAGTTAAGATTTTGAGTGGAAATCGGATGTCGTGAAATTCGAGTTTTATAATCCTAAAATGTCTATGTATGATTAGTAAGGATGGATAGGCATTTAATTGGGTGAAAACCATTTAAATCGGTCGGGTTTTTGGGGCTTTCAAGCCCAAACCCGTAGCTATTTTTCCATGTTTTTTAGGTGTTAATCGGTTAACCATATACGTTAACCGATTAACACAGTGTTAGGGGCCTAAAAACTGAGTTTTTGGAGTGGTTAATCGGTTAACCATATGCGTTGACCGATTAACACTGTAAGTGTGAGAAAATAGTATTTTTCAAAACTTCGAAAATTCATAACTTTTTCACCGTTTATTGGATTTTGACGTTCTTTATATCAAACTGAAGCTAATAATATGTTCTATAATTTGGTGAAGAGAAATATTATTTTAGCCGACTTTTAGCCAATTTTACCGATTAATCGGAATTAACGATTTTGAGTGAGCGAAGCTCAATTAGCTAGAGCGTCCGGTTACGATCGGCCTCGTCTTGTATGAATAACTTATGTGTTGTTGATGGTTGTGCCGAGGGTAGCCGTATGGCGTGAATCTTAGATTACGTATCGATTGTGAATCGTGGCCTTTGGGAAAAATATATGCATTGTTTAGAATTGATTGAAAATGCATGGTAATTATGATGAATGATGAATACAATATACATTGTAAATGTATGATTATTGTATGTGATGAATGTGAAGAATGCATGAAAAATATATCTGCGAATATGTATGCATTCTTGTGTTGATTGATCCCGCGTAGGATCTGCAGAAACCTCGTGTGCCCATGTGGGGTGTGAGCGATGGTTTATAATTGATTGAGTCATTTTGCATGTGAAACATCATGATATGCATTCTTGTGTTGATTGATCCCGCGTAGGATCTGCAGAAACCTCGTGTGCCCATGTGAGGTGTGAGCGATGGTTTATATTTTGATTCTGCGTAGAATCAGCAGAACGATTGTGTGCCCATATGGGGTGTGAGCAATCAGATTGTGTGCCCGTGTGGGGTGTGAGCAATCCTGAAACATCGTGTGCCCATGTGAGGTGTGAGCGATGGGTGAACATCGTAGGCCCGACGGGGAGTTACTTTGGTAACGAGCGATGGTTCCATTTTGGTTCTTCAATTGAACCTGCTGATTGAGTTGGTACCGCATTTGCATCTGCATAGAGTCGTGAGTCGGTCTCTATGAGTTGCATTTATCATCTGTATAATTGAGATTTGTGAATAAACATAATTGTAAATGTTTATGTGAAAATGATGTGAATTGTAGAAGTATGATTGATGAATATGCTTAGTTGTATGCATAGATATGTATTGTGATGTACATGATGAATTGTGAATAATGCCTGCGAATATAATAGTAAATATATATGCACTGATTGGTAAATGTGAGAATGATGTAGATAATAATGTATATGTGAACGATTCGTACTCACTGGGGTAGAATGGCAATGTGTCGTTCCTAGTAGAGTAAGCACTGGGGTAGAATAACAAGATGTTATTCCTGGTGAGGTATAGTATCGTGGTTGTATACACTGGGGTAGAATGACTAAGATGTCGTTCCTAGTGGAATAATTATCGGGGTAGAATAACTGAGATGTTGTTCCTGGTAGGGTATAAGTGACGTACCCATAATCCTGAAAGGGGATTGGTGCTTAATTGATGAGTTTTATATGAGCCATATGGCATGGTTACGAGTGTTATATGAAATATGCATGTGTGTATGAATTGTTGAAATGTCGGTTGCGAATAAGTAATTGTGAAAGATATTGACTGATGAATTGATGATTAAACATGATTGAATATGTTTATACGAATTGTAGAGAATTAAACATAATGTATATGTTTATGTGGATTGATTGCAAATGTGAATGTATGCATGATGAAATGCTTGGTTTTATACATATATACATTGCGATGTATGTTAGTGGATTGTGAGGTATTGTGGTGAGAAGTATAATATGTGTATTTGATGCTATGGAAATCTATTATATGCATTATTATTGTGTTAATATTCATTGTGGTGAGAAAATGTGGAATATATGTATTCTGTACTTGTGCATTTATATATGATTATGTGCTTTGATTATTATGGTAATATTTCTCACCCTTCTGCTGGAATGATGTTCTATATGACATCGTGCAGGTATCTTGGAGTTGTACTGCTAGTAGTTGCGAGGTCTCTGCTGGTGCAGTTGTTTAGTATTTTAATTATGTCGGGTCGAGTCATGCTCTGGTTATGTAACACTGGGATCGTTGGGTTTATGCCTTAAAGATATATTATGTATTCTAAGTTGTGTTTTAAATGTATTTGAAATATTATGATAATGGCCTCTGTGCCTAAGTGTTGATGATTATGTGATGAACATGAATGTTCTGTGAAGAGATTTATGTAAATAAATCGAATCCGCTGCTACATGCAAGATGAAAATTTAATAGCATGACTATTTATTTCAATGTTACATGATTATGACAGGTGAATGTTGAGATTTGTAGATTGTGTGACGCCCTTTTGTGAAAGCATGTTAATTTACTCTAATTAATTATGTATTTTTATGTGGGGTTAGAATGGTGTTACACTAGCACAATTTGAATAATCTGGATAAATTGCATATAGATCTGCACAAGTGTAAAGGTCTAATGTGGAGTGAGGAAACTGGTGCGAAGAGTATTGGTTTCCTATAGAAAACCCAATATCCCCCTCACATGTGTGATCTAGCTTTGAATAAGGGTTCTCAATGGTCATCAACTTCTCGGGCTCTCAGGTCGAGAAGTAATAATACGTTCACCATTTCTGGTTTTGGCATTATTACCCCTCAAGGAGGCCTCCAATGATTTCCAATGATCAGTCTCCAAAGTCACAAGCCCTCAAGGAAAGTATCGTAGCTACTGCATAAACATGCATGACAAAGTATCCCCAAGGAAGCCTCGCCTGGATGTGGGCCCGTGCTAACAATATGTATCAAGTGTTATGCATTTTAACACAAGTCTATTCTAGTATCATGTGTATCCTCAATCTTGGGTAATAGGCTTATCTCTCAAGTAACAACCTATCCTAACAACAGCAAAGAATATAGCAAATATCCAGAGTATGCAGCATATGAATATTTAAAGCAGTAAAAGAAATGCAGTAAATAACATAAAGATAAAGTGAGTAAAGCATACAGATAAACACCCAAGCAAGCAAGAAAGCAAACAAAACTAAGAGAGACCCCAACTTGCGAGAGCAAGGACTGCCCATCAGAGTCGCCAACTGAAGCTAGCCGGATTATACCTGAGTGAATCGCACACTCAAAGGTACAACAGAGTCGCCACCAAACTTTATATAGTCCCAAAAGACAGGGAAAATATCGATAAAACCCAAGGGAAAGAGAAACAGGTAAGGAGGTTGGTTATGCGAGAGGAAGGTACTAGCACCCCACGCATTCGTCGTACTTGACGGGAACCATTTTGCTTACTTCTAGGCAATGAGTTATCTATCTAAAGGCTACTAGCTAAAGAGGAAAGGGAAAAAGAAAAAGAAAGTGCTCGTGGAGGATTGGAGCCCTCGTGCCTACGTATCCTTATAGTGCAATGAGGAATTCAGAGCTCCGTAGTTCATGGAACCAGGGAAAAGACAGAAGGTGGCTCGCCAAGATTTTGCAATCTCGTGCCTACGCTTCCTCATAGTGCAGTGAGGAATTCAGAGCCTACGTAGTTCGAAGAACAAAGACATGAAAGAAAAGAAATGGAAAACGATATCAAAACCAAGATCGAAAAGATGTAGAAAAACTCTACTAGGGAATGCATAAGAATGGTGTCAAAACTAAGAAAGACATGTGAAGGAATGTTGGCGACTCCACTGAGGAGAAAACAAAGGAATGGTGTCGAAACCAAGAGAATAAAGGAGCAAAGAAAATTGAATCGAGACAAAGTAAAATCCACTAGAGATTTAGTATATTAACTGACAGACAGTGGTTAAGCAAAGAAAAATAAGAGTTTGATTATGTGGGGAAAAGGGTTTGGTGTCAACAGATAGACTATAATGAACCAAAAGGAAGGTATTGAATCAAAAGAAGGTGTTTGAATCTCTGGGACTCGGTATGTTAACTAACAAATAGTGGTTAATTGAAAGAACTGATGTGGGACCAAGCGAAGGTTATGACCCAAAGGACAAGTGTGGAACCAAGCGATGGTTGCGACCCAAAGGACGAGTGTGGAACCAAGCTAAGGTTTTGACCCCAAAGAACGGGTGTGGAACCAAGCGAAGGTTATGACCCAAAGGACGGGTGTGGAACCTAGCGAAGGTTCACTATGCCAAAAAAGACCTTTAGCAGCGCTTTTTTTGCCTTTAGCAGCGCTTTAAAGCGCTGCCAAAAGTGGCGCTGCTAAAGGTAAAGGCAGCGCTTTTTTTATGGAAAAAGCGCTGCTAAAGGCTCCCTTCAGCAGCAATTTTAGCAGCGCTTTTATAGCCCTTTAGCAGCGCTTTCATAAGCGCTGCATATTCCCCCCAACCATCCCCCCCTTTAGCAGCGCTTTCACAAAGCGCTTCCATAGCCCCCCCTTTAGCAGTGCTTTTACAAAGCGCTGCCATAGCCCCCCCTTTAGCAGCGCTTTTTAGAAGCGCTGTCTTAGACCCCCCCCCCTTCCAAACCTATAGCAGCGCTTTTGTAGTGCAATGTTTGTGACCTTTAGCAGCGCTTTTTTGTAAAAGCGCTGTCTAATGTCCCAGATTTTAAATATTTTTAAAAAAAAAATATTCACCCTATTTTGTATATTTACCAACAACCTGCTTATATTACACAAACCTGCTTATAATTCAGGCCTTTATTTCAACACTTTGGCCTTATATATACAATTCAAAACTTTGGCCTTAAATATACAATTCAAAACTTTGGCCTTATATATACAATTCAAAACTTTGGATACATTGTAACTCATCACTTTGTTCATAAACATTTTAATATACACATAAACCTGTTTAAATATGTTACAACAAAATTCGATCCTCAGAGTTACAACAACACAAATACATTCAATTTACATATAATTACAATTCTTCCAATCCGATAACTCTATACAATTCTCAACCCAAGAATAAATTGACACCATTCCTCTTTAATTTCTTCCAATTTTGCTTTCGTGTAAGTAGCGCACTTGAATTCATCAAAATACTACGTAATATAACAGATCGAATAAGATTTAATTTTAAAACTAATTACTCAGATGAAGTATCGGATAATTATCAAAATGAATCATATAACTTATATAATGAATTGATCCATACCATGACTGGAATCTCAAGTTGACCAGAAAGAATAATTTCCCTCATAAAGCGCAATACAAAATATCCACAGTCAATACCATTGCGCTGCCGAGGACACTGTAAATGGAAAAAACAAACGAACATTTATCAGGATATATAGTTTAAATAGTTTTATCAAGTAGAACCACTATAACAGTCAAACATGCGAAAATATACCTCCACTCTGATCCAGTTGATGTTGTTAGCCTTGCTTTTTGGCACCGTTGCATCTCTTTGTGCTCTGAATATTTGTATAACTCTAACATAATATAAACGCATATTTAGAACAATGTCACATAATAAATAAAGATATATAATTAAAGACAACAGTATATCTCATCACTTACGTATCAACAAAGTTCCTCAGATTTTCATATTTTGTTGTATCGTCATCCAATGAATCTATATAATACACTATTTCTTTCGTCGGATTAATCGCGATCAACAACCAATGTCCACTATAAAATAAGACAACAGTTTAGACGGAAATGTTATATAGAAAGGGAAAAATCGAACAATTATAATAAATGAATTTAGAATAAAATCTAACCCATGGCCAATATTATGTGGCAACAAGAACAACTTCTCCGTAGTCGCGCGCATAAATCTCTGCACTGTGTACTCTTTGACTGTATCCGGTGTCTGGTCTATTATACGTGAGTTGACACAGCTAGCAGATAAGAATGCGAATACTGAAGTCAATTCATTCGGGACCAATAACTGATTTTTTCACCCAAATAACCAAGTTTCTACACTATTATTTCCAAACTACCCAACTTTCCAATATATTATCCAATCTACCCTAGTTTGGTATTTTTTTTTATTTTTTTTTACAAGGGGGCGCCATGGGGGTTGGAGCCTCCCTTATAATTTGTATGGGGGCGCCATGGGGGTTGGAGCCACCCTACAAATTATAAAGGGGGCGCCATACCCATTGGAGCCTCCCTTAAACGAAAATTAAAAATTATTTTTAATGTTTAATTAGTTTAAAAATATTTAATAAATAATTTTTAATAAATTAAAAATTTTTTAAAAATAATAATTTTGTAAATAATAATTTTGTAAATAATAATTTCTGAATAATTTTTAACAATTTATATTTTAATATTGAAATTGTTTCATATTTTTAACAATTTATAAATAAATAATAATTAATATTTTCATTAATAAATTCCAAACAACAAATAAAAATTAAATTGGATTAAATAAATTTAGTCACATACAAATGGCTACATTTGAAAGATCTTGTACACTAATTTCTACGACTCGGTCGATTTAAATGTCCGCCCGTACCGTATCCTCAATTACGTACGTTTCATGGTAGTCTTTGTGGTGGAGTCGGGTCCATTGTGTCGTCATCAAGCATTTGCATCACTTCGGCCCATGAAGAGTCCATATCCGTAAAGTCATCCAAATTAAAAGGGTTGCCCATGCCTTCATAATTATTTTGGGGTGGTTGGCTGGATGAGGCAATGTCAGGACGATAACCTGCCTGATCGTAGGGTGAGATGGGTGTAAAGGTTTGGGTGGGTATGGGTTGATTGGGTGTTTGAAACTGGGAGTATGTGCGGTATTGTGGTGGATGTTGTTGGTATTCGGATTATGAATGAGTTTGTGTGAATGGAGTGAATTGGTTAGGAGTATGTTCATATGGCTGTGATTGTGAGTGGGGGTTGGAAATGGGGTTGGGTTGGCGGTTGGAAATAGTATTGGGTTGATGGTTGGCATTGAGGTTGGGTTGGCGGTTGGAAATAGGGCTGGGTTGGTTGTTGGGGCCTTGATGATGAATCTTGTTGGCGTGGGTCATTAAGATACCTTGGATGTGAAATGAAACCAATTGATACAGACTTATACCAAGTCATGTATTGTATAGATTGTTTCATCTCGTATGGAAACACATTGTCGGACAAAACATAGTTGTTGCGATGCCTCCATTCACGACACTCGTGTTTTGCATACTTGGTCCACGGATTATATTCCCATTGGTCGGAGACTTTACCGTTGTGATATTTGTCGGGTATGCACTTTGGGGGACATGGAATATCTTGAAGCATTCCAAATTGAAGTTTCACACGATCACTGTTGTGCATTTTGACGGTGGTGAAGTTGATAATGGGCACCTTTGCACTCCACACCGCAGAATCTTGTCGTTCAACTTGATGAAATGCTTCTAGACCAAGATACGGCCGCCAAATGAACTGAAGGATGAAAAAAAATGTTTAGTATTTTCTAATAATATTCAAGGAGAGTATAACATAAATAGGTAGGTGAGTGAGTTTACATCTTCTTGCGCCAAGTGATCAATAAGATTGCGGTACTGCGTTATACTGAAGTGGGGACAATTTTCATAATTCATTCCAAGCGAAGACCACCTACAAATCGAAAACAATAAAATTTATTAATAATATGCTTAATAAATAAAAACACTTTGATAGATGAATGAAAATTGGAAAAAATAATTACCTTTTAGCGAATGGGAATTCAAACTGATTTTGTTGGATAGGTGTTAGATTGGTCATTCTTGACCAACCCCAAGATTGTAGAAGAACACCACATCCGGTCCAATTTCCGGTATTGGCTATTGAGTTATGACATAAAGACCGATATAGGTGCGCTAGTGTAGCGGACCCCCAACTATATGTTTTTATTTTATCTACGTCATCTAATAAAGGTAAGTACATAGAGTGAACGACGTTCAATAGGTATGGCGCCCCCTTTATAATTTGTAGGGTGGCTCCAAATTATTATTTTAAAAATTATTATTTTTAAAAAAATTTTAATTTATTAAAAATTATTTATTAAATATTTTTAAACTAATTAAACATTAAAAATAATTTTTAATTTTCGTTTAAGGGAGGCTCCAATGGGTATGGCGCCCCCTTTATAATTTGTAGGGTGGCTCCAACCCCCATGGCGCCCCCATACAAATTATAAGGGAGGCTCCAACCCCCATGGCGCCCCCTTGTAAAAAAAAATAAAAAAAAAATACCAAACTAGGGTAGATTGGATAATATATTGGAAAGTTGGGTAGTTTGGAAATAATAGTGTAGAAACTTGGTTATTTGGGTGAAAAAATCCCAATAACTTGTCATACAAGAACCTAAAAAAACATAATCAACATTAGAATATTCAGTTAAACGAGCAAATTTTAAAATGTTCAATTATTTAATTAAAATGGATCGAAGTACCTGATGTATGAATGCATAATACCGACGCCCAATTCAGAATGGTTGAAAACCTGATCAAAATCCTCCTTAGCAATTGTTTCGGGATATTCAAAACCGAAAATACCTGCCTCCATGTGTATTTGACAGATGCCACCCTCAGGCACATCTGATGTTCCGACATATGTTTCAAGGCACATCCTAAATCGAGGAACAAATGCTTTTCTGGGAGCCTTGGAAGTTTCAGGCATCTTACCCTTGCTGACTTGTTGCGACTGCTGATCATGAACCTAAAAGTCATATATAAGTTCAGTAATTAATGTATAATAAGATAATCATGTAACTGTAGTAGTACCTGTTTCTTTGATGCAGTTGAATCGGTATCCCGCACAATAATTCTATCATCTTTTGATTTGGATTTTGTAGGAGTCTAAGATCATCATGTAAATAAGATGATGTAGATGTAAGAATAACTTTCATGAAACATTTGAGTATTAAAAGGTTCAACCTACCTCATCATCTATGCAAATGAGATTTGCCGGCCATGCCACATACGCTCCTATTGCGTCTCCCACCACTGTTGCGTCTGAAATATCATCTGGTATATGCAACAACGCACTCCCCTCTAATGCAATATCAATAGATACTTTCAAAAATCCAGAAGGGAGCGGTTTGTGGTGAAGTAAGTCTCCCAGAAAGTTATGCACCTTTCCCTTGCCAACCATTCGATGAGTAGGTGACGATAAATATAGCCGGCAAAGTGAAATGCCCTAAACAAATAATGATCAGTTAATGTGTCAATTAAGTAAACTGTGCTAAATTAATTTCAATGTAATATATACAATTACCTCTGGAAGCTTCTGCGGACAACCGATACTATCTTTGTCACTAGTAGCTTTACCCTCTGGAGCGTGTCTTTCCGACATGTATCTCTCCTTATCCTTCTGTAATTCACGGATTTGCGCTTTCCATTCCTCCAAAGTATCCATCACGTCTTTATTGGTTGGATTTTTTTTCTTTGGCTGCTTATACAGTTTGGATGGAGTGACACCAAATCCCTTACCCCTCACACGCCCAGAATACTCAGGAATATTCAGCACCCGGCTCAGTAAGCTCCTGCAATCATCGTCCTCAGCGGGAGTTATGGTCTGGGATAGAGTCTCCTGAAACATAGATAAAAACATATATAAATATATTATACACTTTTGATCAGTTACTGACAAAGATAACGTTGTACTTACACATTGTTCAAAGACTTGTTGAACTTCTTCCTGAACGACTCCATCTCGTCCCACACGGGCAGCCTTCCATACAACATGGTCCGGAAGAGATGTCGCATCACTCTTCTCCTCTTCCAACTACGCATTAAGACGGATAATAAAGCATTATATCCTATTATATATACTTACTATTTTTTGTAAATATATCATATTAAAGCATTTATATGTACTTACTATTTTTTGTTCTAATCTTGCATATCCCAAACGGCCCTTTCTGTATGGATATGCGGGATTTGATGCCCGTTGACGATTTACGCCACTAACAACCTGAAAAAACAAGTTTAGCAGAACTCTTGTGGAAGAAGTATATATACTATACATAGTTCATGATAAGTTGTACTTACTTCAAATTCTTTTGTTCTTCGCTTTGCAACAAACGTCTCCCATTCTTCCTCCGAAATCAAATTCGCGTACTTCATTGGATGCTCCGAGTCAACAAAGTTTCCTTCAGAATCTCTTAGAAACTTGTTTGTTAAAAACGCTCTAAATCCCCTCAAGCGTTTTCCGGCCAATTGAATACAATATTTTCTCCTACGATCTTCAATATTAAAAGATATCTGCAAACAAACACACATACATATAACATGTTAGTATAATTAATTTAAAGACGTAATTGTCAACATAATTAAAAATAATCAAATATCATACCTGAATCTCGGTCCAAATCTTATCTTTAGCCGGTTGTAATGAAACAATTCTCCAATTATCGCAAGTAATCGGAACTTGCGAACGTACAAGTGCTCCGATGTAACTTGTAAACAATGCACCGTTAGGCTCAACTAACTGATCTCTTTCATTCCAATGGACATCATACTTTACTCCTTTATCTCTCGCATGGATGATTTTTTTCATAATTGTTATGCCTCTTTTAATATCGCCTTCCACGTCTTTTGTTGTTTGTTTTCCATCATGTGATGTTTCCTCGTTGTTGGCCATAATATATATACCTGTAATTCAGAAAAACCAAAGTATCAAATGAATGACATGCAAATATGTAAATAACAAATATATACATAAGAAATGTGTAAATAAGAAAAACATGGTATAAATAAGAAATAATATGTTACAAGTACCTTTAACATCTCTTTCTTTTTTTCGTTGTAACGGGGTTTACTTGTCTCTTAACAACACGGACATATGGATTGATCCAAATTCCCTCGTTATGATCATTTCTAATATATGATTCGTCCGCTCTAATATTCTTATCTGGATCATCTATAATATAAGATTCATTCTCAACATCAACATCCCCCTTTTCTCCAATGTTATCATCGATTACTTTGTTGGAAAAAAGAACTATAGACCATTTCGTACTTGTCGGATCAGTGACATAGAACACTTGTTTAGCTTGCGTGGCTAGAATAAAAGGCTCATCTTTGTACCCCACCTTATTAAGATCCACTTTCAAAAAACCTGATTTATCCATTTGTATGCCACTATTATTTTCAACCCACTTGCATCCAAAGATAGGAATCTGAAACTTCTCATAATCAAACACCCAAATGCGCTCGATAACCCCGTAATACGAGGAAATGTGCATTGCTTCGGCAAGCACGGTGACACCACTATTTTGCATTGTACTTTTATCATCTAGTTCCTTGGTATAAAATGTGTATCCATTAATTGCGTATGCGCTATAATAGATTTTGGGAGGCCAATGGATTGAACGTTGGACAAATATTCAGTACAAAACTCAATAGCTTCTTCAATAATGTATCGTTCAACAATACATCCCTCTGGTCGACTTTGGTTTTTCACATACCCTTTCAATATTTTCATATAACGTTCAACAGGGTACATCCATCTCATATAGGCAGGTCCACACAGTTGTGTCTCTTTCACAAGATGAACAACTAGATGTACCATTATGTCAAAAAATGATGGAGGAAAATACATTTCAAGCTCGCACAAAGTAATAACTATTTCTCTTTGCAATGTTGGTAAGATCGCAGGATCTATCACCTTACTACAGATTGACCTAAAGAAAAAACACAATTTAGTTATTGCGCCTCTCACTTTTTCTGGCAAAATAGAACGTATACCTATTGGTAGAAAGTGTTCCATTATAACATGACAATCATGTGTCTTTAAACTTTTTAACTTGAGGTATTTCATAGAAACAAGTCTTCTAATATCTGAAGAGTATCCTTCTGGAACTTTAACTTCACTCAGAAACTTACACAATATCTTTTTCTCCTTTCTAGATAAAGTATAAGCAGCAGGTGGTAGATATGTGCGGTTTCCTTTCTTCAAGGGTCCTAATTCATTTCTTATTCCCATTGCTACCAAGTCCTTTCTTGCTTTAAGGCCATCCTTAGACTTTCCTTGTATATTGAGTAACGTACCAATAACACTTTCAAATACATTTTTTTCAATATGCATAACATCAAGAAAATGTCTTACATACAACGACTTCCAATACGGCAACTCAAACAAAATTGACCTCTTCTTCCACCCACGCGTGACAAGCGTATGAGCAAAAGGCTTGCCAAACTTAGTACTCACATCTTTCACCTTTTCAAAAATTTGTTCGCCAGTCAATGTAGGTGGAGCTTTACGTTGTTCTGGATTTCCATTGAATGCTTTTCTCCACCCACGGTAATGATGACTAGAATTTAAGAATCTACGATGACCAAGAAATACATTCTTCTGACCAAATTCCAACCGCGTCCAATCTGTGTTTTCTTCACAGATAGGACACACACATTGACCTTTAATGCTATACCCCGATAGATTTCCGTATGCTGGGAAATCATTAATTGTGCCAAACAACATCGCCCTCAAATTGAAACTTTCTTTCCTATATCCATCATAAACCTCCACACCGTTCTCCCACAAACTCTTTAAGTCTTCGATTAGAGGTGTCAGGTATACGTCTATGTCATTCCCTGGTTGTTTAGGGCCAGAAATTAACATAGATAACATCATGTATTTACGCTTCATACATAGCCATGGAGGTAGGTTATAAATCATAATAATTACAGGCCAGGTGGAATGTGAGATACTCTGCAGACCATGCGGATTCATTCCATCAGTCAATAATGCCAAGCGAAGGTTTCTAGCTTCTTCTCCAAAATTAGGATAATCATTATCAATTTTCATCCACTGTGGTGAATCTGCCGGATGTCGATACTTCCCATCTACAATTCTATCATCTGCATGCCAAGTCAGGTGTTTTGCATCTGTTTCACTACGAAACATGCGTCTGAATCTCGGAATTATAGGAAAATACCATAATACTTTTGTTGGTGACAATTTTTTCTTATACCGAGATACACCGCATTTAGGACACTCGTTTAATGATGCATATTCATTTCGAAACAAAATGCAATCATTTGGATAAGCATGTATCTTATCATAGCTTATGCCAATAGAGCATAACATTTTTTTAGCTTCATAGGTTCGATTGGGAAGAACATTATCCTCCGGAAGCATCTCTTGAAGTAGGGCTAACAACTCTGTGAAACTTTTATCCGACCATCCATTACCCGCCTTTAAATTGTACAACTTTAATACCGTGGACAATCTTGTGAAATTAGTGCAACCTTTATACAACGGTTTCTCTGCATCACTTACCAACCTCTCAAACATCTTGGGACAATCTTGAAGATCTTCTTCAAGTGCTTCTGCAATCTCTTCGACTCGATCACAATCATATGTATCCCTGCCATTGTCCTTTGAAGCACATGTCGTATTATTCTAGGGTTCAACATTCTCGTTACTTATCTCACCATGTAATGTCCAACATGTGTAACTTCGATCAATTCCATGTCTCATTAAATGAGATTCCAACTGAACGACGTCAACTCGACGCCCATAACAGCATCCTAAGCAAGGACATGCGATCCTACTGGGGTCTTTGGCGTGTTCAACAGCAAACTTAACGAACTTCGATACCCCATTCTCGTACTCTTTTGACAACCGATTACCAGACATCCATTTTTTATCCATATTAATTGAGTAATCTACACTAAACTATAAAAGTTAAACAAAACAGAGAATACCTGTAAGGAAATCACTAACTTCTAAGAATGCTACGCAATAGGATGCTTGAAAACGATCACAGCTTTGCTCTTCACAGGTAACCCCTATAGCAGACAAAATATAAATTTTATTAAAATCATATTAATAATTAACCAAGACAAATCATATTAAAAATACTAGATAATCCACCAAAACAAATCATATTAAAATTACTAGATAATCCTTAAACCAAAATGACACCCTTACTAAACATTGAGAAATCCTAACTAAACATATAAAACCATAATAACATATAAAACCATATCATATAAAACCATATTCATGTAGGTTTTATAAACTCTCTTATCCATATAAAACTCTCTTAAACAATATAAACTCTCTTAAAAACTCTCTTATACATATAAAACTCTCTTAAAAAATATATGTATAAACTCTCTTATCCATATAAAACTCTATTAAAAAATATAAAACTCTCTTAAAAACTCTCTTATACATATAAAACTCTCTTATCCATATAAAACTCTCTTAAAAAATATAAACTCTCTTAAAAACTCTCTTATACATATAAAACTCTCTTAAAAACTCTCTTATAAACTCTCTTATAATCATTGCATTTTCATGACTAAACAGTTATCACAAACAATGGTGAAACTCTCTTAAACATTGAAACTCTCTCAAACAATGGTTAAAAACTCTCTTAAAAACTCTCTTATAAACTCTCTTATAAACTCTCTTAAACATTTCATGACCAAACAGTTATCACAAACAAAACTCTCTTATAAACTCTCTTAAAATATACAAAATATAAACTCTCTTAAAAAATATAAACTCTTGTAGAAAACATATTCAGTTCAAATACTTAACTCTCATATATAAACTCTCAAATCTATACTCTCAAATATAAACTCTCAAATATAAACTCTCATATAAACTCTCAAATAAAAACTCTCTGTTCTACTTAAAGATTACAGCAACAATGGTGAAAACATATTCAGTTCTACTTAACTTGATTGCATTCAAATAATAAAAACATATTCAGTTCTACTTAAAGATTACAGCAACAATGGTGAAAATATACGTAGAAAAGAAAACCAGAGTAAAACTTCAAATACCATAACAATGGCGGAAATGCAATGCAGACGAGCAGAGGGACGGTGAACGGCGGCGAAATGCAACAGAGGAGGGCGACGGTTGGACGGCAACGGTGGTTTATAGGGCAACGTTCTTTGTTCGCCAGAGAAAAAGAAAGAAAGAAATACGTAATATGACTGTTCTGTTTCTCATAAAAATTCTGGTGTGGGTATTTTAAATTAATTTTAATAAACCTACAGCAACGCTTTTTAATAGCTTTAGCAGCGCTTTAAAAAGCGCTCTCAAAGACCTTCTAATGTAACCCATATAGCAGCGCTTTATGGAAAAAGCACTCTCGTAGACCAGACCTACAGCAGCGCTTTAGAAAAGCGCTGTCTTTGGGCTGTCTTAGACCCCCATTTAGTCGCGCTTTTTGGAAGCGCTACCTTAGGACCCCCCTTTAGCAGCGCTTTTTAAAAAGCGCTGTCTTTGGGCTATCTTAGACTCCCCTTTTAGCAGCGCTTTTTAGAAGCACTGTCTTAGGACCCCCATTTAGCAGCGCTTTCTGAAAAAGCGCTGTCTTTGGTTATCAATTTTTTTCTTTTTTTTTTATTCTTCTTTAGCAGCGCTTTTTCTAAAAGCGCTGTCTTTGTATGCGCTGCTAAATGTCATTTCTGGCGTAGTGGTTGTGACCCAAAAGACTTTGGTACATTGACTAAACAAGCAGTACTTGACCGAAGAAAGGGTATTTGAATCGAAAGAAGGTTACTAACCCAAAGGTGCGAGTGTTTGAACCAAAAGAAGGTTACTAACTCACAGGGATATTGATTTTAACATAAGGACTGCGATTAACCAAAAAGAATGAGTGATTAACCAAGAGACGGTGATTAACTCAAAAGAAGCTCAGTACGTTAACAGACAGACTGTGGTTAACTGAGGAACCAGTGATTAACCAAGAGAAGGTGATTAACCCAAGAAAGGTTGGTTTTAACAGGTGAGAAATGATTAACCAAAGAACATGTAATTAACCAAGAAAAGGTGATTGACCCAAGAGGAACTCAGTATGTTAACAGACAGACTGCGGTTAACTAAGAAAAAGGAGCAATTGGTGTTTTAACTATCAGGCAGTGGTTAACCAATGAAAAAGGGAGAGAGAACCAAGAAAATGGTTGCGAACTCCGCTATGGATTCGGTATTTAACAGACAGACTGTGATTAACCGAAGAAAAGGATTGTGACTTTGCTGGGGAAGATGAGAATAGATTTTAACAGACAGATTGTGATTAACCAAAAGGGCAGATGATTAACCTAGAGGCGGTGATTAACCCAAAAGAAAAAATGATCTTGAACTGAGAAAAAGGTGATTGATCAAAGGAAAGATTGAAAGGGGATGAATGACCAAGGATCAAACTCAAGAGACATTATAGTCTAGGGATAGAGGTGACTATTCTAAGTTCAGGGTCAAGCACCCCCTACCAGAAATAGTCAGAATAAGGGTAAGAGAAACTTCCTCCTTATTCCTTCTCTAACACCGAAAGTGTAGTGTAGGAATTGAAACTGACAGAGAGACGACACAATTTATACAGTGCTCCAACGTGTTGTGCAGATCTCTGACTCGGCAGGGGACCAAGAAAGATAAGTTATAAAGGAAGCCTAAAGAGAACAATAAAAGAGGGATTAACCAATCAAAACAAGGTTTCAATCAATCAATCAAAGGGAAAGGATATGCCAACAACTTTTCAACGAGTCGAAAAATCATCAAAGCAAAAGTGTGAAGTAATGATTATACACAATTAAATTTGTTCAATAAAGAACAAACTAAATGCAATCAAAAATGAATTGTCCAAGCATTAACAAAGATCAATTAGCATACATCACTAGCCCTGTTATCATGTAAACAAAAGTGTGTCAAAAGCAATATGATCATACAATTTCAAGAATGCAAACAATTCCACAATCGATAAATCATGCATCGAAGTTTTTATACATGCGACAATCATAGGTTAAACAGCTCACAAAACATCCACAAATAATCAAGCATATTAAGCCATGGAAGTTAAATGAGGAAACAAATCCAAACAAGCATGAAAAAGCCCAAAAATCACATTCTGGTACAGTGTTAATCGATTAACCATTTGCCAGGAAAAAATGGTTAATTGATTAACTCTTGAAAAACAGCAAAAAATGCTGGAAAAACAGAGGTGTTAATCGATTAACACATTTTGCCTAGCAAATGGTTAATCGATTAACACTATGATAGTGGCAGGAAATCAGTTTTTCAAAAGCACTTATAGAAACTAATCACTTCTCCAATCATCCACACGTTATGGCATGCAATTGTACATGAAAATCACATCAAGTAGAAGCAACTAATCATCAATTAAATTTATTCATCGTCAAGATCAACAATACAATAATTGAATGATTACTTAACATTAAAAAGCCATTGGATCTTGTCGCTACTGCGAAAATCGGCGCCGGCTGAACAGAAGAGTCGCCACCGTGCGTTATTTATCCCAAAGGAGGGAAAGGAAACACTCGAAGTAAACCTACCGCAAAGACGGGAAAGGAATGGTCATCGCAACCAAATCCCTGGATTCAGGAGTCGGTTACGCAAGGGGAAGGTATTAGCACCCCTCACGTCCGTCGTACTCGACGGGATCCACGCTTGTTTTCTAGTACGGATTGTTATTCTATCTATTCTACAGGTCTGGGGTTAAAAGAAAATAAAATGACTCGGCAAAGTATCGCACTTTATGCCTACGTATTCCCGTCTGGAACGAGAAATCAGAGTCAACGTAGTTCGCCTAACTACGGAAAAGAGGGGAAGGTTGCTCGCTAGGATACGGCATCCTTTGCCTACGTACTTTTATACAGCATGAAAGATCAGAGCAAACGTAGTTTGGGCTACGGAAGACACAGATTTGTCTGTTTATCTTTTATCCTTCTGAAAAAGGTTTTCTCTGATTACGGGTCCAAGCGGACAAAAAAGACACTTTGATTGGTTTTCAGTCTTTTACGCAAGAACTGTTTTTTTTATTGATGTTTGAAATCTTATTACTGTGTTTTGAATGATTTTGAGATAGAAGAGAAACGACGCTCTAAAAACCTAGGGTTTGCAAATGGGGATCAAAACTAACCTAATGTTATCACACATGGATGAAAGCCTAATGTCTGTCATATTTCTCTCTTGTGCAAAGAGAAATAGAGATCCTAGGGGATAAACGGAAAAGAAACAGCATATATACAGTAAAGCAGTAAAATGCATGAGATGCAGCAGTACAAGCGAGGCAAGGGAGTCACACTCAACCTCGAACCTGAAAAACAATAGGCAAAGTGAAACAGCTTCACTTCAAACCCAAGGGGAAAATTAACACACAATACAACAAAGAAAAAATAAGACCTCAAACCCAGCTCTGACAGCAAACCAGCTCCTACAGCAGCAGCTCTGAAAAACATCAAACTCTGACAGTTGATTAACAGCAAAACAGTAACATCTTCAAATGAATCCCAAAATCAAACTTCGATGGCCTCCAAGCTTTAGATAAGCTCCATCTTTAAGGCAATCACTCCAGAAGAGAATCACTTAACAGAATAAGTTAGAATGCTAAAACAGCTTATTGACAACCAAAGGAAGCCTATAAGTGTTTAACATTAAGAGACTGGTTCCCTCAAAGTTCTACTTCTAAGACAAACCACTTATCCCTCCAAAGGAGGGATGTGAATATCTTAAAAGGACTTTTAGTAATTGGGAGGAATGGAAGCACAAGATGCTTTCCCTATTTGTGAAAGAATTCAGTCTAATCTAAAGCTCTGCCTATTTTTCTTATTTCCTATGCCTTCAACAAGCACCTTCAAGCACAAGGATCCCAAAGCTACAAGCACCATGATTTGTCTTCAATCTTCTCACATGCTTCCCCATGCTCCACAAGCCAAGCCCAAGCCCCACATCCCAGAGAAATACCCAAAACCCAAGCAAACAAAGCAATATCCCAAGTGGGAAACACACCAATATTAACCAATTTGCAAAATCAAGTAAAAATAGTAAAACTCAATATAAAATCCTAATTAAATTCCTAAGGGAACCTAAATATATACCCTATACCCCATATAAACCCCAAGACCTAAATCAATTTTAAAACCCCAAAACTATGCCCTAAACTGCACCTAATTGTTGTGAAACCCTAATCTTAATCACCCTAAAGTTGATGGTTCAAAACTATCCTAAATTAAATCACAAAAATGTGATAAAATTCCAGGGGGAACTTAATACTCTAATCTAACCATAGGAAAAAGAATTACATCAATATATGAAATACAATGACCATACCAAATTCAGCAAGTAACATATACTAAGTGTAAATGAAATGAAAGCAATTAAAAGTAAAAATAAACCAAAAAATGAAAAAAATGCATGAAATGTCAATTTTATTTTCTTATAATTTTCTTGATGTTCTTATGAAAATGAGGGAAAAAATTCCATGTAAAAATGACCATCTTTCAATTTATTATGATTTATTGAGTAAACTATATGCAAACATGAAAACCAATTAAAAATAAAAAGCAGGTGTGGCAAATAGTAATTTTATGCAGTTCAGAAATGACTTGGGCTCAGGATGGGGGGTACCAATAGCAAGCGTGCTAGGCCCAGTACTACTCAGAAAAACCTAAAAACAAGGAAAAGAAAAATAGAACTGAGGGGGGGGGGGCGAATAACAAATATTCGCCTTGTTAATCAAATTTGGGCCTGCCACTGGGGGGTGTGGATAGCGAAATGGCCTAAGGTCCATAACACATTTCACACATGAAAGGGGGTGCCATAGGAAATCAGGGGGGAGGATCAGCAACAATAACACCATGGGCCTAAGGCCCGGATCCCATTTCAACCCAGCCTCAGCCAAACAAAACCCTAAACTCCTCTAACTCTCCCTTGTACTGTTCATCGTCACTCTCCCAACCCTAGATGCGCTCACATCCTCCCTCAAAACTCTGAAACCAACACTAACACCCCAACTCAAGCAAACAACTTTCGTTCTACACTCAAATCACCAGCAACATTCTTCAAAAAATCCGCCGCTACAATTAACGACCAAAACTCAGTTCAAAATACCAATCCTCAACCTACTCACCTCTCAGAGCTCGGATGTTCAAACCAAGTCACAAAGTTCTAACCTAACCTCGTTTCAAACCTAACCATCATAAAGACCTAAATCTATAGCTATCAAACTACTACGAACATGCAATGAATTAGAAGAGAAAATATGGAAACCTGGATGATGACGCTGTTGAAGATCTACAGATGAACGAGGATCTTGAGCTTCTGACGAGAGTCTTGAGGAAGATCTGGAAAAAAACTCGCTGAAGAAAATATGTGATGGTGTTCTTGGAGATCTGGGGAGGAGGAAGATGAATGTTCTTGGCGAAACGCTTGCGGATTGATGATGTCTTTGATGTTTCGAGAAAATCTGGAAAAAACTAATGATGAAGATCTTGGATTCTCGGTGGCTTGATGAGGATCTGAGTTGCTGGAAAAACGTGAAGAACACGTTCAAAGATCTTGAAGGATCGATGAAGGTTCTACGAAGAACTTCTGGAAATTAAAGAACACGCTTGAAGATTCCGGTGGCTATGATGAATTCTCCTGCGAAGGGTGGAATGAGGTAGACGAAGAAGTTTGAGAGGCGTGTGGCTTGATTTCCTGAAAAAATCCAGTTTCCGGCGAACTCAACAATCTCCGGCGACGGTTGCGGCGGAGGGGAGGTGGTCCGGGGGCGTTTGCATGGCCAGCAGCGAAGGGGACCGGTGAGGAGTCACGTGGCTAGCTTGCAGTGAGTGTGGCTGTGGTGGAGTCTGGAGGGGACAAGTGGCACAAAGGGGAGAGTGAGAGTACAACACGTGGATCAGAGGGAGGGTAGTGGAGTGTGAGTTGTCAACAAGTGGGTGAAGTGGCTGAAAACCTGATGACACGCGTGGCCTTCGTATTTAAATGACAAGTGGCAGAATTTTGGGCTTTTCTGAATTGGATAATGGACTATCTGGATAATGGCCCATTATGGATAATGACTAATTAATGCATCAATTAAATGCTAATGACCTACCCTAATTAAACCCTAATTAACTAAACGAAAATTAATAAAAAAAACCCTAATTAACTAAACGAAAATTAATTAAAAAACCCTAATTAATCCTATTTAAAACAGAAAAAAAAACATTTAATATCTATTTATCTAATTAAAATTCCAATTAAACCTATAAAATCAATTTAAAAAAATCTAATAAAATCTAGAAAAACCTATTAAATTCTATGCTAAATCTATTAAACCAATTAAAAAACTAATCTAACATTATTATATTCCCTTTTTTTTTAACTATATCAAAAAACTATTATTAAAAAATCTAAAATCTATATTAAAATCTATATTAAACTACTCTATTTAATGATAAAAAACTAATATCTAAAATGTTAAAATCTATTAAATCTATTAAAAAAAGAAAGGAATATCTATTTAAAAAATCTAAAAAAAATCTATTAAATTCTATAGGACAACTACTAACCTATTTAATATCTAAAAAGCAAGTAAATCTATATAAAAAAACTATTAAATGCATTAAAAATCTAGAAAATAAAAGAAAAATCCTAAAAATGCCAGGAAGCCGATTAAATCGATTAGAGAACAATTGCGCAACCATAGCGAAACCCGGGCACCAAGATGGCCTACAAACACAGGGAACGAGCACCAATTCTCAAAGTACACTTATTCAAACCGGCCTGGACTGCCTGAAACGCCAGGAGCTGCAATCCCGATAAAATCAATCTGACTGAGAAAAATGCAATGCATGCAGTATGCGAATGCGAATGCAAAATGCGTCGAAACATAAACCAGATGTGGGATCCGGTTGGTCAAATTTTGGGGTGCAACAGCTGCCCCTATTCAAGCGGCTTGGACCCGACTGGGTTAAGAGCGAACGACCTTCAAACATTCGAGGTACGAGACGGTTGAATACCAAAGAAACCCTGAAATTTGCCAACCGCAGAAATAAATTGCGCCAACTGCTCGGACAACACCGCCCGCTGACTGGATCCGGTTGTTACGGCAATAAACTGATCAATTAGCGACCGTGCTGGGGATTATTTTCATCAGCCTGAAAAAGACTCTATCATCGCAGGGATAGAACTTTGTCTACATTCTGTTAACACAGAGAAATCCTGACGACCTCGTTGGGGAAACAGTTCTGTCAAATATCTGAACACATTTTGTCTTGTCCTGAGACGCATACTCTGTCTATCATGGGAAAACCGTCTATCTGGATACCGAAAAGTTCATCCACCTGTTTCATATGGGAAAATACATTTATACCCGCCTGCTTCATACGGGAAAATTCTTCATATCCGCATGCTTCATACGGAAGAACTTATCTACAATATTTGAATTTAAAGATCACCCGCCTGTTACTTACGGGAACACCACCTATCACCGTCCGCCTGTTTCATACGGAAAGACCATTCATCATCCGCCTGTTTCATACGGAACTTCTATTTATCATCCGCCTGTTTCATACGGAAAGACCATCTATAACCCGCCTGCTTCATACGGGAACAACATTTATTAACATCCGTCTGATTCATACGGAACAACGTATCTGCCTTATTCTTACAGAGAAACTCTTTTCTACACATCCGCCTGCTACTTACGGAATAGTTCTCTTTACATCCGCCTGCTACATACGAGAGAACACATCTTCCTGATTCTTACAGAAACACAAAGTTCTTCCGCCTGCTTCATACGGTACAACTTCTTTTATCGTTATCCGCCTGTTACTTACGGAAAAACATCTGCCATCCGCCTGCTACATACGGGACAGTTTCTTGTCATCATCCGCCTGTTTCCTACGGAAAGTACGCCATCTGCCTGATTCTTACAGATCTTTTGAAGTTCTTCCACCTGCTTCATACGGTACAACTTCTTTTATCATTATCCTCCTGTTACTTACGGAAAAACTACCTGCCTGATTCTTACAGGAACATCAAAGTTCATCCGCCTGCTTCATACGGTGCAACTTCTATCATCTTCCGCCCGTTTCCTACGGAAAAACATCATCCGCCTGATTCTTACAGAAACACAAATTTGCATCCGCCTGATATTTACGGAGAGTTCTATTATCAATATCCGCCTGATTCATACGGAAATATACCATCTGCCTAATTCTTACAGAAACTCTGTTTACATCTGCCTGATTCCTACAGATCTTTCGAAGTTCTTCCGCCTGCTTCATACGGTGCAACTTCTTTTATCATTGTCCGCCTGTTTCATACGGACTACCTGCCTGATTCTTACAGGAAAAACACTTTGTATATAACTTCCTTGCCTGTTCGCAATAATAGCTAACTCTACTGGGATATTTTGAAAAATAAACACCAAACACTCATCTCAACAATAAGCGACCACTCCTGAAATTTTGATTTTATAAAACCCTGAAATGCCGCTCCAGCAACAAACTTGAAAACATTTCGCTGATCAGATCATCTCCATTAGTAACTCTGTGGGGAAAATAAACTAACTTGTATCATCACCTGTCTCACAGCGAGACTCCGAATACCTGAAAATGTATCTGCTGGAACTCCATATTCCTGTTGAACTAAACTCTATACTCCTGTTGAGAAATACACCTGAAAGCAAAAGGTTAACCAACCTGATTTATGTTTCAAAATGCGCATGTTTGACAATGGCGTAATGCTTCATACAGTATGGAAATGCTACGCGTTTTTGGTATATGCAAATATGACACTATATGCAAATGCACAGGCATGTTCAGACTGCTGGGAAAAGCTCTGATAAACTTGCTTCATCAACAACGGCTGCTGAGGACAAATACCACCCTGCTGGGGGAATGAACGGGTATCTCAAAATATGCTGGGACATACAACCAACTCTGCCGGAGAGAGCTTCAAACCTTCATTTTCCACGGGGAGGAAAGAAAAACACCTGCTGGGGAGAGAACACTCCGCTGGGGAAGAAATGACTCTCTCGGGGAATATTAACCGACTCCGCTGGAAACAGGGAGTGACTACGCTGGGGAGAATAAAACAACCCTACTGGGGATAGGGCATCCTTTCTGGGGATAGTAACTGTCTGGGTACAGTTTACAACTCTGGAATTATCAATCCGCTGAAAACTAAACGACTCCGCTGAGGATAAGGAATCCTTTTGGAGAAACACCACTGTCTGAGTACAGCTTACAAACTTTAAAATTATCAAACTCTGCTAAGGGTAAACGACCCTGCTGGGGAAAGTAAACCATCTGGCCACAGTTTACAAACTCGGGACTGAGGATAGACATCCTGTGGGGAGCATTAATCTTGACCTGCTGGAGAATATCCTTTAAGGATAAGCTGCGACTAGCTGGGGAAAGTGATCCTTCTTCAGTAAGGAACAGTGTCATCTCAGCTTCGGGGAATGAAGTGCGACCTGCGTCGGGATTCGCATCACATAATGATCAAGTCTTTTTGTCAAGAGCCTCTGGTTAGGACTACAATTTTCTGATCGTCCACTTCAAATGGGCAAGAACCCTGCAACACCACAAACGAGACAAAACACGTCTATACAATCAAATCTATTCAGGTTAGCGTCAGTGACATCATTTTCAGTCAATTCGAAGTTTTAGCAATTATTGGCAAGGGCCAGCAACGTTATGCAAACGCTGGTTTTATCAAAAACATCGGCGTTTTTCACATACAAAACAGTAAAGAACAAGTATCAAATACTGAATAACATGTTTTATTGATTGGGCCTCTGAATAGGCAGAGTTTTTGTACACTGGATGTAACTCCTGAAAAGAGGAAGTTACGCACAACAAATATACAAGTATGCACAGGAAGCATAAATACAATGACAAATCAAATTTGCGCATATGTCGGCAACGTGGTGCAGACATACATCATGAGCTGATCCTCCTATGACTCGCTTGACCCTGGCGCTTTCCTGGTATTCAACTTTCAGAAGAGATTGTATCTGATAAACGAACCCCAAAGTAACCTCCCAACCACCAAGCAATACAGCATCAAATTCGGACCGCAGTCGTTTGCTTTTCTAATCCCTAACTTTTGCGTGAACCGCCCTTTGCGGGTTTTCAGTTCACCGGGATACCCTTTTTTTCCGAAGCCGCCCAGTGTAGGTTTTCGACTTCGCGGGTGTACATCTTTTCAATTTTATCCCTAACTTTTGCCCAAACCTTTTATTCTGTTTTTAGTCCGCCGGGATGCCCCATTTTTGCCTGGACTCTCTCTTTTTTGTCCAGCAGGTCAATTTTAAGCAAAGTATTTTTTAAATGCGTCCGAATTCACAGGCGACGTGAAGTCTTCACCGTCCATGGTGGATAACAATAATGCTTCTCCTGAGAAGACTTTCCTGACAACATATGGCCCTTCGTAATTAGGGGTCCACTTGCCCCTGTGATCTGTTTGTGGCGGGAGAATCCTCTTCAGCACAAGGTCGCCCGTCTGAAAGCTTCGAGGGTGTATCTTCTTATCATACGCTTTCTTCATCCGGCTCTGGTACAACCGACCGTATGCTAGAGAAGCTAGTCTCTTCTCATCCATTAAACTCAGCTGATTCAACCTGTCTTTTACCCATTCCGCCTCGTCAAGTTGGACATCTCGTAACACCCTCAGGGAAGGAATCTCGACTTCCAATGGTAATACTGCCTCCATTTCGTATACTAATGAGAAAGGGGTTGCCCCGGTTGATGTGCGTACCGTAGTACGATAACCGTGCAAAGCGAAAGGTAGCATCTCGTGCCAGTCCTTATAGGTCACCACCATCTTTTGAACAATCTTCTTTATGTTCTTATTGGCTGCTTCAACAGCGTCATTCATCTTGGGTCGGTAAGGAGAAGAGTTGTGATGCTCAATCTTGAAATTCTGACATAGCTCCTTCATCATCTTGTTATTTAAGTTCGAACCGTTGTCGGTAATAATCCGCTCAGGGATTCCATATCTACAAATGATATCTCGTTTGATAAACCTGGCTACCACTTGTTTGGTCACATTCGCATATGATGCCGCTTCCACCCATTTGGTAAAATAATCAATTGCTACCAAAATGAACCGGTGTCCGTTAGATGCCGTCGGCTCAATCTTTCCAATCATATAAATTCCCCACATCGAGAATGGCCACGGTGATGACATCACATTCAGAGGACTCGGAGGCACATGGATCTTATCTGCATAAATCTGGCATTTGTGACACCTCTTTGCAAACTTGAAACAATCAGTTTCCATAGTTAGCCAGTAATAACCTGCCCGCAGCAGTTTTCTGGTCATAGCATGCCCACCAGCATGTGTACCAAATGTACCCTCATGTATTTCCTCCATGAGCAACTTCGCCTCTTTCTCGTCTACACAGCGTAGCAACACCAAGTCGTGGTTTCTTTTGTACAGGACACTGTTGCGGTGAAAATTTGATATCAAGCTATTAATTAACTTGAACCTTATTTCTTTTTACAACCGGACTTTAATTTATCCAAAGGATAGGTCTAAAGAAAGAAAGAACATTTTGCGCGATGTGACAACAACGCTTTAAGAGATTCGGGGATTCGGGGGTTGGTTATATCTAGGGAAGGTATTAGCACCCTAAATATCTGTAGTACTCTACAGGAACCTTTTGTTTAATTACTTTCTAAGTTTGTGAATTGTGCACTATAGTTAAGGATTGGGAATTGAGGTAAAATAAATAAAAAGGCCTAAGTGGTTTTCTAAGTTTGCTCGCAAAGGTATCGCACCTTCTGCCTACGTATCCTGACTAGGATAGAATCAGAGCAATCGTAGTTCACCTCACAAGGGAAAAGAACTCTTGATGATGATCAAGGTTCAAAGGGGGAACAAACATGACAATGCTTGTGTGGAGTTTGACAAAACTCCCTAAGCTAAATTGAAAGGGAAGTAAGAGATCATGACGATGATTCTTACACAGAGTTGACGAACTCTTTCCTAGGGTTCTAGTTGAAGAACACTCCTAGTATGGGTGGGTTTCTTAGACTTCAAGAAAAGTCTAAAGGTTTCTTATTAGGGTTAGAGTGACTTAACAAAGTCAAAGGGAAAACGGAGATTTTGGTCCAAGACATTGACAGTCAAGTGGACAAACCTTCCTTTGGAGGAACAGTATTGTCGGCAACTAGACGAAAGCTAACGAGCTTCGTCGCTTGGGGATAAAATAAAATACAAACATTATTCAAACATTCATGGTGACAACCAATACAAAGATTAAAGACGGAAAGCAATGATGACAATCAGAGCAATTGTTTTGGTACGAGAACCGTGACGACAGTTCGCACCTGGAATACCGTTAACAGACAGATGAGATAAACATAAAAATAATTCGAGGTAAAAATTCTAACATGTTGACAAACATATATATACATGATAACAATCAATTTTCCTTAGAAAACACAAGAGGAAACCTTTTAAATTTTATCTGCAATCAAATAGGGTTAGTACCGTTGACGTGCGGATCGTGCACAATCAAACGTGGTGAAAAAATAAGCAAACATGGAAAATAAAATTATGACATGAAAGTACACATTAAAATAAACACAATGAAAAAAGAACGGGTGAAAAACGATAAAAAATGAGAGAGTTACGAATTTTTGAAGTTTATGTACAAAAATGAGGAAAAGTGGCAGCAAGGGTTATCACAAGGGATCGAACCCATGCCAAGACTGATACACGCACGAGTCTCTACCGCTGGGGCGGCTGTTACATCCATTAATCAAATGGAAACCATAAATATACATGCCTTGTTTGGTTCCATGGCTGGGCAAAAATACATAATCAACACAAATACGATTCATACCGTATCTCACTAACCGCTTATCGGATCGAGGCAAATTTTATATGGATCTTGGGTAGAAAAATGAGAGGAATAGGATGGTGGTGTTAGTTTTTCCAAATTGTTTACCTAGTGAAAAAAACGATAGCTGGTGTGGTTTTATGTCATGAGATGCATTTTCACATGAGTAGCTCCATACAACCACATTGAATTCAATCCAAGCACACACACATAACAGTTAGATGATAATAAAGCAAATCATAATACTTTCATGGCCAGAGATCATTGACTGTAGAAAGTCACATACAAATTGCAAATGCTCATAAAAGTAACAATGCATAACAATATGGTTTTTGAGTTCCAAAGTAATTCAGATCAAAGTGAGATTATGGACACCTTCCAAATATGATTTCAAGTATGTGTGTGTGAAAAAAATGGAACTGGAACTATCATGTGAATATTTGGTTTTCAAAATGCATTTTTGTATGTGTTATGTGCATGAGATAGTGTAGTTTGGTATCCAAGTCATTTCCAATGGTTTGGTTCATTTAAACATATCACATATGGCCAAACAAAGTTGTTGCAATCAAAAGGTTTCAAGGAAAAACATTCATTCTCAAATTGGTGTGGTATGTGCAAGCATGTTAACAATAAAAGCAACTTGTGAGTGAAATCTTGATGCAGTGCTTTCCTTCATTAAATCAATGCTCTAACACATTACAAATGAACCATATGAGGTGTATGTGGTGTTTATTTTGGTGAAAAACAAGTAGAGGCAAAAAAACCACACTTTGAGGCTTGGTGTATTTTGAAGCATTTGGTGTCAATATGTGAAATAATGATGCTATGCTCAAAACAGCAAGATGAACACACTAACATGTTATGAATGACCATAGAATCATGTTGGAAAGAAGAAAATAAGTTTGTCATGCTCTATGCCAAAAGTGATAAAGTGAGTGGTTAGTGTGTTTTTGTGAAGAAATGCATTTGAAGAGGTGAATTTTGAATACAATGATTTTCAGTGTAAAATAACCATACTTGCAGGTCAAGAATGATTGTTATGATGTGTTCATGGTGCTGTTTTGATGAAAACTAACTTGATGCAAAAAGTAGCCTTGTGTGTGCTTGAGTGATTTGAACACTTAGTGCATGATATGTAAATCAAGGATTAGTGAGCAGCAGAGTAGATAAACACATACATATATTCAGAATGCCAATTCAAATATGCTTAGCTTGCAAAAAAACAAGTTTTAATGCTTTAGACAACAAGTGATGTTCAGCTGGTATGGTTCTGTTATGCAAGGTATCCAAAGGGACAAATTAAAACTGTTATGAGCAAACAAACATGCTGCAATCATTCACAATTCTCAAGCTTTAAAACACAACATATCCAACAACAATGACCTTTATAACCACTGCAGCAAGTTACTAGGACTTTAAGGATAAGGATGATTGAAACATGACTAAGCATATGATGAGCATAAGCAATCACAAACCTGTAGCAGCAGAATATCAACACAGCATCATTAACTTTTCTCAAACAAAATTAAAACCAAAACCTGCTATGGACCTCTTCATATTCTTCTCATGAATTGCAAACATATTGTAATGGTACACCAGCATCAGATCTTTTACTTTCAGGTTAGGACAACATTGGTATAATCAACCAAACAAGCTTAGCAATCAAACAAAACTTGTACATAACAGTCCTGGCACCAAATTCCTTATCATAGCCACTTTATTATATTGGTCTCAATCATTTTAAATGTATCTTCATGACAAAAAACATACTGATATGACAAGGTCAAGCTGGTATATTCATGCTGATACACACAGGGTATTCACCAAACATCATAGAAACTAACATACATTCATAACTCAAAAATTCATACAAAGTACTCAAAATGCATAAGTCATGAAAAAATAATGCAAGCAGTGAGAGATATATACTACATACCTGTTGAAGATCTGTTAAGCAAGTCAAAATTGTTGAGAAAGCCAGAGATGATGAATCCAAGTCTTTGCTTTAGCTCCTTGCTTCAACTTCAAGTAATAACCACTTATGATGCCAAAATGAAAAGTATGAGTTTCTAATGATGGATGAGGGCTAGGACAATTGAGATATATGGTATGTGAGGTGTATGAGTGGTCAAAACCTCAAGAAAATGTTTGGAGATCAGTTTGGTGTTTTTTATGGACTTTGGTCAAAGTAAGCCAAGTGAAATGTTGACTTTTTGATTTCTCGTGATTTTTGGTGGTTCAATGGTTTGTACACCTTCTATATGTTGTTTAGAAGGTGTATGGATGATAGTTTGAGTGCTGGAACATGTAGAGCTTGATATGGTAGAGGAATTGCAAATGCTGAATTTTGGCTATTTTGGGCACTTTGGTGGATTTTGCAAAATGCAAGTATGAGAGAGATGTGATGAGAGAGCTTGATTTCTCAGGTTTTCAGAATGATGTTGATGTCTTGAATGAGGGGTTTGAGATCCCTATTTATAGCAAAAAGCAAGGAGGTGCTTGCTTGAGAACCTTACTTACAAATGAAGTTATCCTTGATATTTCCATCCATTTGCCAACTTGCTTTGCTTTTTCTGATCTTTGGCTGTCTCCTTAACCCAATGGGCAAGTTTAAATGATGTTTCTACTGATAAATTGCAGCCTAGATGCTTGGTAGAGTGGCTGGAGCAGAATCACTTTCCACCTCATGCTTGGAAAAGTCAAAAATGGCAACTTAGGCAATGAACTTCCAATCTTTAATTCTATGCTATCTCCATGCAATTTCTTTGCTTCAACCTGCTTGAGATGTTCAATATATCAGATAGTATGAGTTTGACAAGTTAGAATTGGCCCACTTGAGTGATAGAGGTGCTTTTGCAAAATTTGTCAATGTGGGACTAGAATGACAAAATACCAACTTTGAACACATGTATCTCTCAGCTCATAACTCACCTTGAGATGTTCTTGTACAATTTAGAAAGCCCTCACATAGTACTAAAACTTTCATGTTGGCCAGAAATCTTGATTCTATTTGAAACTAGGTGAAAAACCCCCTTGAATTTGGCTGATTTTAGCTTTTAAAGTGAAAATAACTTAGAAATTTTCTAAGTTATTTTCCCTTCTAGGAATGTTTTTGCTTATATCTCAAAAAGTATGCATTTTCTGGTTGTGGACAAGTATGGGACTTTTGTAGGAATTGTCAAGAGCTTTCAAATGAGACTAGAACCAACTCAATTGGATGTGTGGTTAAGGAGATACGGTTTAGCCCTTTTCAAAACCCTAATTTCCCGATTTCTCGATTACTCTCTCATCCTTGATCCAATGATCATGAAAATTGATATGCAAGTCCATTATGACATAAGGAACAACTTTGATTCACAAATTGGATCCCAATTCTCAAAATTTGGGGAGTTGACGTTTCGGTCAACCGTACGATCGATCGGTGCCGATTGAGTCGCCTGTTGATATTCTGGACATCCTGGGACTTTGAAACTTCTTGAATAGTCTTTAATAGTCTATATGAACTTCATGGACCTCAATCCCACCATTAAAACATCTTCCAACATCAAAGTCAAACCACAGTTGACTTTCCACTAGTTAAAAACCCTAATCGGGGCCTCTTGACTGCACTGTTCTTGATTCTGAAACGATTTCTTCAAATTGATTTCCCATTTGACTTTTATATTATCTTTGATTTCATTCCATGATTGAATTGGCCCAAATCATTGGTTAATCATTCCTTGGTTGTTTTGAATTTGTCGGTGCGAGAACCCTGATTCATTTGTAACTTGACAATAATAAACTTGCACTGATTTAGGGTTAGATAATTCATGATCATGCTTCTAAAAATGATAATGAGGATCTAAGGGGTCAAAATTTGGGGTACAACAGTTGCCCCTATTTAAATATCTTCCCGAGATGACTGAGAGATGACAATTCTCGGAAAATCGCAGTGAAAGGTATTTAAATATAGATAACCAAAAATTTTGTCCCTTAGATCCGATGCCATGCTAAAGGACAAGTTATGATGTGCCATGCACTCTAAATGATGTTTTATGATGCTTGAATGCAAACAACATAGACGCAACGATAATGATAAAAGAAACAGTAAACAAACAGTGACAAATACAAGGACTCGACACTGGGGACTCGTACTGAAAAACTAAATTAACAGTTCAGACATGACCGATAGCGTAAGAAGGAAAACTTCACATGGGGAAAAGAAAAATCCAATAAAGATGACAATCTTATTGGAACAGAGGTACTCCACCGGGGAGAAGAATTGACTTCCACTGGGGGAAAGGATATACTTCTAATGGGGAAATGAAAAATTAATTCCATCGGGAAAAGAGAAACAGGATTCACCGGGGAAGCGAAAGACTGGATACAACCTCACTGGGGATGATCAGATGAGGAACTTCCTATAGTGAAGAGTTCAAACGGGATCTTCAGGAATGGACTAGAAATAAGACTAATCACACGTGGAGGGTACTAGTGACGACTAGATCTCCGAGACTTGACTGGGAACATGGATCGACTGGGGATACATCCTCAGCTTCTGCAAATAGTTCACACCGTGCTGGTAATCAATAGACTTCCTGGGGCATTGGTAACAACCAGAATTCCAAGCGATGCCAGTGACGACTGGTCTTTTAATGGTGATTGGTGACGACCAAATCAGGGTACCAATAACGATTGGTTTTAAACAATGCCAGTTACGACTGGATTTTTTAATGAAGATGTGACGACCATACTGGGGAATACCAATGACAATTGGTTATACAAAAATGCTAGGGATTACTAGATCTTCTAGCTGGAAATTGGTGACAACTAAACTGAAATAGACTCCAAGTAACAATTGGACTCTAGACGATGATACCAGTTACGAACTGGGTTTCGAAGGAAAAATTGGTAAAAACCCTCAAGATACCAATGACGATTGGATTTAGGTAGTGCCAGTGACAACTGGACTTCATGGGGAGAGTTAGTGGCAACTAACAAGATACCAATAATAATTGAAACAATACCAGTGACGACTGGATTTCCCGGGGAAAGGTTGGTAACAACCAGACCAAGAGGCGCCAATGACAATTGGACTTTTATTTAGTGCCAGTGACGACTGGACTTATACGTGGATTTGTTAGTGACAACTAACGAGACACCAATGACGATTGGATTTAGACAATGCCAGTGACGACTGGGCTTTAAAAGGGCATGGATGGTGACGACCAAATGAATATCAACAACAATTGGTTTGAACAAAATGCCAGTTACGACTGGACTTATACTTGGAAACGAAGTGAGTAATAACTTAGACTTCGCGGGGGTTGATAGATGTCACCGACTCGGGGAACAAACGAATCACACTGATCCCATGATGAGGGGTGTACGTAGACTTGGGAAATAAACCCGAAGACCTACTGGGGAATAAAGCCTGTAGGTAGATTTTGCTGAGGTGAATTCAAACAGATGTCCAGAAATACTTTGCTGGGGGAGGAACCTTCATATCATCACAAGAAATCCTGAGGGATAATCTTCAATTTTGGTAATCATGCATGGCCAAAGGACTCTTCGTCTCCCAATTTGCTAGCATTTCATTGGGGAATGTAAATTCTGACTGTGCATCAAGACTCCTGCCACCCTGAGATTTCGGGGGAATTATGATTTCCCTCGAGTCTTTCCACAAGTTAAAACATTTTGTAAAATCCTTCCAAGTTATGATTTTATTTTTTTCAAAAATTTGGACCTTAATGCTTTCAAAAACAATCGTTGACTAACGAACGGTATTTTGCATAACAAAGAAAATAAGGAACTGATAATTTGCACAAGAAAGAAAGGCTCAAAAGGCTGATTTTATTTACAGGATGAAATTTTGCCAATGACAATATTCCATGGAAATTTTACAAGTAAAATGGCAAAAGTGGATAAGGTTACACTGAATCCTGTGACCTAACTATCCCTAAAGACTAGAATTCTCCAAGATCCTTGCTTCTGACGAGAGTTGTTGAGATGAATCTTTGTTGAGTCTGCAGTGTTGATGCCTTTGTCTGATGCAGCGAAACGCCTTTGTCCCTAATTTTTGCCTGGATTGCCCTTTCGGGTTTTCAATCCACCGGGACGCTCATTTTTGCCTAAGCCGCCCTTTCGGGTTTTCAACTTAGCGAGCTTTTTGATATCTTTTCTCTTTTTCCTTTCCTTCTCTTTTTTCTTTTCTACCCTAACTTTTGCATAAACCGTTCTTTTGGATTTTCCGGTTTATCGGGTACTTTTTAGGCGTAATATTTCCGAACTGCGTCAGAGTTTATCGGGTGTGTAAGTTGTTCTCCGTCCATGGTAGTAAGGATCAGTGAACCTCCGGAGAATACTGTCTTCACAATAAAGGGGCCATCATAATTAGGCATCCACTTCCTTCTTGCGTCTTTGTGAACTGGTAAGATCTTCTTGAGCACAAGTTCTCCTTCGCGGAATTCTCTGATACGGACCTTTTTATCGAACGCCCTCTTGATTCTTTTTTGATACAACTGGCTGTGACACATCGCAGACATGCGCTTTTCATCGATGAGATTCAGCTGATCAAATCTTTCTTTAATCCATTCTGCCTCTTCTAACTTGGTTTCCATGATGACTCTGAGGGATGGTATCTCGACCTCGATGGGAAGAACTGCGTCCATTCCATATACCAGAGAAAAGGGGGTTGCCCCTGTGGAAGTGCGGACGGAGGTTCTGTATCCGTGCAGGGCAAATGGTAACATTTCATGTCAATCTTTGTAGGTTTTAACCATTTTCTGCAAGATCTTCTTGATGTTTTTATTTGCAGCTTCCACAGCTCCATTCATCTTTGGACGGTAAGGGGAAGAGTTGTGGTGTTCGATTTTGAAGTCATCACATAATTCTTTCATAACTTTGTTGTTCAGATTGGTTCCGTTGTTTGTTATAATTCTGCTTGGGATCCCGTAGCGACAGATGATCTCCTTTTTAATGAAACGAGCCACCACTTGACGTGTAACATTGGTGTAGGATGCAGCTTCAACCCATTTTGTGAAATAGTCGATGGCAACCAGAATGAAACGGTGTCCATTTGAAGCTTTTGGCTCAATTGCCCCAATCATGTCAATCCCCCACATAGAGAAAGGCCATGGCGACGACAATACATTCAACAGTGTCGGAGGCACATGCATTTTGTCCGCGTAGATCTGACATTTGTGACATTTTCTGGCATACTGAATGCAGTCGGTTTCTAAAGTTAACCAATAATAACCAGCTCTCAAGATCTTTTTGGACATGGCGTATCCGTTGGCGTGAGTACCAAACATTCCTTCATGAACATCTTCCATTAACAAGTCCGCTTCTCTTTTGTCAACACATCTGAGTAAGACCATATCATGATTTCTTTTGTAAAGTACACCATTGCTGAGGAAGAATTTGGATGCTAATCGCCTTAGTGTTTTCTTGCCAAGTGTCGTAGCATCTGTGGGATATTCTTGCTTCAACAGATAATTCTTTATATCATGATACCAGGGCTTGCCATCGGTTTCTTCTTCAATCATTTGACAGTAAGCAGGCTCTGTCTTGCGTTCAATTTTGATAAGTGTGCCATCGTTGACATCTCTAGTTTTCCACATTGAGGCCAGCATGGCTAAGGCGTCGGCGATGTGATTCTCTGCTCTTGGAACATGTTTAAAGGTGATTTCGTCAAAATACTTGATCGTTTCAACGATATAAGCTCTGTAAGGGATCAGGTTTTCATGTCTTGTCTCCCATTCACCCGTGACTTGGTAGATAACCAATGCTGAGTCTCCACTGACTTCGAGATTTTTGATTTGGAGATCAATGGCTGCTTCGAGACCAAGGATACATGCTTCGTATTCAGCAATGTTGTTTGTACAATCAAAGTCTAGTCTGGATGTAAACGGAGTGTAACCACCTTCAGGATTCATTAAAACTGCACCTACGCCATGTCCGCTATAATTGGAGGAACCGTCGAACATCATTTTCCACCAATTCTCTGTCTGTTGACCTTTGTCAGAACTTGTTTCTTCACAATCTTTTACTAACATGATATCTTCATCCGGAAAATCAAACTTCAGAGGTTCATAATCTTCGACAGGTTGATCTGCGAGATATTCTGATAACACACTGCCTTTGATAGATTTCTGAGCCACATATTGAATATCATATTCTGATAGTAACATATGCCACCGGGCGAGTCTTCCGGTTTGTGTCGGCTTCTCAAAGATGTACTTTATTGGATCCATTTTCGAGATCAATAAAGTGGTGTGACAAATCATATACTGCCTCAAACGCTTAGCGGCCCATGCTAAAGCACAACAAGTCTTTTCTAGGAGTGAGTATCTGCTTTCGCAATCAGTAAACTTCTTGCTCAGATAATAAATGGCATGTTCTTTCCGTCCGGATTCGTTTTGTTGACCCAGAATGCAACCCATTGAGTTTTCAAGCACTGTCAAATACATAAAGAGAGGCTTTCCCGGAACGGGTGGTATCAAAATTGGAGGTTCTTGGAGATAACCTTTGATTTTATCGAACGCTGTTTGACAATCAGAATTCCATACGACCGTTTGATCCTTTCGTAACAACTTGAAGATCGGTTCACAGGTGGGGGTCATATTGGAAATGAACCTGGATATGTAATTCAACCTTCCAAGGAAGCTTCTAACCTGATTTTCGGTCCGCGGAGCTGGCATGTCTTGGATGGCACGGACTTTGTCTGGATCCACTTCAATCCCCTTGTGGCTGACAATAAAACCGAGTAATTTTCCTGATCTGACCCCGAAAGTGCACTTTGCGGGATTCAACCTCAACTGATATTTCCGGAGTCTTTTGAATAACTTCACCAAATGTTCTAGATGGTCTTCTTCATTTTGAGACTTGGCGATCATGTCATCCACATATACTTCTATTTCTTTGTGCATCATGTCGTGGAACAAAGCCACCATAGCTCTTTGATAAGTTGCGCCCGCATTTCTTAAACCGAATGGCATAACCTTATAACAATAGGTGCCCCATGGAGTGATGAAGGTTGTTTTTTCCATGTCGTCAGGATCCATTTTGATTTGATTGTAACCAGAGAAACCGTCCATAAAGGAAAACACTGCAAACCGAGTTGTATTATCTACCAAAGTATCAATATGTGGTAGAGGGAAGTCGTCTTTTGGACTGGCTTTGTTTAAATCTCGATAATCCACACACATCCTTACCTTTCCATCTTTCTTTGGTACAGGAACAATGTTGGCTACCCATTCTGGGTACTTGGCCACTGCAAGGAAGCCTGCATCAATCTGCTTTTTTACCTCATCTCTGATTTTAAGAGCCATGTCGGGTCTGGTTCTTCTGAGTTTCTGTTTAACCGGAGGGCATTCAGATCGGAGTGGTAACTTGTGAACTACTATGTCTGTATCCAAACCAGGCATATCCTGATAAGACCAAGCAAACACATCTACATATTCTCTTAAGAGTTCCTTTAACTGTTGTTTTACCTCTGCCCCTAGGGCTACCCCAATTTTGACTTCTTTTTTATCTTCTTCGGTACCAAGGTTAATAACTTCTACCTGTTCCTTATGGGGTTGAAGCTCTGCATCCTCTTTTTGGGCCAATCTTACCAGTTCATCAGGAATTTCACAGTCCTCATCCTCGTCTTCAGCTTGGTAAATTGGTGAATCAAGGTCAGGAGGAGATGCATGGTCACAGGATTCAATGGGGTTATGGTCATCACTGCATGTTTGAAGGGTTTACTTTATTAAAACACACAATCAACAAATGCAACACACACAGAGAAAGAGAAAATTGTTTTTGTTTTGGTTTTTTGTATTGCCATTTTTCTTTCAAAGTAAAAGCAAAAAGACGGTAAAGAAACAACACGAGGATTTTTAACAAAATAGTCCATTCTCATTGATATTTCTTTGAAAGCATGGGGCCCTTACAAAACATTCCTATAGCCTTGGGCACGACTATGGAGATTTTAAAAATAACAAAGAAAAACAACAAATTACTTTAACTCGGGAAAAACTACAGGAACTTCGATAGCCTCCCAGTTGTTCAGAGTAGCTTCGTCATGATACACTAGTGCTTCTATGTCTTCACTTTCAAGATTTCCTTCCACGGCGTTAATTTGAAAACCGCCACTGATAAATATTTCTTGAATAGCCTTTGGCCGGCCGTTGTCATGCCTTGGTTCTTCGCTTTGAGTTGGTTTGTAACCCAACCCCTGGCGGTTCGTCTTCGGCTTTACCTCAATGACCTCTCCCCATCTTGTGGGAGTGCCTTCTTCCAGCGTAGCTTTGGCGCCTTGAGCAGATGCGAAAGTTGGACTACTTTTTGCCACCGTCTCCTCTATCATCACTGCGTTTGCTATTTCTAGTGCTTGGAATGATGTCTCTAGTGCATTCTCTTCTGCTTCAATGTAACGGAATGATGAAAGATTACTGACCATTAATTCTTCTTCACCATGAACAATCACCAGCTTATCATTTACCACAAACTTCATTCTTTGGTGTAGGGTAGAAGTTACTGCCCCTGCTTCATGGATCCAGGGACGTCCCAGTAAGCAGCTATAAGCTGGATTTATGTCCATCACCTGAAATACAATGTTAAACTCATGGGGTCCCACCAAGATTGGTAATTCTACTTCTCCGATGACCGTTCTCCTCGAACCATCAAAGGCTTTTACAATTAATGAGGTTGGTTTCATCTCTGCCCCGGCATAGGCTAGTCTGGCCAGTGATCTTGCGGGTAACACGTTTAACGAGGATCCTGTGTCGACCAGTACTCGTGCCAAAGTATCTTCCTGGCATTTGATGGATATGTGTAGTGCACGATTGTGATCACGTTTTTCTTTGGGTAACTCGGCGTCGCTGAAGCTTAAAGTATTGCATGCCGTGATGTTAGCCACTACTGAATCAAACTGCCCAAGTGAAATGTCCTTAGTTACATGTGCTTGTCTCAATACTTTCTGTAATGCTTCCGTGTGAGCTGGAGAATTTATCAAGAGTGACAAGATTGATATTTTTGATGGCGTCTGATGAAGCTGATCTATTACCTTGTAATCACTTCTTCGGATAATCCTCAAAAATTCATCATTTTCTTCTTCTGTGCTCGGAGCTTCTTTTTCTTTGATTACCACATCAGGAATAACTTCTTTTGGAATAACTACTGATTCTTTTGGCTGATAGATCCGACCGCTGCGGGTCATCTTGCTAGTGCTGGCAATATTGGTCACATCTTTCTGATTATCTGTCTGAACAATCTTTCCCGTTTCTTGGTCTACCACGGTCACATCGTATTTCCACGGAACAGCTTTTGTATTGTCATAATGGAACGGTCTTGGTTTCTGAACTACGATTGGTCGTGGTTGACCTATAGCAGCTCTGTTGAAAACTGGCCTTGCACCCCTGTTAAACACTGGAACTTTCTCTCTTTTCCTGGATAGGTCGAAAACTGGCTCTATTACAGAAACCTCTTCTTTCCTTTCCTTACCACATACTTGTAACATCCCCTCATTTATCAATCTTTGTATATCTTCCCGTATCCCATTACATCCACTGGAACTAACGGTACGTTTTTCACATTGGTTATGAACATCTCCCAACAACTTTGCTTTGGTCAGCTTATCATGCAATGTCTTCAATGGCGTTCTGATTTTTGACACATCATTAATTATCTCTTCATCTGACTTTTCAATGGCATTGACCCCTCCATGGTTTGGCAGTGGGTTACTTTTGACGTTAGGTGGTACATCATCAAAGGACAAGATTTTCTTCTCCATCAACTCTCTTACCAGATGTTTTAAGGCAAAGCAACCTTCTAAGTCATGGCCGGCAGCACCTTCATGGAAAGCACAATGAGCATTTGGGTTATAATGTGGAGATGTGGTATCTGGATTAAGTGGTCTTGTCGTGATCAACCCCTGTTGGACCAAAGATGGATATAACTCAGTGTACGTCATTGGTATTTGTGGAAGTGGAGGTTTTGTTGTTGGCCTCCGGTTCTGGTATTGTTGCCTGGGTTGTGGTACCCTCTGCTGCTGATTTTGTTGAAAGGGCGGAGCGTTGGGCGCTCGTTGATGCCCTTGCTGGTTTTGCTGATACATGGGCGTTGGTCGCCCTGGTTGATAGTTTGAAGTGGAATGGTTGAATGCTGGGGTCACAGCTGCCACATATTGGTGAGGGGCATACTGTACCGGGTACATGGGTCTTTGTTGATGAAACTGTTGAACATAGTTAGGCTGGATTGGCTGGAAGAAACTTTGTTGAGGCGGTTGATATTGCTGATATGGAGGTCTCATGGTACGGATTCTTCTCCCCATTATGGCATTTGTCTCACCTTCTTTCTTCTTGTGAAACCCACTGCTGACCTTCTTAATACTGTTGTTGTTAGAACTGCCGGAGCTGCTGGCTACCTTTCCACTTTTCATCCCCAATTCTACCCTTACTCCCACGGCTACAATGTCTGAAAAACTTGCAGACACACTGCTGATCATTTTCTCATAGAATTCTGGTCTCACTGTGTCAACAAACCAGTCTGTCAGTTCCTTCTCACTTAGGGGTGGCTCTACCTGGGATGCTGTTTCTCTCCACCGCTGAGCGTATTCTTTGAATGACTCTGTGCTTTTCTGGGACATGTTCAACAACTGACTTCGGTCAGGTACCATATCCATATTATATTTGTAATGTTTCATGAATGCATCTGCCAAATCTTGAAAACTGTGGATTCTGGACTGATCTAGACTTAGATACCATTTTGCTGGAGCTCCTTTCAGACTGTCTTGGAAGCAATGGATCATTAACTTGTCGTCTTCGACGTGTGCTGCCATTCTTCTATAGTACATGATTAAGTGAGTTCGTGGGCAAGTAGCTCCTGAGTACTGATCGAAATTTGGGATTTTGAACTTTGGTGGTATTACTAGTCCAGATACCAAACACATTTCTCTGGCGTCAGTGCCAAAGGTATCATTTCCTTCCATTGCTCGGATCTTTCTCCCTATCGTTTCAACACTCTCCCTCAACCTCTCATGTGATTCATTTTCCTCTTCATACCCTTCGGGTCCTTCGTATACCGGTGGTGGATTATGAAAGATGGGGCGTGCTTGAACCTGAACTGTAGCTGGAGTGTAGGTGGGAATAACTTGTGGAATCTCACCTCCCAAGGGAATTGTCTGTTGAGTGACTCTCGGCGGTGGCACAAAGCCTGGAGGTAACCCATAGGTTGGCACATTGGTAATAGTAACAGCTGTCGGGATTGGTTCTGCAGTGATTTCAGAGACAACGGTGGCTTGAGTGTCCAACATTGCCCGGATGACTTGCAAGGCTTCTTTGATCTGTCCCATGCCTCCTCGGAGCTCTCCGAGTTCATTGTCGATTCTGTTTACATCCAAGTTCTGCTCTTCCATCCTTAAGCGAGCTTGGGCTCGTGTGTTGTACTGATGGCGAGGTTTCAGTGTGATTCTGTTGACAAGACAGAGGGATGAGACTTGACTCAGGAACATGTATATGCAATGTTTATGAAATGCGGACATGCAAAATGCAGATTTTAAACATTCAAGGGAATAAAAGCTTTATTTGCGAATATTATAACAATAAATAGGAAAAACAGCCAAATCTTCATTGATAATATCTGGAGAGTTTACAACATCAAACGGGAAATGAAAATACAAGCTTCTACAAAATACGAAAAACAACAATAGATTCTAGATTCTTCTGCTGGATGGTCCTTCATCTTCAGACTGATTCTTTCTTCCACCTTGACGTACCAATTCTTGAAGTTCTTCTTTCTCTTGCATAGCCTTGAAATACTTATCTCTCCACATTTTCCCTTCTTTCTCAGCTTTTGCCAAGGCGGCCTTCAACTCTTCTACGAGGGTAGGCTTGGGCGAGTCAGGCTCAAAGCGGGTATAGAACATCTTCATTGCCGCTTCTCTTACCCATGATAGGTAAGATTCTGAAACAGTAGCATTGTGGGGGCATAGGGCAGTTACTCCTCTTGTGTGGACATAACGCCAAGCGTACGCGATTCGAGCCCTATAAGCAGGATTCTTCCTTTCCTCCAAGTAAAATTTCCTCAAATAGTCCGGATCTGGTTCATCTTCCATGGGGTGCCCCAACTGTCGACGGGCCAGAATAGGATTATAGCTGATGCACCCATTGACGCTGATGAGCGGTACATTCGGGAAATCTCCACAGCTTTGGATCATGGAAATTCCTCCATACATAGGATCAAACCATTTAATATCTGAGTGTTTGAGCAACAGCAGCTTTTCCGTCCATGAGAGTCCATTTTGCTTATCCCAAATGGCTGGAATTTCTGACAAGTGTGAAATAAACCACTTGTGCAGGAGAACGGTGCAACATTCAATTCATCCAACCCCATAGCGGTTCCTTCGGTGGAGGGTAAAATAAGTGTCGGCCAGCAAGGTGGGTACAGGATTTTTGATCAAGAAAAGATTGATCGCATCTGCGTCCACAAAATCACTAGCAGTTGGGAACAGGAATAGTCCGTAAATAAGCAACACCAGGATGGCTTCAAATGCTTCAGTATTTTGTGACAAGGCATAGCTCTGAGCTTTTTCATATAGGAACATAGCTGAAATTCCGTACAACCCTCCCTTAGCACCCATATGAGATCGCACTTCGTCCAATTCCAAATACGCGGCCTCTGCAACTGCTCTTTCATTAGGAGTCCCCTCCCTTCCAGAAAAGGGACTGGGGGTAACGTCTACCCCCATTATGGCGGAATACTCCTCCAAAGTTGGTAGCAACTGATAATCTGGAAACGTGAAGCAATGATAGGTTGAATCATAGAATTTCACGAGTGCGGATAACATTTCTTCGTACACTTGAACTTCCAGTAATGACAGCATATTCCCATGTCTTCCTCTGAACGCCTCGGGGTCTTCTACCAAACTTACCAGTTTCTTCAGGTTCTCTAGTCTTGGTCTTCGGAACACAACCTCTTCTCTCTTTCCAGAATCCATCCTATAATATCTGCAAAATAATCTTTTAGTTCCTTGAATGTTTAAAATAACAAGAATGCAACCCTAAATGTAAAAGTTTTATGGAACTCAATTTTACCAAAATATCCTTTCATTTCATTGATTTTTCAAAAAGGGTATTACAAAAAGATTTCAGTACATCTTACAAAAAGCCCTAATATTACAACTCAATATGCTCTAAAAATCCTCTCTCTTCTTGATTCTTCTGAGCTCTTCTTCCACCTGTGCTTTCTCAAGGATGAGTTTGTCTACCATAGCCTTCCAAGGAGTTGATTGATGGTTGGAGTAAAATGCATCTTCCTGTGCCTTCCTCTTCTTGCTTGCAACTGCTTCCTCTTCTTTTGACTGAAGTTGTTTGCGGAGTTCCTCGTTTTCTTCCATAGCCACCTGATATTTGTACTTCCAGGATACCTCAGTTTGCTGTGACTTCCTCAGAGCGATCTTCAGCTTTTCTTCCTCAGACATGAAAATCAATGGTTGTTCTTCTATTAATACCATAGGCTTTTGTGGAGGATAAGGCATTTTCAGCTGAATGGCCCTCTTTCGTACCCATTGGAGATAAGGTTTAAAAGAGATGCAGTTAGGTCTTCCCAAGTCCTCTTTTCCTTTTCGGTGTATATGCCCTCATGCCTTGAGAATTTCATCTTTTAATTCTGAAACTCCTGTGAAGAAAATACCTTCTACGTGAGCGCTGCAGGGCTTGTCTTTCAGCGGATAACCAAATTGTCGACGAGCAAGCACAGGGTTATAGCTGATTCCCCCATTTGTACCAAGGAGAGGTACATTCCCGAAGCTTCCACAATTATCAATGATTTTGATCCCATCATAACTACGGCTGTACCAGTCAATATCGGAGTGAGTAAGAGCCATAATCTTTTCAGACCACCATCCTTTGCTCCAAAAAGTATGGGCTTTGGGTAGATGAGAAACGAACCATTTATACAACAACGGAACACAACAGGCGATCATTCCTCCTTTGTGAAGATTTCTTTGATGAACAGAGTGGTAAGCATCAGCTAGTAGAGTAGGTACTGGATTCTTCTTCAAGAATATTTTGATGGCATTGAGATCCACAAAGTTGTCAAAGCTCGGAAAAAGAAAGATCCTATAAATAAGTAAGGCTAGAATAGCCTCAAAAGCATCCATACTCAAGTGATCGGCATAATACTGAGCCTTCCCAATCAAGAATTTTGAAGTCAGCCCAGAGATTCCTCCTTTAGTAACCGTGTTCTTCTGAATGTCTACCAACCCGATACGTGTGGCTTTAGCAATTTCTTCCTTTTTAGGGTCCTTCTCCATGACGGGAAAAGGAGATGCATCAAGGATGGGTAACCCAATCAGACAGGAATACTCTTCAAGTGTTGGTACTAACTGATAATCCGGAAATGTGAAGCAGTGATAAAGTGGATCATAGAACTGGAGTAATGTGGAAAGGAGTCCCGAATCCATTTTCTTCCTTGTTTTTAGTAGAGACAACAAATTCCCGTACCTGCTCTTGAATCCTTCTACATCTGTGATCAGAGTGCTCAACCTTTCAATCTCATCTATATTAGGGCTTTTGTAAGCATACTTTATAGTTTTCTTTTTTCCATTGTCCATGATGTTCCTGATATTTTATAAATAAAAGACTCTGAGTTCCATAAAACTTTTATGACATGATGTTTATGGATGCATGAATGCACAAACACAGGTAATCACATATTCACAGATTTTACTCAAGTAAATAGACAAGGTTTTTGGTTTGGGAAATATGAGCAAGGAGTCAAGGTCTACCCACCCCAAAGGTATGTACTAAGGTTCCCACAACTGCAGAACAAGGTTCTAAAAGAGTTCCTGGAGTCCTCGACCCATCTCTCGGATATTATCAATTTCCCAAATACTCGGTGGTCGATAATATTCTCAAGAGAGTCTCGTCCAAGTGTAGTATCGCGTATCAACTACTTTGGAATTACTTCCTTATAGTCATCGCACTACATCCTAATAAAGCCATAGTGGGGGAAAAGGTATCTAAAGGTCCTCAGTGTCATGGGCACCTATGTAGAAAGTAGCATTGTTTTCACGAATACTCGATCAACAATACTAACTCTCAAAAAGGGCCTCTACTGAGTGGTGATTTTCTCAAGTCAGCTTGGTCGGGAATCAACTCCCTATAAGCCTTCTTGAATATACCACCTTCCTATCATAAGTACGCTTGAGCACGGGTGTAGTGCCGTCTCACCATTTCAAGTTTCCCAAACCATCAGAGCACAAATATATACAAGTATTCACAGATAGCAATTAGTTAAACAAAATAGGTTGAACCCTCAAAATAAAAGCAAAAGCAAAGTATCCCCAGTGAAGTCGCCATTTCTGTTGCGGTGAAAATTTGATATCAAGCTATTAATTAACTTGAACCTTATTTCTTTTTACAACCGGACTTTAATTTATCCAAAGGATAGGTCTAAAGAAAGAAAGAACATTTTGCGCGATGTGACAACAACGCTTTAAGAGATTCGGGGATTCGGGGGTTGGTTATATCTAGGGAAGGTATTAGCACCCTAAATATCTGTAGTACTCTACAGGAACCTTTTGTTTAATTACTTGCTAAGTTTGTGAATTGTGCACTATAGTTAAGGATTGGGAATTGAGGTAAAATAAATAAAAAGGCCTAAGTGGTTTTCTAAGTTTGCTCGCAAAGGTATCGCACCTTCTGCCTACGTATCCTGACTAGGATAGAATCAGAGCAATCGTAGTTCACCTCACAAGGGAAAAGAACTCTTGATGATGATCAAGGTTCAAAGGGGGAACAAACATGACAATGCTTGTGTGGATTTTGACAAAACTCCCTAAGCTAAATTGAAAGGGAAGTAAGAGATCATGACGATGATTCTTACACAGAGTTGACGAACTCTTTCCTAGGGTTCTAGTTGAAGAACACTCCTAGTATGGGTGGGTTTCTTAGACTTCAAGCAAAGTCTAACGGTTTCTTATTAGGGTTAGAGTGACTTAACAAAGTCAAAGGGAAAACGGAGATTTTGGTCCAAGACATTGACAGTCAAGTGGACAGACCTTCCTTTGGAGGAACAGTATTGTCGGCAACTGGACGAAAGCTAACGAGCTTCGTCGCTTGGGGATAAAATAAAATACAAACATTATTCAAACATTCATGGTGACAACCAATACAAAGATTAAAGACGGAAAGCAATGATGACAATCAGAGCAATTGTTTTGGTACGAGAACCGTGACGACAGTTCGCACCTGGAATACCCTTAACAGACAGATGAGATAAACATAAAAATAATTCGAGGTAAAAATTCTAACATGTTGACAAACATATATAGACATGATAACAATCAATTTTCCTGAGAAAACACAAGAGGAAACCTTTTAAATTTCATCTGCAATCAAATAGGGTTAGTACCGTTGACGTGCGGATCGTGCACAATCAAACGTGGTGAAAAAATAAGCAAACATGGAAAATAAAATTATGACATGAAAGTACACATTAAAATAAACACAATGAAAAAAGAACGGGTGAAAAACGATAAAAAATGAGAGAGTTACGAATTTTTGAAGTTTATGTACAAAAATGAGGAAAAGTGGCAGCAAGGGTTATCACAAGGGATCGAACCCATGCCAAGACTAATACACGCACGAGTCTCTACCGCTGGGGCGGTTGTTACATCCATTAATCAAATGGAAACCATAAATATACATGCCTTGTTTGGTTCCATGGCTGGGCAAAAATACATAATCAACACAAATACGATTCATACCGTATCTCACTAACCGCTTATCGGATCAAGGCAAATTTTATATGGATCTTGGGTAGAAAAATGAGAGGAAGAGGATGGTGGTGTTAGTTTTTCCAAATTGTTTACCTAGTGAAAAAACGATAGCTGGTGTGGTTTTATGTCATGAGATGCATTTTCACATGAGTAGCTCCATACAACCACATTGAATTCAATCCAAGCACACACACATAACAGTTAGATGATAATAAAGCAAATCATAATACTTTCATGGCCAGAGATCATTGACTGTAGAAAGTCACATACAAATTGCAAATGCTCATAAAAGTAACAATGCATAACAATATGGTTTTTGAGTTCCAAAGTAATTCAGATCAAAGTGAGATTATGGACACCTTCCAAATATGATTTCAAGTATGTGTGTGTGAAAAAAATGGAACTGGAACTATCATGTGAATATTTGGTTTTCAAAATGCATTTTTGTATGTGTTATGTGCATGAGATAGTGTAGTTTGGTATCCAAGTCATTTCCAATGGTTTGGTTCATTTAAACATATCACATATGGCCAAACAAAGTTGTTGCAATCAAAAGGTTTCAAGGAAAAACATTCATTCTCAAATTGGTGTGGTATGTGCAAGCATGTTAACAATAAAAGCAACTTGTGAGTGAAATCTTGATGCAGTGCTTTCCTTCATTAAATCAATGCTCTAACACATTACAAATGAACCATATGAGGTGTATGTGGTGTTTGTTTTGGTGAAAAACAAGTAGAGGCAAAAAAACCACACTTTGAGGCTTGGTGTATTTTGAAGCATTTGGTGTCAATATGTGAAATAATGATGCTATGCTCAAAACAGCAAGATGAACACACTAACATGTTATGAATGACCATAGAATCATGTTGGAAAGAAGAAAATAAGTTTGTCATGCTCTATGCCAAAAGTGATAAAGTGAGTGGTTAGTGTGTTTTTGTGAAGAAATGCATTTGAAGAGGTGAATTTTGAATACAATGATTTTCAGTGTAAAATAACCATACTTGCAGGTCAAGAATGATTGTTATGATGTGTTCATGGTGCTGTTTTGATGAAAACTAACTTGATGCAAAAAGTAGCCTTGTGTGTGCTTGAGTGATTTGAACACTTAGTGCATGATATGTAAATCAAGGATTAGTGAGCAGCAGAGTAGATAAACACATACATATATTCAGAATGCCAATTCAAATATGCTTAGCTTGCAAAAAAACAAGTTTTAATGCTTTAGACAACAAGTGATGTTCAGCTAGTATGGTTCTGTTATGCAAGGTATCCAAAGGGACAAATTAAAACTGTTATGAGCAAACAAACATGCTGCAATCATTCACAATTCTCATGCTTTAAAACACAACATATCCAACAACAATGACCTTTATAACCATTGCAGCAAGTTACTAGGACTTTAAGGATAAGGATGATTGAAACATGACTAAGCATATGATGAGCATAAGCAATCACAAACCTGTAGCAGCAGAATATCAACACAGCATCATTAACTTTTCTCAAACAAAATTAAAACCAAAACCTTCTATGGACCTCTTCATATTCTTCTCATGAATTGCAAACATATTGTAATGGTACACCAGCATCAGATCTTTTACTTTCAGGTTAGGACAACATTGGTATAATCAATCAAACAAGCTTAGCAATCAAACAAAACTTGTACATAACAGTCCTGGCACCAAATTCCTTATCATAGCCACTTTATTATATTGGTCTCAATCATTTTAAATGTATCTTCATGACAAAAAACATACTGATATGACAAGGTCAAGCTGGTATATTCATGCTGATACACACAGGGTATTCACCAAACATCATAGAAACTAACATACATTCATAACTCAAAAATTCATACAAAGTACTCAAAATGCATAAGTCATGAAAAAATAATGCAAGCAGTGAGAGATATATACTACATACCTGTTGAAGATCTGTTAAGCAAGTCAAAATTGTTGAGAAAGCCAGAGATGATGAATCCAAGTCTTTGCTTTAGCTCCTTGCTTCAACTTCAAGTAATAACCACTTATGATGCCAAAATGAAAAGTATGAGTTTCTAATGATGGATGAGGGCTAGGACAGTTGAGATATATGGTATGTGAGGTGTATGAGTGGTCAAAACCTCAAGAAAATGTTTGGAGATCAGTTTGGTGTTTTTTATGGACTTTGGTCAAAGTAAGCCAAGTGAAATGTTGACTTTTTGATTTCTCGTGATTTTTGGTGGTTCAATGGTTTGTACACCTTCTATATGTTGTTTAGAAGGTGTATGGATGATAGTTTGAGTGCTGGAACATGTAGAGCTTGATATGGTAGAGGAATTGCAAATGCTGAATTTTGGCTATTTTGGGCACTTTGGTGGATTTTGCAAAATGCAAGTATGAGAGAGATGTGATGAGAGAGCTTGATTTCTCAGGTTTTCAGAATGATGTTGATGTCTTGAATGAGGGGTTTGAGGTCCCTATTTATAGCAAAAAGCAAGGAGGTGCTTGCTTGAGAACCTTACTTACAAATGAAGTTATCCTTGATATTTCCATCCATTTGCCAACTTGCTTTGCTTTTTCTGATCTTTGGCTATCTCCTTAACCCAATGGGCAAGTTTAAATGATGTTTCTACTGATAAATTGCAGCCTAGATGCTTGGTAGAGTGGCTGGAGCAGAATCACTTTCCACCTCATGCTTGGAAAAGTCAAAAATGGCAACTTAGGCAATGAACTTCCAATCTTTAATTCTATGCTATCTCCATGCAATTTCTTTGCTTCAACCTGCTTGAGATGTTCAATATATCAGATAGTATGAGTTTTACAAGTTAGAATTGGCCCACTTGAGTGATAGAGGTGCTTTTGCAAAATTTGTCAATGTGGGACTAGAATGACAAAATACCAACTTTGAACACATGTATCTCTCAGCTCATAACTCACCTTGAGATGTTCTTGTACAATTTAGAAAGCCCTCACATAGTACTAAAACTTTCATGTTGGCCAGAAATCTTGATTCTATTTGAAACTAGGTGAAAAACCCCCTTGAATTTGGCTGATTTTAGCTTTTAAAGTGAAAATAACTTAGAAATTTTCTAAGTTATTTTCCCTTCTAGGAATGTTTTTGCTTATATCTCAAAAAGTATGCATTTTCTGGTTGTGGACAAGTATGGGACTTTTGTAGGACTTGTCAATAGCTTTCAAATGAGACTAGAACCAACTCAATTGGATGTGTGGTTAAGGAGATACGGTTTAGCCCTTTTCAAAACCCTAATTTCCCGATTTCTCGATTACTCTCTCATCCTTGATCCAATGATCATGAAAATTGATATGCAAGTCCATTATGACATAAGGAACAACTTTGATTCACAACTTGGATCCCAATTCTCAAAATTTGGGGAGTTGACTTTTCGGTCAACCGTACGATCGATCGGTGCCGATTGAGTCGCCTGTTGATATTCTGGACATCCTGGGACTTTGAAACTTCTTGAATAGTCTTTAATAGTCTATATGAACTTCATGGACCTCAATCCCACCATTAAAACATCTTCCAACATCAAAGTCAAACCACAGTTGACTTTCCACTGGTTAAAAACCCTAATCGGGGCCTCCTGACTGCACTGTTCTTGATTCTGAAACGATTTCTTCAAATTGATTTCCCATTTGACTTTGATATTATCTTTGATTTCATTCCATGATTGAATTGGCCCAAATCATTGGCTAATCATTCCTTGGTTGTTTTGAATTTGTCGGTGCGAGAACCCTGATTCATCTGTAACTTGACAATAATAAACTTGCACTGATTTAGGGTTAGATAATTCATGATCATGCTTCTAAAAATGATAATGAGGATCTAAGGGGTCAAAATTTGGGGTACAACAGACACCGTCCGGATTCAGATAGAAATTACCAGCCAATCTCCTGAGAGTCTTCTGATCGCGACTGGATGCCCTAGCCGGATATTCCTTATTCTTCAGGAAATTCTGGATGTCAAAATACCAGGGTTTATCATCGGATGCTTCGTCAATAGCAAATATGAAAGCGGGCCTGTCAAGCCGAGATATAATAATTCGGGGAGCCTCGTTCCAAAAATTAATCTTATACATGGAAGATAACGTCGCCAGTGCGTCAGCCATTTGATTTTCTGCCCTCGGTACGTGATGCAATTCAACCTTGTCGAAGAAAGGCAACAATCTCCTTGCATAATTCATGTATGGTATCAAATTGGGTTGACGTGTCTCCCATTCTCCTTTTATTTAATTCACCACCAGAGCTGAGTCTCCGTATACATCCAGATTTTTGATTCGGAAATCAATGGCTTCTTCAAGCCCCATAATACAAGCTTTGTATTCGGCTTCATTATTGGTAACCGGAAAGGTCAATCGAGCAGTAAATGGGATGTGCGACCCATGTGGAGTAGTGATGATTGCCCCTATTCCGCTACCATAGGAATTCACAGCTCCGTCGAATATCATCTGCCAATTGGAACCCAATTCTGGTCCTTCGCCCGGCAACGGTTCTCCGCAATATTTCATCTTTAGGTACATGATATCCTCGTCAGGAAAATCAAACCTCATCGATTGGTAGTCCTCAACAGGCTGCTCAGCAAGATACTCCGATAACACACTCCCCCTTTATAGCCTTCTGTGAAACATACTGGATGTCATATTCGGTCAAAACCATCTGCCAACGGGCAATTCTCCCGGAGAGTGCCTGTTTTTCAAATACATATTTGATGGGATCCATCTTCGAAATGAGCATAGTTGTATGATTCAGCATGTACTGTCTTAAACGTTTGGCGGCCCAGGCTAGCGCACAACACGTCTTCTCAAGCATTGAGTATCTCGACTCACAATCAGTGAACTTCTTACTCAGATAGTATATCGCATGCTCTTTACGCCCTGTCTCGTCATGTTGACCGAGAACACAACCCATACTCCCCTCAAGAACCATCAAATAAATAATCAAGGGTCTCCCTGCTACTGGAGGTATCAAAATAGGAGGTTCCTGCAAATACTGTTTTATTTTATCGAACGCCTTTTGACAATTTTCATTTCAGGTCACTACCTGATCTTTCTTTAACAGTTTGAATAATGGCTCACATGTAGCTGTTAGGTGAGATATGAACCGGGCGATGTAGTTCAACCTCCCTAAAAACCCACGCACTTCTTTTTCTGTTTTAGGCGTCGGCATTTCTTGTATTGCTTTTATTTTCGCAGGATCCACCTCTATTCCTTTTTCGCTCACGATAAACCCCAGTAGTTTACCCGATCTCACCCCGAAGGTGCACTTGTTAGGGTTCAGTCTCAACCTGAACTTCCTAAGCCTCTTGAATAATTTCAGCAGATTCACCAAATGTTCTTCCTCCGTCTGGGATTTGGCAATCATATCATCCACATAAACCTCGATCTCTTTATGCATCATGTCATGAAAGAGAGTCGTCATTGCACGCTGATATGTTGCCCTAACATTCATCAATCTGAAGGGCATCACTTTGTAACAAAATGTTCCCCAAGGAGTAATGAAAGTAGTCTTCTCCATGTCTTCTGGCGCCATTTTGATCTGATTATAGCCCGAGAAGCCATCCATGAAGGAGAATACGGAGAATTGAGCGGTGTTATCGACCAGCACATCGATGTGAGGAAGGGGAAAGTCATCTTTCGGGCTCGCCCTGTTCAAATCACGGTAATCTACGCACATTCTCACTTTACCGTCTTTCTTTGGCACTGGGACAATATTAGCGACCCATGAGGGATATTTTGTAACAGCTAGGAAACCAGCATCCCACTGTTTTTGAACTTCCTCCTTAATCTTCACAGTCATGTCTGGTCTAGTTCTTCGGAGTTTCTGCTTAACCGGTGGGCATTCCTCTTTTAGCGGCAGACGGTGTTGCACCCCAAAATTTGCCCAACCTTTTCTAACCTAGGTTTATGTTTCAATTGCATAGTCATTTGCATTGACATCATGTACATAGTATATTCATATGCATAGCATAACATAAGCAAACTAATCTTAATCAGGGGATCAAGTACCATTCTTGTCTCAAGGGGCATATTCAAGGGGTTTCATTCATATTCAAGACTACTCAGGTCATCATAGAAGAATTTGAACTTTAAAGAGTTGACAGGTTGATCAGTGAGTTCTCTCCTATCTTGAGAATGTTTGGGGGTCATCAGAGGGTGTATGAGCTATGAGCCAAGAGCATGGAGTGTGTATGGATATCATGGAAAGTCTAGATGATCATTTTAAAGATGAGTCAGGTCATTGGAATGATTGCAAGAGCCTCAGTTGAAGACAGTCAACTAGGGTTTCATCTAGGTCAACCCTAGGTCAAGGACTTGATTTGAAAGGTATCAAGGCTCATTTGAAGGATGTGGGATTCATTATTTTCTACATGGATATGGATGTGGTGTTGTGCCCAAGAAAAATCAAAAGGAGTCAAGGAGAAGAGGAGTTACCAAATTAGGGTTTCAGTGTAAAATCCCCTGATTTGGGTCCAACTTCAAAGCAGTGTAACTCAAAATGCAAGCTTAATATGAATTTTTGGTCCACATGAAACCTGTAGAGTATCTTCATAGCTTTAATTTGAGTGGTGGAAGTCATCAAGATGATTTATAGAACTCAAGTTATAGCTCTTGCAAGTTACAGGTCATCTGAGGACACTAAAATTTGTCTGTGAAAGTTGCCTGTCTTCCAAGCAACTTTTACCACTCAAGGAGATTTCAAATGGATTTCTGGTCAATATAAGAGTTGTTCCTCATGATCTCCCCTTTCCAAAAAGGTATGGTATGCCTTCATCTGATTTGTGAAGCTTAAGTTATAGCTTGTGCAAGTCAGGGGTATTTTGGGAAAGTGGAATTATAGGTCATTCTTAGCCTATGCCTAAAACTCATACAAGGAAGCTTCAAATGAAAAACTTCACAACATAAAAGTTGCTCAAAATGGCATTTTAAGTCTATAAAAGAGGTCATGGAAGTTGGAAAAGCTTGTAGCAAGAATTGACAAAAGTTGGTGAAAATGACTTAAAAAATGGACATAAGTTGAAAAAGTTCAAATTGAAAATTGGTATGGGCAATCTATAAATCCAAAATGGGTAATGTAATATATCAAATTGAGTCTAAGCAACATTTTAAAGACTTTGGTTCAGCCACATTTTTGGTTTGAGGGTTTAAAAATGAGGTTGCTTTGTAATTCCATCACTTGCATAATAAGGTACATGTGAGAAACTCAACATAAGGCAAAGGAATCCCTTGTTTTTCACTCATATCACTTCAATTTGTCATGAAAAGAGATTTTAAAAGGTGGTTAAGGGGCTGTTAGTGGATTGAAGTGAGATATCATGAGACATCAAAATACCATATCATGAGAAATTCATGAAGTTTCTAGAATCATCCTAGATTGATCTAGAAGACTCTAGATCTTTCCATGCTCTCCTATATATTGGATTGAGATCATTAAGAGTAAAGGTTGGTGATAGTTGATGTTGAATCCATTTTCTCCATTTGCAAATCATATTGAATCTTCATTTTTCTCTTCACCATTTTTCCATTTTTCCCACATTTTTCTACACTTGAAAACTCAAATTTTCAATTCCATTTTTCTCCCACTTTTGGTTCATTCCACCATTGCAAATACATTCCTTATCATTCTTACAATCGATTCAACACTTTTTTGGCCATAATTGATGCATGAACCAAGCTACACAACTCCATTAAAGTGAGCTCCAAGTGAAAAATTGATTTTTTGTTTTCCATCAATTCACTCCTTTCTTTCCATCCAAACACCTTCCTCATCAATTATAGGACGTGTCCACATTATTTTCTCAAAGAATTGGTGATCGAGTGAAGCTCCATAAGCCATTTTTCGGAGGTATAAAGAATTCGACATAACTCATGATTTATGAGTCTTTCTTGCATTATTGTTGTTGCATTACATTGCTCTCATCTCCTACATGGATTCTAGTACAAAAAAGATGGGTTTTATGACAATTTTTGGTTCTTGAGTTTTTCTTGAGGTGCCACGTTTTGGGAGTTAGAGAGAGTTTCAAGAAAATCTAAGACCATATTTGGATTCCTTGATTTTTTTCCTTCAAGTTTGACCAAAATTTTGTGCGAAACGGATATTTATTGATGGAGTTATGGTGCTTCAAAGTAGCAAAAAACTAATGTTCATGGAGCTGCGGGTTACTATTCACAAAGTTGAAAAATTTGATTTGGAGAAGAAGGTGTTAACACCGTCGGATGCATTTCCAAGTCAAGGTTTCTTCCATTCATCCAACGCCTCTCACTGCGCCACGCAATCGGCCACATAAGCCTCATGCCACTTTTATTTATTCATGTTATTTTCTTTTATTTTCCTATTGCCATGTTTCTTTTATTTTTTCTGTTTTATATGCTGACTTCAAATAATCATAAAAAATAGGAAAATTAGTCTTTTTGATCCCCATTTTTTTGTGCTGAATCTTTAAGATGTCTAGGATTTAATAAAACTGGGATTATAATTTTACCATTTTTTGACATTTTCTTTGGATTTTTTACATTTGGGTCGTCATAAAAAGGCCAATGCTGGTGCTATCATTTTGTTGAAATTCTTTGACCTATCAAAACACAATTTAAATGTCAATCCTTTTGCAGGGATCTCATACACACATTGAGGTATTGTGATATATTTTTGTGGGAATTTTATTGTACCATTTTAATTGGTTTTGGATGCTTTCTTTAACATGTTCCACTTTAATCTTTCCTTTGGTATACATGAGATATCTTGCAATGTTTCCATCTTATTTGACCATTTATCTTTGGATTTTTTTGTGGTATCTCTCACCCCTGGTTTGTGGCTTGATGTAAGGCATTGGAGATTTTTATTTGAATATTTTAGCCCCTTTTGCTATTCTTCTTATATTTTTGTATTCGGACTTGTAATTTGGACTTCCGAACGGACTTTATTTTTGTTAAGGCTCCAACGACCGCTTTGTGTTTGCGTGATGAACGTCGTGGCTTATATTTCTTATTGTAGATAGGTTAGAGGTATTGGAAGACCCCTTAGGTGGCTGTTATTTGTATGTGTAGCTTGCCCGATTATCGACTTGTTTGCATGATAGCACGTTGCGATTCCAAATAGTGGATTACGCGTTTCACTCGGAGTTTTCACTCGATTCTTTGCATATGATCACTTGATATTTTCTTATTCCATCCATGAATGGGCTTGAGGTTGAGACGGACCGTCCTCCCTCCTTTGCATTACATTTACCATTGCTATATTCATGTTCACTTGTATGTGGTTATTACTTGTATTTCTGTTTCTTCCTTTCGTTTTCCTTTCCCGTAGGACTTCCATTCTTCCTTGTTCAAGGGAGGATGTGATAGACATTAGGTCTTAACCCATGCATGATAACATTAGGTTAGTGTGATTCCCTTTTCAACCATAGGTTAGAATTCTGTCTCTTCTTTCTCAAAACAACAGAAAAACATTAATAAAGGCTATAACAAAATCAATTCATTTCTTCCGTCAAAAGATTTGAACAAACATCAACCTTTTTGCAATAAGAAAACCCTTGTTTAAGGTGAGATTTTTCATAAAAGACGTTTGAACAGCTTGTGTCGCGCGTAGCCCGAACTACGTTTTCTCTGATCTTCCATGCAGTGTGGAAGTACGTAGGCATAGGATGCGATATCCTAGCGAGCAACCTTCCCCACCTTCACCCGTAGTTAGGCGAACTACGTTGACTCTGATTTCTCGTTCCAGACGGGAATACGTAGGCATAAAGTGCGATACTTTGCCGAGTCATGTTTTCTTTTCTTTTCAGACCTCATCATTTAGTTTAGATAGAAGTGTAATCCGTACAAACAAGCAAGCGTGGATCCCGTCGAGTACGACGGACGTGAGGGGTGTTAATACCTTCCCCTTGCGTAACCGACTCCCGAATCCAGGTTTTGGTTGCGATGACCATACATTTTCCTGTCTTTGTGTTAGGTTTACTTCGAGCGTTTCCTTTCCCTCTTTTGGGATAAATAACGCACGGTGGCGACTCTTCTGTATTGCCGGCGCCGATTTTCGCAGTAGCGACAGCTGGCGACTCTGCTGGGGATCTGCGATGGTTCCCTATGCGAGTCTCGCCTTGGATTTTCTTCCTAGCTGCCTGGGTCATCCCCAGCAGCTGGCGACTCTGCTGGGGACTCTAACGGTTCCCTACGCGAGTCAATCCTAGCGCTTGTTTTCCCGTCGTGGGCTTTGTATGGATTTACATTTCTGTATTTACATTTCAGCATTTTATTATCATTATTATTGCTGTATTGTGGGTTTGATGGGGGTTCTATGATTGAGAGATAAGCCGGACCTGGGCTTGAGTGCACCTAGAATTAGAGTAGAGATTAGTGGGGGTGTGCATGCTTTGCATGTACTAGCTTCTCGCGAAATCTACGCTCGGACGAGGTCCTTCTGGTTGACTTCCTGTTTCACCCTTTGGGTGCAGCGGGTTGTTGGTTAGTTGGATTGTCGACTCCGGGGACCGGTCATTTGGAAGTTGGCTAAGTGAGGCCTCTTCAGGATTTGATGATGCCACACCTTCTGGGTATCGTATCATCAACCCTGAAAGTTTGTGACGCCGACGACCGCATAGGATGCCGTACCTTGTGCCAGTTGTAGGGACATCTACCCGTGAGAGGGATTTGGGGCATGCAGGTACCCTGACCTTCAGACTACCGGTTTATTTCTTATGAGATACAGGATTGTGGATATTTTATGGGCTGTTATCAGGGTCTGTCAGAGACCAGGTGTGGGTTATGTCATTGGGTCTATCCGAGACCAGGCTAGAGTTCTTTGTGAGGTCTGTCTGAGACCAGGGTTTGATGAGTATTGGAGGGTCTGTCTGAGACCTGTTCTTGGTGTGACTTGGGCTTCTTATTCAGGGCACTTGATCCCCTGTTGCAGCTGTTTGCATTGCATTGTTTGCATACCCATTTATCATTGCATTTCATTAACGTGTGTCTGTGCTGCAGGTGCATTACATACTTCCCTGTTCTAGTGCTCCGGACTTCTGATTGTTGATATGGGTAGTGTGCGGAAGACAGTTACGTATAAGCTGCCCACTCCGGATGTGAATTCTATATTGAGTTTGATTGCCCTTGCGGATGATGAGGTTAGGGCTAGCTTCAAGAAGAGTTATACTTTTGCCTTTGAAGGCCTGTTCAATATATGAGTTGTTTTCTCTTTTGTGATTGAATTTCAACTTCTTGCAACTTTTGTCACCGCACTGTCACGGCGCTACCCTGTATCAAGTGTATTAGCACTAGAATGGGGGGAGTAATATTCCCCAATGCACAGGCACATATTGCATTTTGCATACATACTCATATTTGCATTACAGGTTTGTGATCCATGTTCCTTATCATTCTTCATCCATATCTCCAGGTACTTTCAGGATTGCAGATCAACGAATCCATCGTTATCCCACAAGGACTAACCAGAAGAAGATCATGGACAACGTGCAGAGTGAAATGCAAGAAATGCGTGACAGGATGGCCATGCTCATGCAAACCATGGAGACCATCGCCAAAGGACAAGAGCAGCTGCAGAATCTGGTTCAACCGATAGTTGCACGGGCTGAAAACAACGGGACACCGCATGGTGAAAATATTGTTGCTTCTCCCCAAGTTGAGAATCGTCAAAGTGCTGATGTTATTCCCGTAAACGGTTTGAATGCTGGAGAAACTGGTCCTGTAGGTGGAGGTGGGAACGCCGGTAATATGAATGCCAATACAGATACTGCTGGGGTATTTGTGGGTAATGTCAACCAGGGTTACAATGGGGGCGTTGAGAATGTCGGAATGAATGGTATCAATGGTAACCAGGGCTTCAATGGTGTGAACATGGGGTATGGCAGCACTGCAGGCGCCAAGGCTGGATATGGTGACCATGGTTATGATAACATGGGCTACAGAACGGGTATGAACGATGGCCAGGAGATGGGCAACCTGAGGTATGACCCCAGGTATTTTCAAACAGGTTTGGGTCGTAACACTGGACATGCTGCATATGACGAGGTACCTCGCTGGGAGGATCGTCAAGAAGACGTCTTCTCTGGTCAGAACGAAGGCTATGGGAGACCCGCAGGAGACAACCTCCGAATGAGATTGCTGGAAGAGAAGGTAAATGGTTTGGCTAGCCAGAATGTTGTGGGGCTAGATATGTCCAATATGGGATTGGTACCAGGGCTGAGGGTACCTCTGAAATTCAAAGCGCCATCTTTTGATAAATATAAAGGGGACACGTGCCCGAGGGTACATGTTCGTTCATTTTACAGGAGGATGTCCGCGTATTCAGACGACGAAAAGATGCTCATGCATTTCTTCCAGGACAGCTTGTCAGGGCCGTCGCTGGAATGGTATATGAGCCTAGAGCCAACACAGATAAAAAGCTGGAAAGAGCTAGCGGAAGCTTTCATGAAGCATTACCAATACAACAACGATCTCGCCCCTAACCGGGTTCAGCTGCAAAGCCTCTCTCAGAAGCCCAGTGAAAGCTTCAAAGAATACGCCCAGAGATGGCGTGATTTGGCTGCCAGAGTACAACCTCCTATGGTGGAGCGTGAAATGATGGACTTGTTCGTAGGGACATTCTCAGGAATGTACTATGACCGGCTGCTCAACTTCTCAATGAGTACCTTCTCCGAGTTGATCCTGATGGGGGAGCGTATAGAAAACGGGATAAAAATCGGTAAGATTCAAGCGGGAGAGTCTGCTTCGGCTGGAAGCAATAAGAAAGCTTTCGGGGGTAGAAAACAGGAAGATGCCAATTCGGTATGTAGCTCTCGGGGAAGAAATAGGGGATGGAGGCAATACCAACCGCAACAAGTTGCAAGTGTGACAATCCCCGCGCAACATCAGCAACAGCCGCAGCAGCAGGGGCAACAACATCCGACTCAGCGAAGACTTCAGAACAGGAAGCCGAAAAGGGTATTTGATCCGCCGCCAGTATCGTACGCTGAGCTTCTTCAGAATTTGTTACGGTTACAGTTGGTCGAGAAAAGAACGATGGCTCCTCCGACAGGGATACCCCCACCCAGTTATAACGCTAATGAGCATTGTGAATTCCACTCCGAGGCACCCGGCCATAATATCGAAAACTGCCACGCTTTCAAGCATAAAGTGCAAGATTTGCTTGATAGCACTGCTATTAATTTTGGTACGGAAGGGCCCAATATTACACAACAACCAATGCCAAACCATGAATAGGCTGGAGTATGGTGGACAAAGAGGAGTTCTATAGTTCGGGTGGGCCGTTAAAAGTAGATCAGAACAGTGGCAGGCTGCCTCTAATAACTGATTGTGAAGATAGCTGGTTCAGCAGCAGGACAGATGTGAAAGCCCGGTTCTCGGAAGCTGGCATTTTTCTTTGTTTTATCTTGTCATTTCTTTACGTTTGTAGTTTCTTTCATGTTTAAATTACAATCTTGTTCGTAAAACTTGTTGTTTTCATTTCAATTGATGATAATGAAATAAATATGCATGTTTTTATTAAATTCAGTCGTGTTCACCAATCGTTTTTGCAAATGTCCAATGCTTGGTTAAGAAGGATCTGCGAAGGATGACGAAAATGAACGACATGCAAGCTTCTGATTGTATGCTTTTGAAATAAAACCTGTTGATGATGTACAGGCATTATTTCAAATCCCTAAACACCGGAGTTATAAGGAAGACAATCCCTTGTCAACCCCTTCGAGCCTAGTAGTAGGAGTTCTTTCTGAAAATGAAAAACCCTCAATCTTAACCTGGGGCAGGGTAGGTGTTAGCTAATTTGACCGAGCGTTCAAGTTGCAAAAGGAGTGTCCGTTCGAGGATCAGTCACACCTCTAGAGGTCGTGCCTAAGAAACCACAATGGTTCAGCATTAGGAGTGAAACAGTCACATCATTCCCCAAAGAGTCAGACAACCAGCGTCACACGACTTGTCCGAAAGAAAAAAGAGAAAAAAATCAAAAGCCCGCTAAGTCAAGAAAAGAAAACAATTGACTTAGGCAAAAATGAGGGCATCCCGCTGGACTCAAAAAACCAAAAGAACTCAAAAGAGTCAGTCTAGGCAAAAGTTAGGGATATGAAAAATGAAAGGATGGAAAAATCCTCAAATGAAATACGAGTCGTGTGACCTCAAGTGTCAAAGACGAAAGGTGAGTGGCTGTCACTCCCAACAATCATAATTTCTCGAACTATCACTCCTATCTTTCAGCCTCTGAGAGGTGAGTTCTAAGGTCGAATTAGCTGAACATAGGATCGGAGAACATCGAGGAGAATGGGTGGGTTAAAATAAACTTTGAGCCTTTATCCTTTCCTTCAAAACCGTGAACCTGACCACGTTATAACCTTCAAAAGTCCTAATTGAAGCAGGTTGTTTCGAAAGCATACTTCGGTAAAGTTCGCGTCGATTCTGACTCCTGAAAGGGTTCCTCTTACCATGTTGGTACTGATGTTGATAAATGTTTTGTGCATTATATGCTATAAACTGTTTTTCCCTTCTCCCAGTGAACAGATTGGATGTCAAAACTATCATATGTGTTGCATTAATACGTCTTTTACACAGAACAACTTGTTTTACTTGCGAGTAAGCGCTTGACAGCAGAAAAGTTTCCTACAGTGGAAAGTATGGTCAGGATAGAATGCAGAGCGCCCGAATGCTCCGCAAGCCGGGGCAAGCCATTAAGTGCTCCCTAGTCAGGTCAGCCATTCAAAGTCAGTTACTCTGGGGCAATCAGGTCGAGATTCGGTAAATCTCTCGTAGTTGGAGGTACTGCTCTGGATCAGCTAATCAGGGGCAAAGTCATTGCAATCAGGGGCAGGCCATCTTAAGAGCGCAGAAGTTATTCTTTACTCGAGGGGCATTTGGTGTGAAGTATTTCTCCGAAGTTCAGAATGCTGGGGCAGTTCATATCAGACCAACGGGGTACAAATGTTCAGATTCCCTTTTGAGGACTATCCCCACAGAGGTCCCACAGGCCGGGGCATATCAGAAGCGAAGGAATTGTTCTTCTCCGTATCATCAGAGCTACTCAGAGCTATTCGAGCAGATTCAGTCAATCTTAAAGTGTGAGACGAATGTCGGGAAGTCATGTTACTGTCTTCCGATTCTTCAACCAGAAAAATGTATTGGCAATCACTGTAAGGCCCGTCCGTGTTGGCGCGTCAGTTTCAAATCCAATCTTCATTAGTACGCAGGAAGACTCCGTCTGTTTTCCCCAGAGGAGCCCAATCATACTTGGCACATGTGTTATTCCCCAGCGGAGTTGGTTTCACTTTTCCAGCATTTATTTTGGCTGGAATAATTCTGTGATATCCGGTTATCCTCGGCGGAGTTAGCTTTGTCTTCAGCATTTATTTTGCTGGAGCGCCTCATTGCATTTGCATGTATCATCATACTTGCATCTAACCCAAATACGTAGCATTTCCCTGCTATATGGAAACATTACGTCATTATCGAACATACGTATTCAGAAACATAAACCAGGTTGGTTACCTCGTTGGTTTCAGATGTTTGTTTTCCCCTGCAGATAATTGAGATTATGATTCAAGAAGATGTTCGGATAGTCGGATTTGGGGCGCAAGGCGAGCAGTGATCGTGTTCGTCCTATCATGTGGACCCCTAGCAGGGTTGCTTGGTTGAGTTTCTCTTTTCCCCAGCTGAGTCCTTCTCAGGTCGTTGTTATGTCGGCATTACAAGATTTCATAGTTCAGATTTTTGGAGTTATCGCCGTGATTTCCCCAGTAGAGTTTTCTTCCCCATCAAAGTTGCTTGGTTAAGCTTCTCTTCTTCCCCAAAGAAGTTTTCTTCAGACTGTTGTCACGTCAGTATTGAAAATCTTAAAATTACTACCTGCCGTCGAAGTAGGTGTTTGACGGCTGTCGTCAGAATTACCCCAGTAGAGTTTTTCTTCGGATTGTTGTTACAAGAATCTTGTGGATTAAACCTTCGGAGTTATTACCCTGGTTGAAGGAGTTATACCCTGGTTGAAGGAGTTATACCCTGGTTGAAGGAGTTATTACCCTGGTTGAAGGAGTTATACCCTGGTTGAAGGAGTTATTACCCTGGTTGAAGGATTTATTACCCTGGTTGAAGGAGTTATTACCCTGGTTGAAGGAGTTATTACCCTGGTTGAAGGAGTTATACCCTGGTTGAAGGAGTTATACCCCGGTTGAAGGAGTTATACCCCGGTTGAAGGAGTTATACCCCGGTCGAAGGAGTTATACCCTGGTTGAAGGAGTTATACCCCGGTTGAAGGAGTTATACCCCGGTTGAAGGAGTTATACCCCGGTTGAAGGAGTTATACCCTGGTTGAAGGAGTTATACCCTGGTTGAAGGAGTTATACCCTGGTTGAAGGAGTTATTACCCCGGTTGAAGGAGTTGTTGCCCTGGTTGAAGGAGTTATTACCCTTGTTGAAGGAGTTATTACCCTGGTTGAAGGAGTTATTACCCTGGTTGAGGGAGTTGTTGCCCTGGTTGAAGGAGTTATTATCCTGGTTAAGGGAGTTGTTGCCCTGGTTGATGGAGTTACACCCTGGTTTGAGGAGTTATTATGCCTTGTTTGAGGCAGTTTGTTATCCTGGTCGATGGAGTTGTTACCTTTTGTCAAAGGAATTATTATCGGTGTTGGCAGAATCATTACCCGTGCTAACGGAGTGGCTCCCTACGGAATTATTTGTTCAAGTATCTGTGTCGTCGGAGATGTATCCCATAGAGTAACTTGTTCAAGTCACCGGATGCCTGATTCGCGCTTTACGTAGCATTTTGTTTGTTTCTCTACCAACGAAGGTCAAGACTTTTGTGTTTTCGACGTGGTCCTTTGGCTCGATGCATGCTTATTGTAGCAAAATTTGGAATTAATTGTGGATTCAAGGCCTGTGGCATCACGCAGGTGGTGGAGGACGAAATCAAGTCAGTTCTTATCAGATAATTGATCAGTTGTTGCCGTGACAACCGGATTCGGTTTTCTGAATGATATTTTCCCCAAGCAGTAGTCGTATACGCAATTTATTTTGCGGATGGCAAATTTTCCGGGTTCCCTCGTATTCAACCGTCTCGTACCTCGAATGTCTGAAGGTTGCGCACTCTTCATCCAGTCGGGTCCAAGCCGCTTGAATAGGGGCAGCTGTTGCACCCCAAAATTTGCCCAACCTTTTCTAACCTAGGTTTATGTTTCAATTGCATAGTCATTTGCATTGGCATCATGTACATAGTATATTCATCTGCATAGCATAGCATAAGCAAACTAATCTTAATCAGGGGATCAAGTACCATTCTTGTCTCAAGGGGCATATTCAAGGGGTTTCATTCATATTCAAGACTACTCAGGTCATCATAGAAGAATTTGAACTTTAAAGAGTTGACAGGTTGATCAGTGAGTTCTCTCCTATCTTGAGAATGTTTGGGGGTCATCAGAGGGTGTATGAGCTATGAGCCGAGATCATGGAGTGTGTATGGATATCATGGAAAGTCTATATGATCATTTTAAAGATAAGCCAGGTCATTGGAATGATTGCAAGAGCCTCAGTTGAAGACAGTCAACTAGGGTTTCATCTAGGTCAACCCTAGGTCAAGGACTTGATTTAAAAGGTATCAAGGCTCATTTGAAGGATGTGGGATTCATTATTTGCTACATGGATATGGATGTGGTGTTGTGCCCAAGAAAAATCAAAAGGAGTCAAGGAGAAGAGGAGTTACCAAATTAGGGTTTCAGTGTAAAATCCCCTGATTTGGGTCCAACTTCAAAGCAATGTAACTCAAAATTCAAGCTTCATATGAATTTTTGGTCCACATGAAACTTGTAGAGTATCTTCATAGCTTTAATTTTAGTGGTGGAAGTCATCAAGATGATTTATAGAACTCAAGTTATAGCTCTTGCAAGTTACAGGTCATCTGAGGACACTAAAATTTGTCTGTGAAAGTTGCCTGTCTTCCAAGCAACTTTTACCACTCAAGGAGATTTCAAATGGATTTCTGGTCAATATAAGAGTTGTTCCTCATGATCTCCCCTTTCCAAAAAGGTATGGTATGCCTTCATCTGATTTGTGAAGCTCAAGTTATAGCTTGTGCAAGTCAGGGGTATTTTGGGAAAGTGGAATTATAGGTCATTCTTAGCCTATGCCTAAAACTCATACAAGGAAGCTTCAAATGAAAAACTTCACAACATCAAAGTTGCTCAAAATGGCATTTTAAGTCTATAAAAGAGGTCATGGAAGTTGGAAAAGCTTGTAGCAAGAATTGACAAAAGTTGGTGAAAATGACTTAAAAAATGGACATAAGTTGAAAAAGTTCAAATTGAAAATTGGTATGGGCAATCTATAAATCCAAAATGGGTAATGTAATATATAAAATTAAGTCTAATCAACATTTTAAAGATTTTGGTTCAGCCACAATTTTGGTTTGAGGGTTTAAAAATGAGGTTGCTTTGTAATTCCATCACTTGCATAATAAGGTACATGTGAGAAACTCAACATAAGGAAAAGGAATCCCTTGTTTTTCACTCATATCACTCCAATTTGTCATGAAAAGAGATTTTAAAAGGTGGTTAAGGGGCTGTTAGTGGATTGAAGTGAGATATCATGAGACATCAAAATACCATATCATGAGAAATTCATGAAGTTTCTAGAATCATCCTAGATTGATCTAGAAGACTCTAGATCTTTCCATGCTCTCCTATATATTGGATTGAGATCATTAAGAGTAAAGGTTGGTGATAGTTGATGTTGAATCCATTTTCTCCATTTGCAAATCATATTAAATCTTCATTTTTCTCTTCACCATTTTTCCATTTTTCCCACATTTTTCTACACTTGAAAACTCAAATTTTCAATTCCATTTTTCTCCCACTTTTGGTTCATTCCACCATTGCAATTACATTCCTTATCATTCTTACAATTTATTCAACACTTTTTTGGCCATAATTGATGCATGAACCAAGCTACACAACTCCATTAAAGTGAGCTCCAAGTGAAAAATTGATTTTTTGTTTTCCATCAATTCACTCCTTTCTTTCCATCCAAACACCTTCCTCATTAATTAGAGGACGTGTCCACATCATTTTCTCAAAGAATTGGTGATCGAGTGAAGCTCCATAAGCCATTTTTCGGAGGTATAAAGAATTCGACATAACTCATGATTTATGAGTCTTTCTTGCATTATTGTTGTTGCATTACATTGCTCTCATCTCCTACATGGATTCTAGTACAAAAAAGATGGGTTTTATGACAATTTTTGGTTCTTGAGTTTTTCTTGAGGTGCCATGTTTTGGGAGTTAGAGAGAGTTTCAAGAAAATCTAAGACCATATTTGGATTCCTTGATTTTTTTCCTTCAAGTTTGACCAAAATTTTGTGCGAAACGGATAATTATTGATGGAGTTATGGTGCTTCAAAGTAGCAAAAAACTCATGTTCATGGAGCTGCGGGTTACTATTCACAAAGTTGAAAAATTTGATTTGGAGAAGAAGGTGTTAACACCGTCGGATGCATTTCCAAGTCAAGGTTTCTTCCATTCATCCAACGCCTCTCACTGCGCCACGCAATCGGCCACATAAGCCTCATGCCACTTTTATTTATTCATGTTATTTTCTTTTATTTTCCTATTGCCATGTTTCTTTTATTTTTTCTGTTTTATATGCTGACTTCAAATAATCATAAAAAATAGGAAAATTAGTCTTTTTGATCCCCATTTTTTTGTGCTGAATCTTTAAGATGTCTAGGATTTAATAAAACTAGGATTATAATTTTACCATTTTTTGACATTTTCTTTGGATTTTTTACATTTTGGTCGTCATAAAAAGGCCAATGCTGGTGCTATCATTTTGTTGAAATTCTTTGACCTATAAAAACACAATTTAAATGTCAATCCTTTTGCAGGGATCTCATACACAAGTTGAGGTATTGTGATATATTTTTGTGGGAATTTTATTGTACCATTTTAATTGGTTTTGGATGCTTTCTTTAACATGCTCCACTTTAATCTTTCCTTTGGTATACATGAGATATCTTGCAATGTTTCCATCTTATTTGACCATTTATCTTTGGATATTTTTGTGGTATCTCTCACCCCTGGTTTGTGGCTTGATGTAGGGCATTGGAGATTTTTATTTGAATTTTTTATCCCCTTTTGCTATTCTTCTTATATTTTTGTATTCGGACTTGTAATTTGGACTTCCGAACGGACTTTATTTTTGTTAAGGCTCCAACGGCCGCTTTGTGTTTGCGTGATGAACGCGGTGGCTTATATTTATTATTGTAGATAGGTTAGAGGTATTGGAAGACCCCTTAGGTGGCTGTTATTTGTATGTGTAGCTTGCCCGATTATCGACTTGTTTGCATGATAGCACGTTGCGATTCCAAATAGTGGATTACGCGTTTCACTCGGAGTTTTCACTCGATTCTTTGCATATGATCACTTGATATTTTCTTATTCCATCCATGAATGGGCTTGAGGTTGAGACGGACCGTCCTCCATCCTTTGCATTGCATTTACCATTGCTATATTCATGTTCACTTGTATGCGGTTATTACTTGTATTTCCGTTTCTTCCTTTCGTTTTCCTTTCCCGTAGGACTTCCATTCTTCCTTGTTCAAGGGAGGATGTGATAGACATTAGGTCTTAACCCATGCATGATAACATTAGGTTAGTGTGATTCCCTTTTCAACCATAGGTTAGAATTCTGTCTCTTCTTTCTCAAAACAACAGAAAAACATTAATAAAGGCTATAACAAAATCAATTCATTTCTTCCGTCAAAAGATTTGAACAAACATCAACCTTTTTGCAATAAGAAAACCCTTGTTTAAGGTGAGATTTTTCATAAAAGACATTTGAACAGCTTGTGTCGCGCGTAGCCCGAACTACGTTTGCTCTGATCTTCCATGCAGTGTGGAAGTACGTAGGCATAGGATGCGATATCCTAGCGAGCAACCTTCCCCACCTTCACCCGTAGTTAGGCGAACTACGTTGACTCTAATTTCTCGTTCCAGACGGGAATACGCAGGCATAAAGTGCGATACTTTGCCGAGTCATGTTTTCTTTTCTTTTCAGACCTCATCCTTTAGTTTAGATAGAAGTGTAATCCGTACAAACAAGCAAGCGTGGATCCCGTCGAGTACGACGGACGTGAGGGGTGCTAATACCTTCCCCTTGCGTAACCGACTCCCGAATCCAGGTTTTGGTTGCGATGACCATACCTTTTCCCGTCTTTGCGTTAGGTTTACTTTGAGCGTTTCCTTTCCCTCTTTTGGGATAAATAACGCACGGTGGCGACTCTTCTGTATTGCCGGCGCCGATTTTCGCAGTAGCGACATACGGTGCACAACCATATTTGTATCCAGCCCAGGCATATCCTCATACGACCAAGCAAAAATATCACTGTACTCTTTGAACATTTCGACCAATCTTCGCTTGACGTCGCTCTGCAGCGCGGCCCCTATACGGATGTTCCTTTCAACCCCTTCCGACCCCAGATTGACGATCTCAATGACTTCCTCATGAGGCATAATGATTCTTTCTTCTTGTTTTACCAACCAAGACAACTCTTCTGGCACGTCGCCATCTTCGACAATCTCTTCTTCGGCCTGAAATACCGGGTGCTCAAAGTCGACGTGAGTCATAGGTGGTTCATAGATGTCATCTGAAAATGTAATCCTGCAAAGGAAATGGTTAAATGCTTCAAAACGCATACAAAGCTAATAACCACGTTGCCCTTTTATTGAAAAAAAATAAAAACAAGAAAAGCATAGATCACAATATTTGTACATGAAAAAACGCCTTTTATTTAACGATTAAACAGTGCAATGTACATAACAGAATGGCCCTAAGCAAAATCACGATGCCCCGGGTAGGACACTGAATTGTTCAACAATTAAGAAAACAAATCGTTACTGTTTCGTTGTCACCGGATCAGTCTCCTGAATAGACCAATTGCAAAGCCCTTGTCCTGGCACGCTCGGCTGAATCCAGGCGTCCATGTCGCAGTCGCTGTCTCCATCCTCGGAATCTGAAACAGCATTGATGGTCTCGTAATATACCCCACCAGCCGTAATTGTTATTGGTCCTTTGAAACGGGGTGCCCCTGCAGTAGGCGTTGATGATGAAGGATGATATCCAAGTCCAAATCTGTCCATTTTCACGGGAATATCCAATTCCTTGCCCCAACCCTTGGTCTCGCCTATCTTCACTAGAGCCTGAGCCTCTTTGTACGACGACACTGCCACCTCTGATGCTTTGCTTGGCCCTGGAGTTTTGTCCTTAATATGCAACCCCTCAAAGGCTTGACAGGGTGTTTCATGGATTTCGCCGTCGACCTCCACATACTTGAACGACGACAAATGGCTGACCAATATATCCTCCTCTCCACAAACTGTGACAACACTGTCCCCCACCATATACTTCAGTTTCTGGTGTAGCGTGGATGTGACTGCCCTGGCAGCATGGATCCATGGGCGCCCCAGAAGACAACTATATGCCGGCTGGATGTCCATTATGTAGAACTCAGTTTCAAAGATCTCCGGCCCCACTTGTAGAGGCAAAGTTATAGATCCAAAGACTGACCTCCGTGTACCGTCAAATGCCCTGACCACCAAGTCACTAGGCGTACAAATGATCCCCCTGATATCCAGCTTCATCATTGCTTTCTTCGGAAGCACGTTCAAGGAAGAATCGGTATCTACCAACACATGGGACATGACCGTGCCCCTGCATTCAACTGAGACGTGCAGCGCCATATTATGCTCTCTTCCCCTCGGGGTCAAATCAAAATCCGTGAATCCCAAACTATGGCCTACGTTCACGTGCGCCATCACCCCCTCCAACTGATTCACAGAAACATCTTAGGGTACAAACGACGTGTCCAGAATTTTCAATAATGCATTCCGATGGGCTTCGGAACACAATAGCAGCGATAATATGGAGATTTTCGACGGTGTTTGTTGAAGGTGTTCAACAATTTTATAGTCACTCTTACGGATAAGACGCATAAATTCTTCTACATCTTTCAGTGACGTTTCTTTTTCATTCCTCTGCACAGGAATACTCTCATTCACTTTTCCTTTACCTTTTGCCAATCGTTCTGCCTCTACCTCAGGCGATATAAAAATTCTCCCGCTTCTCGTCATTCCTCCAGTCCCGACGACATTGTCCACAACCCCAGCTGGTTGTTCACTGATATCAATTTTCTCCCCATCACAATATGCCTCCAGCCCATAAGTCCATGGTACTGCTTTGGTGCTCTCATAAGGGACTGGCCCTGCCTTTGTAATAGTGATCGTCGGCCGCCTGGCTGGTGCTGTTATAGTTATCGTTTTTCATGGAATTGTCACCATAGCGACATCACTCTGCTCATCAGCTAACACCTCTGCAGGCTTCTCAGCTGCCGTTCTATCAAATTGCAACCTGCCCTCATCTATCAAGGTCTGAATGCCTTTCCTCAATTCAGCACAACCCCCAGCTTGGGTCCAACATTCTAGACAAAACTCATCGCATCCCGGATACATATCTCCTTTCAATAACCTGCTCTTTACTTCACACAATGGTGTTTTTAGCTCATCAACACTCATGACCAGATTCAAATCCTCCTCAGTCAAAATAGCATTTGCCCCATGGTTGGGCATAGGCTGTTGTACTATATTTGGACCCGCTTGTCCAAAATTTATGGCCTTGCTATCCAACAGATCCTGCACTACATGTTTGAAAGCATGGCAAGCTTCTATGTCATGTCCGGGTGCCCCAGAATGAAATTCGCAGTGCTTGTTGGCGTCATACCCGTAAGGAAGTACTCCCCCTTTAGGTGGTGCCAGAGTCCTCTTTTCCACTAAATTCAACCCCAACAACGTCTGAAGTAATTCTGCGTACGTAGAAGGAGGAGCTTCAAACATTCTTTTCGGTTTTGTATTCGGGAATCTTCTTTGGCCAGCATTCTGCCCTTGCTGTTGTTGTTGCTGTTGTGGTAGTATCTATTGTAATGGTTGTGGTTGTTGATGAAACGGGATTGTAACACTTACTACCTGTTGAGGATGCCCATATTGATTTCGTCCTCTGCCCCTGCCTCGGCCTCGGCCACCAAAAACAGCACTAGTATCGCCCTGACGTCGACCCCCAAATGCTTTCTTATTACCTCCTGACGAAGTAGACTCCCCAGCCTGGAATCTTCCCACTTTAATGCTATTCTCAATCATTTTACCCATCAAAATCAGATCAGAGAAACTGCCCAACGCAACAGGAAACAACTTCTCATAGAATATCCCTGTGAATATTTCAATGAACATATCATTCATCTCCTTCTCGACTAGAGGAGGATGCACTCTTGCAGCCATGTCGCGCCACCTTTGCGCGTATTCTTTGAAACTCTCCCCAGTTTTCTGTGACAAGCCTTGCAGCTGGACCCTGTTCGGTGCCAGGTCACTGTTATATTTGTAATGGGTCACAAACGCATCAGCCAGTTGCTTCCATGTCTTAATTTGAGTGGCCTCCAACCCCATATACCACTCAAGTGAGGGTCCAGATAAGTTGTCCTGAAAGAAATGCATCAGCATTCTTTCATCATTTGAGTAAGCGGACATCCGTCTGTAGTAAGAGCGAACATGCACCTTCGGGCAAGTGTCTCCCTTATACTTATCAAACGTGGGAGCTTTAAACTTCAGTGGTACCTTCAGGCCAGGCACCAATCCCATTGTGGTCATATCTAAGCCAGTAGTACTCTGACTCACTACACCCTTCATTTGTTCCTCAAGTATTCTGATCCTCTGAACAGGATCCACAGGTCCATCCATACCCCTACCAGAAAAGGCATCTTCTTGTTGGTCCTCATTCCAATTAATATTCTCATTTCCGTACCCGTCATACCCATTGTTACGACCAAATCTAGTCTGATTCATCATAGGACCCCGTCCTCTGTTACCATACCCTTGAGTGACCCCGGCAGGTCCAAAAGGCATCATTCCAGCACCATTTCCGTTACCGAATCCACCATAGCCCTGATTAGCATTACCAAAATCATCCTATCCGACACCTTGAGCGTTGAAGCCGAACTTCCCATCCTGATTGACATAATCAAACCCCTGGTCGTTATAGCCGAACCCGTTGTTGCCAAAGCCATTACCTCCATTGTTACCACCACCCAAATTGGCGTCTCCGAATCCAACATTGTTAATGACAGTCTCATTACCAATTCTTGTATTACCATTCCCGACGCCAGCGCCATTGTTCACATTCACAACAGGTATATTCACCACAGGTGGAGCTACAGGCGTAGGAGTACCATCCCCATGAATGGTTTCAACACGTACATAATTGTGGTCTTCGTTTCCATTCCCAGCACTCTTCGCCAGCAATGGCTGCACCAAAGTCTGCAAGTTTTCCTGCCCCTTCACAATTGTCTCCATCGTCTGCATGAACAGCACCAGCTTTTCACGCATCTCCTGCATCTCGTTTTGCATCTGGTCCATGACTCTTTTGCAGTTGGTACGAGTAGAGTATCGGTGAGGACGTTGACTTTCAATCCTGGAAAAACCTGGCGAGATATAGGAAATGAGATACAGTTCAATAATTACCTGGTAAATGCAATATGAATGTGTATGCAAATGCAACAGGTGTCTGTGCATTAGGGAATATCACTCCCCAATTTTAGTGCCAATGTGCTTGTGCGGTGACAATGATAGCAATAAGAAGCTCGAAACCCAATCATAGAAAAACATCTCATACATTGCAGAAAATCCCATCAAGTCAGGAATACTATATTAATGAGCGTACAATAAGAAGGCATGACCTCAACCAACAATCCTGGTGATGGCCAGCACAATACAAATAAAGCATACACATCAATACATGAGATAGTCAAGTGCGACCATACGCCTGGTACTCTTCCAGCAGCCTTTTGGTCTTCTGATGGTCCGACTGAGAAAGCAATCCCTCGATAAGTAGATCTCTTCGCTTGAGAACACGTCGTAAATCACCAATAGATTCCTCTTCCCCAAAGCAGACATCTAACTTCCGTTTCTGGGATGCAGACTCCTTCTTGCACTTGATAACTTTGTTCAAGGAATTCTGGACATCATACCTCCGCGTAACCTCTTCTTCCAACCTCTTCTGGCTGGCTTTCAACTGACCCTCCGGCTCAGTGATCTGCAGCCTCAGTTTGTCTTCTCTTTCCTTATTGCCGGTCAGTGTGGCGTTCCAGGTTTTGTTGAACGTAGAGATCTCCCGGTAAGCTATATCGAGTGACTTCTTCTTGGACTCTAACATGTCATGAGAGCTTTTGAAGTCTTTTCCCAGGCGTTCACGCTTCCTTTTCTCTTCTGCCAGTTCAGAACCTAACCTGCTTACCAACTCAGTCTGCTGTTGGAAGGAATACACAGCTCCGTTTTTCTCCCTTTGGATTTGAGCCAATTCCTTCTCTAACTCTTCATTGATCTTTATCAAGTCCTCTTTTTCTTTTACTACCTGCTCATAGACCTCAGTAGCCACAGAAGTGGGCTCCTCAACTGGAATGGGAACAGGACGTGATACTGCTGGAAAAGGCATCTGCACCTGTCTTACCCTCTCTTGAATCCACACCTTGTAAGGCATATAGGCTTGACAATCATTCTTGCCTAGTAATGGTTTCCCTCTTCTACAGATATGATTCCAAGCATGCTGAAGCTTGGCCAATAATTCCCCACACAGGTCACCAGTGAAATACAGAGATTCCTGTATTTCTTCCTCCTTCGGTGGACTCTTCAAAGCATACCCAAACTGTCGAACCAACAAAGATGGGTTGTAATTAATACAACCCTTCCTTCCAATTAGAGGGACGTTGGGAAACCCGACGCAACTGAAGATAATCTCTGACCCCAATAAATCTATATCGAACCAGACAATTCCTTCTGAAGAAAGTCCCATTAGACGCTCGGACCATTCAGCTGTATGTGCAGATTCGACCAAAGGACCCTTCTTGGGCAGATGGCTCTCAAACCACGTATTCAGCAAAGGTACACAACAATGGACATTTTTCCCCCTCCTGTTTTCATTCTTATAATGCAAGGAATGATAGAAATCTCCAATCAAGGTAGGCACCGGGTTGCCTGCAGCAAACAAGTGGAATGCATCCAAATCAACGAATTCAGGCAGATTAGAGAACAATATAATCCCATAGATGCACAAGGCAAGAACAGCGTTAAACACGATCCAGCAGCCACTTTTGGTGTATTCTTGAGCTTTGCCAACCAAGAACTTGAGAGAAAACCCAGAAACTCCATGCCAGGAAGTCAACAACAACTCTGCAGGATCCATATGTAAGGGAACAACTAAATCCTCCAGCTGAGGCTTGGCATCAAAGTGAATGAAGGGCGCTTTGCTCTGAACTAGAAACTCTAGAAACTCAGCGTACTCCTCCATGGTCGGAGCCAAAATGAAGTCCTGGAACATAAAGCACCTCAAGGAGGGATCATATAACTGCATCAATGTGTACAACCCATTCAGCTCATATGCAGTTGGTCTGCAGACCAAACTCAGCAGCTTCCCATAGCTCTTCCTAAAGCTTCTCCTCACATCATCATCAGCTAGGGAAATCATACCCAACAGAGAAGTCACATCAGGGGTAGGCAACTTATACGCAACAGTCTTCCTCAAAGTACTCATAATAACAAATAGAAGTCCGGAGCACTAGAATCGGGAAGTATGAAAATGCACCTGCAGCACAGACACACATTAATGATATGCACATGATGATGCAAACAATGCAATATGCAAACAACGCAACAAGGGATCAAGTGCCCCTGGCTGAGAAGCCCAATCCACAATATTGGCCTCAAATAGACCCACAAACTGCTCAAGACCATCCACAATGCTCCAACCTGGTCTCTGACAGACCCAATAACACTGTCCTCAAATATCACACCACTGAATCTCAATCAAGAAAACCGGTAATCTGGAGGTCAAGTTACCTGCATGCCCAACCCTTCTCACAGGTAGGTGTCCTAATAACTGACACAAGGTACGGTATCCTATGCGGTCGTTGGCGTCACAAACTTTCAAGACGGATGATACGATACCCAGAAGGTGTGGCATCATCATGTCCTGAAGAGGCCTCACTTAGCCAACTTCCAAATGATCGGTCCCCAGAGTCGACAATCCAACTAACCAACAACCCCTTCAACCCAAAGGGTTGAAAAAGAAGCCAACCAGAAGAACCTCGTCTGAGCGTGGATTTCATGAGACACTAGTACATGCAAAGCATGCACGCGCCCACTAATTTCCACTCTAATTCTAGGTGCACTCAAGCCCAGGTCCGACTTATCTCTCAACCATAGAACCCCCTCATACCCACAGCAATAATCACAATAATATAATGCTGAATGTAAAATACAGAAACGTAAATCCATACAAAACCCACGACGGGAAAACAAGCGCTAGGATTGACTCGCGTAGGGAACCGTTGGAGTCCCCAGCAGAGTCGCCAGCTGTCGCTACTGTGAAAATCGGCGCCGGCTGAACAGAAGAGTCGCCACCGTGTGTTATTTATCCCAAAGGAGGGAAAGGAAACGCTCTAAGTAAACCTACCGCAAAGACGGGAAAGGAATGGTCATCGCAACCAAATCCCTGGATTCGGGAGTCGGTTACGCAAGGGGAAGGTATTATCACCCCTCACGTCCGTCGTACTCGACGGGATCCATGCTTGTTTTCTAGTACGGATTGTTATTCTATCTATTCTACAGGTCTGGGGTTAAAAGAAAATAAAATGACTCGGCAAAGTATCGCACTTTATGCCTACATATTCCCGTCTGGAACGAGAAATCAGAGTCAACGTAGTTTGCCTAACTACGGAAAGGAGGGGAAGGTTGCTCGCTAGGATACGACATCCTATGCCTACGTACTTTCATACAGCATGAAAGATCAGAGCAAACGTAGTTCGGGCTACGGAAGACACAAATTTGTCTGTTTATCTTTTATCCTTCTGAAAAGGGTTTTCTCCTGATTACGGGTCCAAGCGGACAAAAAAGACACTTTGATTGGTTTTCAGTCTTTTATGCAAGAACTGTTTTTTTTATTGATGTTTGAAATCTTATTACTGTGTTTTGAATGATTTTGAGATAGAAGAGAAACGACGCTCTAAAAACTTAGGGTTTGCAAATGGGGATCAAAACTAACCTAATGTTATCACACATGGATGAAAGCCTAATGTCTGTCATATTTCTCTCTTGCGCAGAGAGAAAGAGAGATCCTAGGGGATAAACGGAAAAGAAACAGCATATATACAGTAAAGTAGTAAAATGCATGAGATGCAGCAGTACAAGCGAGGCACGGGAGTCACACTCAAACTCGAACCTGAAAAATAATAGGCAAAGTGAAACAGCTTCACTTCAAACCCAAGGGGAAAATTAACACACAATACAGCAAAGAAAAAATAAGACCCCAAACCCAGCTCTGACAGCAAACCAGCTCCTACAGCAGCAGCTCTAAAAAACATCAAACTCTGACAGTTGATTAACAGCAAAACAGTAACATCTTCAAATGAATCCCAAAATCAAACTTCGATGGCCTCCAAGCTTTAGATAAGCTCCATCTTCAAGGCAAGCACTCCAGAAGAGAATCACTTAATAGAATAAGTTGGAATGCTAAAACAACTTATTGACAACCAAAGGAAGCCTATAAGTGTTTAACATTAAGAGACTGGTTCCCTCAAAGTTCTACTTCTAAGACAAACCATTTATCCCTCCAAAGGAGGGATTTGAATATCTTAAAAGGACTTTTAGCCATTGGGAGGAATGGAAGCACAAGATGCTTTCCCTATTTGTGAAAGAATTTAGTCTAATCTAAAGCTCTGCCTATTTTTCTTATTTCCTATGCCTTCAACAAGCACCTTCAAGCACAAGGATCCCCAAGCTAAAAGCACCATGATTTGTCTTCAATCTTCTCATATGCTTCCCCATGCTCCACAAGCCAAGCCCAAGCCCCACATCCCAGAGAAATACCCAAAACCCAAGCAAACAAAGCAATATCCCAAGTGGGAAACACACCAATATTAACCAATTTGCAAAATCAAGTAAAAATAGTAAAACTCAATATAAAATACTAATTAAATTCCTAAGGGAGCCTAACTATATACCCTATACCTCATATAAACCCCAAGACCTAAATCAATTTTAAAACCCCAAAACTATGCCCTAAACTGCACCTAATTGTTGTGAAACCCTAATCTTGATCACCCTAAAGTTGATGGTTCAAAACTATCCTAAATTAAATCACAAAAATGTGATAAAATTCCAGGGGTAACTTAATACTCTAATCTAACCATAGGAAAAAGAATTACATCAATATATGAAATACAATGACCATACCAAATTCAGCAAGTAACATATACCAAGTGTAAATGAAATGAAAGCAATTAAAAGTAAAAATAAACCAAAAAATGAAAAAATGCATGAAATGCCAATTTTATTTTCTTATAATTTTCTTGATGTTATTATGAAAATGAGGGAAAAAATCCCTTGTAAAAATGACCATCTTTCAATTTATTATGATTTATTGAGTAAACTATATGCAAACATGAAAACCAATTAAAAATAAAAAGCAGGTGTGGCAAATAGTAATTTTATGCAGTTCAGAAATGACTTGGGCTCAGGATGGGGGGTACCAATAGCAAGCGTGCTAGGCCCAGTACTACTCAGAAAAACCTAAAAACAAGGAAAAGAAAAATAAAACTGGGGGAGGGGGGCGAATAACAAATATTCGCCTTGTTAATCAAATTTGGGCCTCCCACTGGGGGGTGTGGATAGCGAAATGGCCTAAGGCCCAGAACACATTTCACACATGAAAGGGGGTGCCATAGGAAATCAGGGGGGAGGATCAGCAACAATAACACCATGGGCCTAAGGCCCGGATCCCATTTCAACCCAGCCTCAGCCAAACAAAACCCTAAACTCCTCTAACTCTCCCTTGTACTGTTCATCGTCACTCTCCCAACCCTAGTTGCGCTCACATCCTCCCTCAAAACTCTGAAACCAACACTAACACCCCAACTCAAACAAATAACTTTCGTTCTACACCCAAATCACCAGTAACATTCTTCAAAAAATCCGCCGCTACAATTAACGACCAAAACTCAGTTCAAAATGCCAATCCCCAACCTACTCACCTCTCAGAGCTCGGATGTTCAAACCAAGTCACAAAGTTCTAACCTAACCTCGTTTCAAACCTAACCATCATAAAGACCTAAATCTATAGCTATCAAACTACTACGAACATGCAATGAATTAGAAGAGAAAATATGGAAACCTGGATGATGACGCTGTTGAAGATCTACAGATGAACGAGGATCTTGAGCTTCTGACGAGAGTCTTGAGGAAGATCTGGAAAAAAACTCGATGAAGAAAATATGTGATGGTGTTCTTGGAGATCTGGGGACGAGGAAGATGAATGTTCTTGGCGAAACGCTTGCGGATTGATGATGTCTTTGATGTTTCGGGAAAATCTGGAAAAAACTAATGATGAAGATCTTGGATTCTCGGTGGCTTGATGAGGATCTGAGTTGCTGGAAAAACGTGAAGAACACGTTCAAAGATCTTGAAGGATCGATGAAGGTTCTACAAAGAACTTCTAAAAATTAAAGAACACGCTTGAAGATTCCGGTGGCTATGATGAATTCTCCGGCGAAGGGTGGATGGAGGTAGACGAAGAAGTTTGAGAGGCGTGTGGCTTGATTTCCTGAAAAATCCAGTTTCCGGCGAACTCAACAATCTCCGGCGACGGTTGCGGCGGAGGGGAGGTGGTCCGGCGGCGTTTGCATGGTCGGCGGTGAAGGGGACCGGTGACGAGTCACGTGGCTAGCTTGCAGTGAGTGTGGCTGTGGTGGAGTCTGGAGGGGACAAGTGGCACAAAGGGGAGAGTGAGAGTGCAACACGTGGATCAGAGAGAGGGTAGTGGAGTGTGAGTTGTCAACAAGTGGGTGAAGTGGCTGACAACCTGATGACACGCGTGGCCTTCGTATTTAAATGACAAGTGGCAGAATTTTGAGCTTTTCTGAATTGGATAATGGACTATCTGGATAATGGCCCATTATGGATAATGACTGATTAATGCATCAATTAAATGCTAATGACCTACCCTAATTAAACCCTAATTAACTAAACGAAAATTAATTAAAAAAAACCCTAATTAACTAAACAAAAATTAATTAAAAAACCCTAATTAATCCTATTTAAAACAGGAAAAAAAACATTTAATATCTATTTATCTAATTAAAATTCCAATTAAACCTATAAAATCAATTAAAAAAAATCTAATAAAATCTAGAAAAACCTATTAAATTCTATGCTAAATCTATTAAACCAATTAAAAAACTAATCTAACATTATTATATTCCCCTTTTTTTTAACTATATCAAAAAAACTATTATTAAAAAATCTAAAATCTATATTAAAATCTATATTAAACTACTCTATTTAATGATAAAAAAACTAATATCTAAAATGTTAAAATCTATTAAATCTATTAAAAAAAGAAAGGAATATCTATTTAAAAAATCTAAAAAAAGTCTATTAAATTTTATAGGACAACTACTAACCTATTTAATATCTAAAAAGCAAGTAAATGTATATAAAAAAACTATTAAATGCATTAAAAATCTAGAAAATAAAAGAAAAATCCTAAAAATGCCATGAAGCCGATTAAATCGATTAGAGAACAATTGCGCAACCATAGCGAAACCCGGGCACCAAGATGGCCTACAAACACAGGGAACGAGCACCAATTCTCAAAATACACTTATTCAAACTGGCCTGGACTGCCTGAAACGCCAGGGGCTGCAATCCCGATAAAATCAATCTGACTGAGCAAAATGCAATGCATGCAGTATGCGAATGCGAATGCAAAATGCGTCGAAACATAAACCAGATGTGGGAACCGGTTGGTCAAATTTTGGGGTGCAACAGATCTAAATTGCAAACATGCGAAAGTGATCGAAAACAGTAAATCGAGCAAGAATTACCAACCTACAAGGCAGAGGATTTCCTTGGTAATTGTTGTAAGCAAAATGTGGTGAGAATAAGCAAAGAAAACCAGAGAATTCCAAGCTTGAGATTAAATCGTAGCGAAAATCGATAAAAATACAAAAAATGCTCCGAATACGAATTTGCACCGAGACGATCAAAACGATTACTTGAATTGAAGTAGAAACTACTGTAAATCCAGAAATCCAAGTAGAAATGTAGCGGAATAGAGGTTTAGCTCAAGAGAATAACAATTTCAATGTGAAGATTGTTACACTCTAATTGTGAAAATTGAGCTTTTGTGTGTGGTTTGGTGAAGAAGATGAAGATGAATATGAGAGAGTTGCAGAAAATTTAGAGAGAATTGAGAGAAATAAGATAGTGATCAAGTGAAAATAGTGAAAAAATGGTTGAACCTGGTGTTATCGTAAAGGTTTCTTTATATAGAGCGGAGGATTGGAGTGGGATAGGTTTGGAGTTTGGTTTGGAGCTAGCTAAGGAGTTAGTTATATCTAGCTCACTGAGTCAGAAGTTGACTCAGTTAGTTATTTGTTAACTCAGTGGGAATATCCTAATGCAAGCTCAAAATCCAATGGTTCACATGCTAGGAAATGAAATTACATGGTGGTCTTGATTGAAAATAATGTATTGTATCAAATGCAAGTGGATTCTTGAAGTGTCTAGAATATTCCACATGATGTTAGAACCAAGTAAACCCCAAAGAAGTGGAAGAAAATTTTGTTGTCATGAAAAGTGCAGAAAATCTGCAAAATTACATGTGTTAATCGATTAACACATTTTGCCTAGTAAATAGTTAATCAATTAACACAACCAAAACTTGCCCAATTTGCTTGAAACAAGGTGTTACGACCATGGCTCTGATCTTCGACTCTTTGCTTTGACATATAGGCATGGAAACCCTTATATTTTACTTGTGTGGATGATGTGATGACTTTGTAAGGATGTGACTAATCAGGCTTTGAAACCCTCTGAAATTCTGAATATTTTTGCAACAAAACCACAAAGAAAGATGCTAATGTGTATGTTGACAATGTGAATGCATATGCTTATGCAAAAAAGTAAAAGAGGAGGTCAAATTTTAGGTTACGACGAACATACTTTATCATCAGGTTTGTAGGGGAAATCAAACCTCAAATTGTATGTTGTATTGCAGTATGTATAAAGGAGATAATTTTAGTATTTCTTTTATTTGTATAAAGGATATGTTGTATGTATTTAGCTTCATATTTTACAAATGTTATGAATAAGAGGTGTGCTATGCTTACACTCAAACTGTACAGCATATACTTTTACACCATAGTTATTCCAATTCATTGCAAGTGTGACACAAAATCCAATACACTAAAAAATAATAAAAAATAAAAAAAGTATGATGGATGGTATATTTATACAGTGTAGGTGTTATTAGTAGTGTAAAAATAATATTTCTCTATGAATAAAGTAGTATTTCTATGAATAAATTGGTCATCGAAAACATATGATAGTTTTATGTAGCATTAGCCGCAAATACATGGAGATTTGTAATATGTTGTGTTGTCACGTCATAGCAGGTAAAAATGGTAGCTAAAATAGACCATCATGTACAATAACATAGAGAAAGCAGAAAACAACAAATAACATTGTATGATTTGGCACATCAGCAGTAATATTATAATAATTCAAATTAAAACTCTGACCACATCAACAATTATTAACAATTATACTCATTTAAAACAAAACTCTCTACATTAACAATTAAACTAAGATCAATATTATGAAATGTAAATATAACAACTTCTTCATATTGAAACCCATTTTGATTAAGAAAAGTAGGCCAACCTTCAACAAGCTCAATTAAATTAAGATGTGTAGTAGTATTCTAGATATGGCATTTTACTGGAATTTTACCAGGGCCTATTAAAATAAGGAAACTGATATCTCTACACAATACCTAATGAAGGAGTGCTTTACTCAAGATCTGGAGAAAAAATCCGACATAAACATTACGAAGAATAATATAAAATATATGAAAGGCCACTTCCAAATAATTTAATGCAAAGAAATTAGCATGCTAAAATTACCAGAGAACATTGTAGATAGCTATGTGTATATCCTGATAGAACAATTTCAAATGACAATTTGTTTGGTTCATGGATTGATAAGATGTGAAATTGCAGAAAAACAGTCTGTTTAAGTTCTTTTCTCCAATGGCTCTAAACAAAAAGATGTAATCACCGTAATACTGTAGATCAACCATATGGTATT